>CM035435.1:24151911-24489411 GCA_020310875.1 Ceratopteris richardii | reverse complement strand
GCTTTGCTGGCCTGTGGCACTGAAGGGTTCATAAAAAAAGGTCTAGAAATACATGTTGAAATTTGTAGACAGGATTTGCATCAAAATGTGTACATTGGAAGCAGTTTAATTGATTTGTATACAAAGTTTGGATTACTCATAAAAGCACGTGAAGTCTTTGATGGGCTGCTGAATCAGGATGTGGTGTCATGGAATGCCCTGATTGCAGGATATGTAGAACATGATCATGTTGATAAAGCTCTTGCTTGCTATGAGCAAATGAAAAAATTGCTCCTAATGAAGTCACATATGTTTGTTTTTTGAAAGCCTATGCCGTTCAAGGGGCTGTTCACATGGGAATAGAGTTACATGCAGATATTGAAAGACAAGGATTTGCAACAAGGACCTTATTTTTGGGAAGTGTCTTGATCAATATGTATGCAAATTTATTTTTGGTATCAAAAGCTCAAGACAAGGAAAGATACACCAGACACTGGTGCCCTTCAGAAAGGTGGTGATTTTGTGCATGCTTTCATGCTTGGATTTGATGTGGCTGATGTAATTGCTTTGTTGAGACTGGATGATTTATACATAGAATCATTTGAAATCAAGGATGTAAAGACATTGAAAGGTGAGCATGTATCCAGAGCCATTAGAAGATGTTGGAGCAAGTCTATGACAAGCCTAAGTATTGGCTTGAGTCCCACAAAGTCATAGAAAAAGCCTTAAAAAGAAGACTATGTAAAGTTCACTTGTGAACTACCTCTTGTAACTTTTGAAGAGTTTACTTAATGTAAAAGTGAAAGAATCTTAAGTGGTTGAGTCCACTTGATCAAGAATGGAAAGAGGAGCCACGAATTCGTGATTTGTGGTAGGTAGAGAATCAAATCAATCATTGATTGATTGGAGAGTGATTGAGGGAAGTGAGCCTCCCAAACTCAACTATAAATAGATGGCAGTTTTAGTCGTGGTTAGAGAGACCTATGTGAAGACCTCCAAGAGCTGAGCCTTATGCCATATCAAGGTGTGATTACAAGACAAACATATGTATCAGTAAGTCATTGTATTGTACAAGCAATATACTTTCATTTTCATGATTATTTGAGTTCATCTTTCCATGTTCTTGTGAAGTGTACTACTCACTGCCATTACTCTCAGTTTTTCTCAGTCAGCTTGCAGAGATGTTTCTCTGAGCGTGGTGCATCATTTTCAGTGATTTAACTTGGTAAAGTTAGCTCTGAAAGTCTACTATATGCTCACAAATTTTCATGTCATTTGGATGTTGCAATCTTCAGTTATGTTCAGTTGAAGTCAACAGTGTCTGTGCATTTTCACTTCTCTGTCAGGTACCCGACTTTGTCACTCATCTTGTCAAAGGTGTTTCTCAGTGGTTACTTATCCAAATTCAGTGATTTATAGCTTGTTGGATTCAACGTACTGTCTAGTATAACCATACAAAATTTCATAATCATTGGATTCCTAGATTTTGAGTTATGCTGATTTTTCTGCTCACTGGTCGCAAACTATAGCAGCCCGTGAAAATCGGGATGATGTCATCAGTTGTTAAAACTCATTCTCAGTGTGTGGTTCATTATTTTTTATGAGATTACTCTTGAAAGTTAGCTCTTTAAGTTACCTAGACTTCCACAAGAGTAATTAAGCTAATTGCTATTGTACTCATAGAATTATGTAAAACACTGGACAGGTGTATGAACCAAGAATAGCAAGTTTTCACCTCTGAGCTAACTCCAACTTATCTGTTTTGATCTATCTTTTTGAGAGTGATCTTCCAAGGTACATAGGGTGTCTAATACATCCATTGGCAAGCTAAAAGGGCCCACCATATACCTCTGGAGTTCATTTGGCTGGTGTAGATCAAGGATTTTGCAACACCTCTTCATCTTCAAGCACATACCTATCCATCTCTTCAAAGTGGTATCAGAGCAAGGTTGGACAACTTGTCAGATGGATTTCCTTCATCAATTGACAAATTAGACAGAGGTAACTACTCAGCTTGGTCACTAAGAATGGAAGCCTATCTCCAAGGTAGAAGTTTATATGGTTATGTGGCTAGAGATGAAGTTATGCCAAGTTTCAGGAACAAAAGTCAACCAACACAAGAAGAGCAAGAAAGATTGAGCACATGGTGCTCCAAGGATGCACTTGCAAGGTCTTATCTCCTCAACTCTATCTCAGATTTTTTGTTGCCTCACATTAGAAGTTGTAAGACATCTCAAGAAGTGTGGGATGCACTTGAAGCTTTCTTTTCTTCAAGTACTAAAGCTAGGAAGCATCAACTATGGCTAGATTTCACAACTCTCAACAAGGCTCCCAAACAAAATGTGACTGATTTTGTCACAAAGCTCAAGGACATAGTAGATCAGTTGGGAAGCATTGGAGAGGTAATAGATGAAGAGCAAATTGTAAGGCAGGTCATCAATGGCTTGAAGGCAGATGACAAGTGGGAAGCATTCACCACAGCTATGGATTTGTACATGGACATGCATGTACCTGATTTCAACGCACTCATTGGACAACTACTTACTCAAGAGGCAAAGCTTATAAAAAATGGAGAAAGCTCTAAAGGTAATCAATCTTCAGCTTTATACACGGATAAAAGCAAGTCTAAAGATAACAAAGGAAAGGCAAAGAAAGTGGATGATGAAGCACGTACATATCAAGCTAACTATGCAAGTAGAGGAAGACATGGCAGAGGTAGAGGAAGAGGAGGTAGACAAGGCAGGGGGAGATCCCAAGACTCCAACTCATGTTCTATTTGTGGATTAACTAATCATACAACTGAAAATTGCTTTAGGAATTCCAGGAATCAAAGAGGCAGAGGATACAAGGAGGAAGTTATGGCTACTCAAGAGGAAGGTTCAACAACTACCATGGCAACTACAACAACTACAATCATTCAAACTATCAAGGAGGCTACAAAGGAAGGAGAGACTACAATAACTACACAGAAGACTCAAACAAAGAGGATTCATTATTGATCATGAACATGCCTATGCCACAAGGTAAATCTGATGAGCATGTTTTCTACATAGATTCAGGTTGTTCAAATCATGTGGCAGGAAATGTGGCACTCCTATCAGATTTAGAAGATCCAAGGAATAAGCATGAGGTACAAACAGGAGATGATACAAAACATCCTGTGGAGAAAATAGGCAATGTCAAAGCACCTAATGGAAACATCAACCTACTCAGTAAGGTACTCTATGTCCCTACCATTACAAAGAATTTGATAAGTGTTGGGCAGATAGTAGAGAAAGGGTTGCAAGTCAGGTTCAAAAAAGCAGGAGCATTTGTTGAAGATCCAAGTCAAGGATTTAGAAGAATTGCAAAAGGTGAAAAGACAGGTTGAATGTTCACATTTGAATTACAGGACACTAGAAACATTGCTCTCTTTAATTATGGTAGTCAGACACTCACAGAATTGGAAGTATGGCACAAAAGGTTAGCACATATTGGTGAAAGGTCATTAAAGCAAATCTGCAGGGACCAAAGTGTACTTGGACTTCCTAATTTGTCAAAACAACATATGATTTATAAGTGTAGTGCATGTCAATTTGGAAAGTCTCACAGGTTACCATTCATGAAGAAAGGTTATATGCATGGAGATCTCTTGGAGTTGGTTCATACAGATGTATGGGGACCTAGCAAGGAAGCTTCAATATCTGGATCAAGGTATTATGTTTCCTTTATTGATGATTGCAGCAGATGGACTATCCTATTCTTTATGAAACACAAAGATGAAGTATTTTCATGTTTCAAAAGATATTTGGCTCTTGTGGAGAATCAAACAGGTAAATCACTAAAAAGGCTAAGGTCAGATGGAGGGGGAGAATACTTCTCCCATGAGTTTGATTCTTTTCTTCAAGAAAGAGGAATCAAAAGAGAGGTAACTACAAGGTACACTCCTGAGCAAAATGGAGTGGCAGAAAGGAGGAATAGGAAAATTGTTGAAGCTGCAAGGTCTATGTTAAATGAAAAGCATTTACCTAATTACTTATGGGCTGAGGCTGTATATACAGCCACTTACTTGACTAACGGGTTGCCTTCAAAATCCCTTGATGGGATGACTCCATATGAGGCTTGGAATGGAAGAAGACCAAGCTTAGATCATTGTAAAATTTTTGGATGTATTGCTTTTGCTCATGTTCCTTCACACGTTAGAGGCAAGATGGATCCAAAGGCAGAAAGGTGTGTATTTATTGGATATGACAACAATCAAAAGGACTACAGGTTATACAACCCTACCAACAAAGGATTCTTGGTAAGCAGAGATGTAGTTTTTGATGAGAACAATTCATGGTATGAAGATTCATGCAGGAAGGTCAATTTACCATATAATCTTGAAGAAGATTTTCCAAAGCTTGGTAGAGAACAATCGAAGATTGAAGAACAAGACACCTCAGAGGATGATGAAGAATCTCAGATGGAAAAAATCAAAGCATGGAAGTCTAAAGGTAAAGCAAAATTGCAGGAACTTGGACATGAGGCAGAATCATCACATCATGGCCTAAGAAGATCTATGAGGGAAAAGAAAAAACCAGAAAGGTATGGGTTTGACACCTCATTAGTAACTAAACACTCTATCTACATAGCACAGGATATAAACCAAGAGGAGCCATCATCATTTGAAGAGGCCAAAGAAAAATCAGAATGGAAGCATGCAATGAAGGAAGAGATTGAAGCACTTGAGGAAAACAACACTTGGGATTTGGTGCCCAAGACTTCATCCATGAAGGTAATAGGCTCAAGATGGGTCTATAAACTCAAGAAGAATTCTGATGGTTCAATTAACAGGTATAAGGCAAGGCTTGTAGCAAAAGGCTTTGCACAAACTCAGGGAATTGATTATGAGGAGACCTTCTCTCCTGTGGCAAAGATGCCTACTATTAGGGTTTTGCTTAGTATTGCCTCTTCCAAGAATTGGAAGATACTTCAACTAGATGTGAAGAATGCATTCTTGAATGGTTGGATAACAGAAGAGGTATATATGGCACAACCACCTGGTTTTGAGAATCAAGTTTATCCTGATTATGTGTGTAAACTTAACAAAGCATTGTATGGTCTCAAGCAAGCTCCAAGAGCTTGGAATTTCAGGCTTGTTTCATTCTTGCAGGACAAAGGCTTTCAACCAAGCAAGGCAGATCCTTCACTCTTTATTAAAAAGAGTAATTCCGAGGTCATCTACCTATGTGTATATGTAGATGATATTATATTGACAGGAAATGATGCAGATGGTATGAAGAAGATCAAAGATCAGATGAGAGAAGAGTTCAAGATAAGTGATTTGGGTTCACTTACCTACTTCCTAGGTTTGGAAGTTGTCTACAAAGATCATGGTTTGTTTCTCACTCAAAGGAAGTACATTAAGGACATGTTGGCAAAATTCAAGATGCAAGATTGTAAGATTGCAGGTACTCCAATGGAGGTCAATCACAAATTGAGCTCACATGAAGGTGAACTCATAGAGGACATCACATCATATCAAAGTCTAGTGGGTAGTCTCAACTATGCCACATTGACAAGAGTAGATATATGTTACAGTGTGAGTGTGCTAAGTCAATTTATGCACACACCAAGGAAACCACATATGGATGTTGCCAAAAGGATTCTCAAGTATCTCAAAGGAACCATAAATGAAGGACTTTATTATCCTTATGTATCTGATTTAGGTTTGAAGCTATTTTCTGATGCAGATTGGGCTAGCTCCAAGGAAGATAGAAGGAGCACTTCAGGTTATCTTACCTTTGCAGGTTCAAAGCTTATTTCATGGTCATCGAAGAAGCAACCCACAGTTGCTCTCTCTTCTACTGAAGCTAAATATAGAGGTCTTGCCATAGCTACACAAGAAGCTATGTGGATGAAGACATTATTCAAAGATCTTGGATTGGAGTTTGGAACTCCAACTATTTTTGGTGACAATATGAGTTCTATTCATTTGGCTGCTAATCCTATTTTTCATGCAAGGACTAAACATATTGAAGTTCATTATCACTATGTACGAGAAAAGGTTCTAAGCAAAGAGATTCAAATATCATATGTGTCCACTCATCAACAATGTGCAGATATTCTAACCAAAGCATTGGATGGTACAAAGCTTTGCAAATTCAAGGCTATGATTGGTTTGCAGGTAATCTTGGAAGATTGAAGACGTCAAGCATACTTGGCTTGAGGGGGAGCTGTTGGAGCAAGTCTATGACAAGCCTAAGTATTGGCTTGAGTCCCACAAAGTCATAGAAAAAGCCTTAAAAAGAAGACTATGTAAAGTTCACTTGTGAACTACCTCTTGTAACTTTTGAAGAGTTTACTTAATGTAAAAGTGAAAGAATCTTAAGTGGTTGAGTCCACTTGATCAAGAATGGAAAGAGGAGCCACGAATTTGTGATTTGTGGTAGGTAGAGAATCAAATCAATCATTGATTGATTGGAGAGTGATTGAGGGAAGTGAGCCTCCCAAACTCAACTATAAATAGATGGCAGTTTTAGTCGTGGTTAGAGAGACCTATGTGAAGACCTCCAAGAGCTGAGCTTTATGCCATATCAAGGTGTGATTACAAGGCACACATATGTATCAGTAAGTCATTGTATTGTACAAGCAATATACTTTCATTTTCATGATTATTTGAGTTCATCTTTCCATGTTCTTATGAAGTGTACTACTCACTGCCATTACTCTCAGTTTTTCTCAGTCAGCTTGCAGAGATGTTTTCTCTTAGCTTGGTGCATCATTTTCAGTGATTTAACTTGGTAAAGTTATCTCTAAAAGTCTACTATATGCTCACAAATTTTCATGTCATTTGGATGTTGCAATCTTTAGTTATGTTCAGTTGAAGTCAACAGTGTCTGTGCATTTTCACTTCTCTGTCAGGTACCCGACTTTCTCACTCATCTTGTCAGAGGTGTTTCTTAGTGGTTACTTATCCCAATTCAGTGATTTAAAGCTTATTGGATTCAACTTACTTTCTAGTATAACCATACAAAATTTCATAATCATTGGATTCCTAGATTTGGAGTTATGCTGATTTTTCTGCTCACTGGTCTCAAACTGTAGTAGCCCGTGAAAATCGGGATGATATCATCAGTTGTTAAAACTCATTCTCAGTGTGTTGTTCATTATTTTTGATGAGATTACTCTTGAAAGTTAGCTCTTTAAGTTACCTAGACTTCCCCAAGAGGAATTAAGCTAATTGTTGTTGTACTCAGAGAATTATGTAAAACACTGGACAGGTGTATGAACCAAGAATAGCAAGTTTTCACCTCTGAGATAACTCCAACTTATCTGTTTTGATCTATCTTTTTGAGAGTGATCTTCCAAGGTACATAGGGTGTCTAATACATCCATTGGCAAGCTAAAAGGGCCCACCATATACTTTTGGAGTTCATTTGGCTGGAGTAGATCAAGGATTTTGCAACACCTCTTCATCTTCAAGCACATACCTATCCATCTCTTCACAGAAGACTGTCTAGCAAAGGAGGGAAGACAAAGCTTGCAATTGAGAATTCAACTAAGACTCGGATTGTACTGGCCGATCCCCGCATACATATTTTAGGTCTTTTGCAAATATCAGGGTTGCTAGGGATTCTTTGTGCAGCTTTATTTTGGGTTCTCCAGCAGGGAAAGTTTATTCAAAACTAAGAACTGTAGCTAGCAGATTGGCAGAAAAATATTAAGTTATGGTTTAGTGGTATTGATTGGATTAAATGGGACAGATGGCGTGATTCAGATATGGTATCGGGGTACTTGCAGTATATTGCTTCAGTTAAGCCTTCTTCCATTCATGCAAGGGGGAGGGGGTTCCTTGTCTCTCGCGGGTAAGAAGGGCTGGAAGTTTTTGAGGTGGGTACGACGCTCATTTTTTTCGCGTCTTATCTGTTCTTGCTCGATGAGAGGCGAAGGTCATATATCATAAGGGGTCGGTTTTCTTCTTGATGGGGGGCAAATGAATGGTATGAAAATACTGAACGTAGAGCCAAGCAGGTGGCAGAAAAAGGAATCCTTTATTTAGGTATGGGTGTGTCTGGTGGCGAAGAAGGTGCTCGCTATGGGCCATCTTTAATACTGGGAGGAACTCGTGACCAAAGTGACAGCACAAGTTGATGATGGTCCTGTTGATATATTTAGGTAGTGATGTGTGTGAACACTCTAGGACCGCCGGGCACTTTTTTCCCTCTTTAGGAGGTTTTTTTCCCTCGGCTTGTATATACGCCTATTGCCCTAATGGGCTACTTATCTTTGTACATTCTCTAGTAACACATTCAGTCTTCTGTGTTGTGCTCCAAGCTTCTTCTTCTTCCTTGTGCTGTTCGCGTGCTTTCGCAGACGTCTAACTCCAACAATTGGTATCAGAGCAGGTCGTTGCTTCTTCTAAGGCGCCGTCGACACTCCTCCGTTTGTAGTCTCAGATTTGCACATAATTTTGGCCTCGGAACGCACTATCGCAGTGCTTGTGCAGGCTATTTCGTCCTTTTGTGCCAAAGGTATATACCAGTTTCTGTTCGCTAGTTTAAGCGTCTCGAAGTCTGCTACAGGTCTAGCAAAACTCGTCTGGGCAGTTCTGTTCAACTTTTTGAGATACAGTCAATTTTCTGCATCAAGGTATTTTAGTCACCGGCCATGGCTGAAAGCAGTGATGTATTCCGTATGTTGGCTGTTGAGGATAAGTTGGATGGTACCAACTACCCATTATGGGCTTATATGATGCGACATGTACTGGTTGCAAAAGGATTGTGGAACATTGTGCAGGGTGTTGAAAGACGTCCTGTTACACCTGTAACGACAGGTACTGCAAATACAGGTGTTGGAGTTGATGAAGATGGTGTCGAAGATGATATTCCGCAGATTCCTGTTCGTGCTGCTGTTTCTGTTGCACCTACTGCAGAGCAGATTCGTTGGGATGGCAGAGATGCCCAGGCCCATGCATTGATAGCTTTGTCTGTCAAACGTGCCATTATTCCTCACATTCGCTCTTGCAGAACAGCAAAGGATGCTTGGGATACACTTACCACTTTGTACCAGGCTAGGAATGAGGCTCGTGTTGCTTACCTCCGAAAACAGTTGGAGAGTGAGCACATGAATGAAGGTGATTCGATGGATAGTTTTCTTACAAAGATCAAAGACATGAAGGAACAATTGATTTCTGCTGATGAGGTTATACCAGATAGCTCACTTGTGCAGACCGTTCTGAATGGCCTTCCTGATTCATATCAGAGTTTTGCCTCTACTCTTCGATTGATGATGAAAGGCAATCCGAATGCCTTGTCATTTGAGGAATTAGTCTCTATTCTGTTGCACGAAGATCAGTCCAGGCAGAACAGGTCCATTATGCGTGTTGCAGATCAAGCTTTCCTGGCTAGTCAGAAGGGCAAAGGAAAATGGAGCTCTTCTACTAGTAAGCAGAAATCTGC
Source organism: Ceratopteris richardii (assembly GCA_020310875.1). Lineage (NCBI taxonomy): Eukaryota > Viridiplantae > Streptophyta > Polypodiopsida > Polypodiales > Pteridaceae > Ceratopteris > Ceratopteris richardii. Next base: position 24,480,010 of record CM035435.1, on the reverse strand, counting down.
AAATGCTGCACAATCGAAGAACCAAGATAAAGATGAGAAGAAATCAGAAAAGTAGAAATTGTTCTGCAAGTACTGTAAAGGAAATGATCATATTATAAAGAACTGTCCAAAACTGGCTGCTAAAGAGGCAAAGAAGAAAGAGGCTGGAATGGTTGTTGCAGAGGCCTCTACACCAAAAACAGAGTCTGCAAATCTTGTGCAGGAAGAAGAATGGGCGTTTACTACTGTCTGCAGTTTTGACCCATCTTCTCATGATCAGTGCATGTCTGCAGTAGACTCAGATGTTTGGTACTTTGACAGTGGGGCAACCAAACATATTACCTCGCAGCACAGTTTCTTCTCTTCACTCAAGCCTGCCCCTACAGGGAATACTGTCACATGCGCCAATAACTCCTCTTATCCTGTTAAGGGAGTTGGTAAGATCATTCTGACTACTGCTGATGGTAGTTCTTTCACTTTGTCAGATGCTTTATTTATGCCAGGGATCAAAAAGAACCTGTTATCAGTTTCTCCATTAGCCAAGATTGGCTTGGTTGTGAAATTCGTTGATGACAGGTGTACAGTCCATGATCTCTCAAATGGCGATGTGATTATTGCTTCTGGCATTTTATGTCGTGGGCTGTATAAGCTCATAGACTATGAAAAATCTGTGAATGATTCGGCATGTGCAGTTCATGATTCTCAGGCTATGTCAGATGCAAAGCTTTGGCATGCACGCTTTGGTCATCTGAATTTTGCTAGTTTGTTACGCCTGCAGAAATCTGAAATGGTGTCCTCTTTGCCCAAACTTGAGGCACCTGGAAAACATGTTTGTGAAGGCTGTATTTTGGGCAAAATGCAGCGTTCTTCCTTTCCAAAAGATGGTTCAATTCGGGCTATGCAGAAATTGCAGCTTGTACATAGTGATGTCTGTGGTCCTATGCAGACACCCTCTTTTGGAAATTACCTTTACTTCGTGACTTTCATTGATGATTTTTCTAGGCATGCATGGGTATATCCACTCAAAGCAAAGTCCGAAGTGTTCACGTGCTTCAAACAGTTTTTGGTTTTGGCTGAAAATCTGTAAGCATGTAAAATGGGCACCCTCCGTTCTGATCGAGGGGGGGAATATATGTCTTCAGATTTTAATGCATTTCTGGCTGAACGTGGGATAAAACACCAGTGTACAGTGCCGTATACACCTCAACAGAATGGAGTTGCTGAACGAAAGAACAGGTCACTCATGGAGATGGCAAGGTGCATGGTCAAAAGTCAGGCTTTACCACATAGTTTCTGGCTTGAGGCTGTCATGTGTGCAGCATATGTACTGAACAGGTGTCCCACGAAAGCGTTGCAGTCTATCACTCCATATGATGCTTGGCATGACCGCAATCCATATGTTGCTCATCTGCGTGTTTTTGGTTGTTTGGCATATGCATTAGTGCCTGAACAACATCGCAGAAAATTGGATGATAAGGCAGTAAAATGTATTTTTGTTGGGTACAGTTCTGAAAGTAAAGGCTATCGTCTGTATCATCCACAGACTAAACGCATTCTGGTTAGCCGTGATGTTGTCTTTGTGGAAGATGCTATTCAGCCATTGCTTTCATGTACTAAGGAGACATCTGTTAGCTCCAAAGACATGTATGATACTTTGATGCCTCTTTTTACAGGTGGACAGGCTAGCGCTGGTCCTAATGAGGCAACTTCTCAGCCTTTGCAGGTTTCATATGATGATGCAGATCATTCCATTTCTGATGCAGATTTACATGATGCACTTGTTGATGAGAGAGCTGATATTGAACAAGCAAAAACTATGCCAAAATGGCTGGTGCAGACTTTGCGTGACAGCAAATTAGATGCACCTTTGTCATATCGTACTCGTTCAGGCTCTCATAGTACCTCCTTTGCATCAGATTGCTATGCTATGGCTGCATCTAGTCTCTGTGATGAGAATGAGCCTGTTTCTTTTGATGAAGCACAAAATTCAGGAAATTGGATGGCTGCTATGCAATCTGAATATGATGCTATAATGAAGAATGGTACATGGTCTTTATGTGACTTGCCTCCTGGCAAGAAGGCCATTGGCACTAAGTGGGTATACAAGCTGAAGCGTAAACCTGATGGTACAGTTGATAGGTATAAGGCTAGGCTTGTTGCAAAGGGTTATGCGCAGGAAAGAGGCATTGATTTTGATGAGACCATTGCACCTACATGCCGTATGACTACTGTTCGGAGCATTTGTGCACTTGCAGCCCATCATGGTTGGAATGTACATCAGTTGGATATTAAAACAGCATTTCTGAATGGTGACTTGCATGAAGAAGTGTATGTTTTTCAGCCCCGTGGCTTTGTGCAGAAAGGGCATGAAAACCAGGCGTGCAGGTTAAAGAAGGCGTTATATGGTTTAAGGCAAGCACCATGTGCTTGGTATGAGAAAATACATGCCTATCTGATTGCACATGGTTTTGAGAACAGTCCAACTGAAAGCACCTTATATGTTAAGCGTGCTAATGATGTGCTTTTGATCATTGTTGTCTATGTAGACGACATGCTGCTCACTGGTCCTCTTGAGAAGCATATTGCTGATTTCAAGGCTGATTTGCATGCCTCATTTGAGATGTCTGATTTGGGCATTTGCATCACTATTTGGGCATTCAGTTTATGCAAGTTGATGGTGGAATGGCTTTGTGTCAAACGAAATATATTGACACATTATTGCAGCGTTTTGGCCTTGAAGACTGTAAGCCTATTGCCACTCCTATGGAGACAGGTTTACGATTGAGTCTTCATGATGCTGGAGATGCATTTGATGCTGTTCTCTATCAGCAGGCTGTTGGATGCTTGATTTACTTATGCATTACTCGGCCAGATATTCAGTTTGCTGTCTCACAGATGAGCAGGTTTATGCATTGCCCAGGAGTCACGCATTGGAAAGCGGTTAAGCGCATCTTTCGCTACTTGAGTGGTACTCGGCTACTTGGGTTGTTTTATCCCAAGGGGGGATCACTACCGCCAGATTTGCATGCTTTTTCTGACTCAGATTAGGCTGGTTGCTATGACACTCCTGTGTCCACCAGTGGTTTTTGCTTCATGCTTGGTAGCTCATGTATATCTTGGTTGAGCAAGAAGCAGCCTACTGTGGCCACTTCCAATTGTGAGGCTGAGTATAGGGCAGCTTTCACAGTGACTGTTGAGTGTGTGTGGCTCAGACGCCTTATGGCTGATTTGGGTGTTGGCCAGTCTTCTGCCACCACCATCTTCACTGATAGTCAGAGCGCATTGGCAGTTGCGAGGAACCCTGTGTTCCATGCTCGCACTAAGCACATTGAGGTGCATTATCACTATGTCAGGGAGAGGTTCTCTGCTGGGGAGATCAGCTTGGCATATGTGCCCACGCAGGAAAACATTGCAGACCTTTTCATGAAGGCTCTGCCTAGGGAGAAGTTTGAAGCTTTCCGCAAAGCTTTGGGCTTACTTCCTTTTGTGGAGTGATTTCCACATAGCTCGGCACTTCCTTATACATGAGTGCCAGCTCCTTGTTCACCGCATCACTCCCAGGGGGGATTTGTTGATATATTCAGGTAGTGATGTGTGTGAACACTCTAGGCCCGTCGGGGCACTTTTTTCCCTCTTTAGGAGGTTTTTTTCCCTCGGCTTGTATATACGCCTATTGCCCTAATGGGCTACTTATCTTTGTACATTCTCTAGTAATACATTCAGTCTTGTGTGTTGTGCTCCAAGCTTCTTCTTCTTCCTTGTGTTGTTCGCGTGCTTCCGCAGACGTCTAACTCCAACAGGTCCACCAGGGGATTGCGTGGTGAAGGAGGAGAGTCTTTGCCAGAAAAGGGGTGCTCTCGATGGAAGAAAAAAAAATAAAATACCCACCAAGGGGGCTGTCATTTTGGGGGGCTCTCTCTCTTAGCTAGCTCTCGTGGAGGTCGAAGGGGGGGTAGCGTTTTCAGAGGAGGCAATCAGGAGATGTGCGTTGCTATCGGAGGTGTTTGAGAAGGGAGGGGTTGGTGGTTGCAGAGTCAAGGAGCTCTTTGGCATATGGCTGGAGGAAGAGAACAACAGAGGGAGAGAAGGCACAACAGGCTGTTGGTGGAGGCATCAGCAAGCAGGTAACGAAGGTTATTTTAATGCGTATTGAGCTTAGACTGGGGAAAAATGAAAAAAAAACAGAAGTATACTGTGGAAGATAGCTGTGGATGCCTGGTAGCTCTCGGTTCCTAGAGTTTTTCCTTTGCTGAAGTTTTCTGAGGGTTTTCGGGAAGGTGTGTCGCTACTTTGTGGGGGGGTTGTTCTCCGGATGTTAGCAGTAGATAAATCAGAGAGGAGCCCATTTTTAGGGGGTTCATTTACCGAAGACATCAGGGAAGTAGTAGGGACTTGTCTCTCAAAGGCGTAAGGAGGCATTCGTGGCATGAAAGTAGAGGGCATGCAAATCCACAGTACCAGGAGTCGATAGTGGGTTTTTTGTTAAGTGCCTTCTTCAGCTTGCAATGGGGGATCTCGGTGAGCAGCTAAAAAAGCTTAGTGACTAGTACAAGCACGGCAGGATCCATCAGAAAGATAAAAAAGGGGGTCGATGTCTGAAGGAGAGGGAAAAAGAGGGCAAAAAGATCAAGGCTGCTTGTTTGTTCTCAGCAGGTGTTGAGGGGGGTTTTCGTGAGAAGCTTGTTTTCATTTGGGGGTGAGCCCATCAGAGCAAGAAGTGTGGTGAAGGAGTTTTCTTGCAGGCGTCAACTTAGCAACAGGGGTACTTTTGGGGGGTACGATCGTGCAGCCTTTAGGGGTTCTTCTTGACAACTATTGTTTTTAAAAGGAGCCACAGGGAGCTGGGCAGGTGTCGGAGGTGTGCAACCTACGTAGAAGGAAGGGAAGGATTGAAGATAGCAGAGGGCACTTGTTGGTCTTAATTCAGTGCTACTGTTTTGTTATATACCCACACAGAATTATGCACACTACAAGGGCACGAGTGAGTTGAAGTTGGTGCATCTTCCCACTTGCATCTATTTAAAAGCCAGCTGCATCCCTCTGCAGTCACAATTGCAAGGGCTCTCTGTCGCAGTATACTCTCACATGTTGCCTGAAATGGAAATGCAACAATCTCATCTTTTCTAGGGAATGGTGTATGGGTATGGGTGATGTCAGAGAGAAGCTTAAATGTTGAGGGTTGCTGCAATAACTTATTTAGGTACGACTCGTTTGCTGAAACTTTCAAGATGAGCATTCCTGACCAAGCGGACTGCCATGTGTTCATATTTGAGGCATGAAAGGGTATGAGTCTGATTCCTTTGAAATTAGATATGGGCTTCGGTGTGCAGAATAATATTTCCTGCAAAAAAAAAAATGTTGAGTATACTAGATTTTCTGTGGCTACTTATACAATTGACCTTGACACAAATATCATATCGTGTGCAAAATTTGCACTTCTCTTGGAAGCGAGCAAACTCTTATGTTGAAATTCCTTTGAGACCATAATTTCATGAATAATCATTTTTGGTCAACACAAATCACCTAAATCATTTAAAATGTTCTAAACGCCCCCGTGCTGTGAAGCCTATGGCCTTGAGTCTAAGACCAAAAGTGCACTCAAGCACATGAGAACAATGGAGACAACCGGCACACGTGAAGATTGTCCGATAATTTTTACTTGCATTGAGAAAATAAGGACATTATAAGAGTGGTTGAGGGGCACAAGAGTGTAGGGTGGGAAGCATGGGCTCTTCATAAGTGGGATTACAATTAGTCAAAGCATCACTAGATGACATCGTTGCACGTAGTTCGATGTTGTAGATAGACCACACAAGCACAAAAGATGGCGAACTCAGAAAGCATGGGCCTTCGAATACTCATGAATGGGCAAATAGGTGGTATGCTCGCTGCCAATTTAACGATCATTTGTAAAACTCTTTTGACACAGGGACTTTGCATAGCTGTTTCTCCAAGAACTTTGGGCGCTATAATCTTTATGCCGTCAATCTGGTCTCCTATGTTATTAGGAATAAAGAGCAGAGCCTGAGGTCAAACATATTTGAAATTGGGGTCATGCTTCATCCACCTCCACCATGTCAGATACTACTTCATTTTGATTACCTTTTGATGACGATTTTTCTCCTAACGAACAGAGATCATAGCCTAAAGTATATTTCGGGTTCTCTTGGCCCCTGTCTCCTATTTTCCGACAGGTCTTTAGTGTGTAAAACCCCTTGTTCGACCAGACACTCTTTTGTAAACTCTTGAATTTTTCTTGGTTTAAGGTCTGAACCGTCTTCTGGAAGTCTGTAATCGATGTGATCCGACTTGATGTTTAGTTCTCACACCTTGGTTTCTTCAATAGGAACGGTCGCATGTCAATGATCGTATTGCAAAAGCTTGATTTAATTGCTTAAATGGCATCCAACGAAGGAGAGAGGTAATAGGGGCAATGGAGGAGAAGGGGTGAAGGGAAGTAAGGAAGAAAGAAAGAGGACAAGAGAGTAAAGAGAGCAATCTGGAAAAGCAAATCAACAACCTGAGTTCCCACCCCTTTCTCTTGTCCCAGCTACATTTGGCTATCATTCGGTTACTTGAGAGCAGGACGAGTGGTCCAATTTCGCGTGATTTTCACAAATCATAAGCATAAAAACAAGTGATTCCCTTGGTTGTAAGGACTAAACATTTTGGTGTGTCTGCCGGGAAAAGCTTGGCACGTCTCTATAAGAGAGTGCCATAGGTTCGCCTAGCGCCACATGTTGGCTGAGCTTGCGGACTCCAGAGCTAGTACATGAGTGAGGGGAGCTCATCCTCAGGAGCAACACAAACGCAAAGAGAGGAACACGCTTAGAGGAGAGCCCTTGAAAGAGAAAGGAAGAGGTGGGAATTGCAAGGTGAGTCAACCTCGACTAGCTCGAAGAAATCTGCCAAAAACGTGTACTCCCGTAGGAGAGTCGCGAATCAAGTGTGAAAGTTTGAAGGAGGGATCCTGAGGCCGCGTGTGCTAAATTTCTGGGATCGAAGTGATATTTACATCACACCTCTGTTCGAAATGGCTCAGAGGATTTCGGTTCACTTGGGGGACTTCACCAAGTTTTCAGGTGCTTGGGACGAAGATCCAGATAGTTTTATCCAACTGTTTGAGGTTACTTGTGAGGCCAATGAGGTAGTAGAACAGGCTCAAAGGTTGAGGATCTTTTCGGCTACTCTTCGTGATGAGGCAGCCAACTGGTATGGGAATTTGACACCTCAAGAGTGTGGAACTTATCAGATTCTCAAGGAAGCCTTCTTGGCAAAGTTTCGACGACAAGGCTTCCAAGATAGATTGGCCCAACAGATGGATTACTTGCGACAGGGAGTCAATGAGAGCATCGATAAATACATTCAGAGAATGGAAACATTGGTAAGAAAGATGGGCGTGAATGCCCCGAACGATGAGACATCGAAGAGAAGATTCATCGCGGGATTGAGAGATCCTACGACACAGTAGCATATCAGTCTGACAAGACCGGCAGCTTTAATGGATGCTAAGGAACAAGCGAGGCTTTGGGAGGAAGTACAATTATGTCAACAGAGGAAGATGGAGCTCTTATACGAGCCAATGGGAGGCCCATGAAATATTCCAATAAAACATCCTGGCCAAGTAAGTTCTTTTTTTTGTAGCTGCCACTAGTACGCCAAGCGAGGTAAAGCCTGCGCTTACTGAAGAGCGAATATTGGAATTGGTCACACAAGCTATAAAAGATGCCACAATGACCCAAGAAACATACACAGTAAAAACAGAGGTGACTACAAACCCCAATCAAGTGTTTCGATCAAATACATGGTGTGGAAAGTGCCATGGTTACGGCCATTTGGCTTCAGAATGCCCTACAGTCTCGAGAGTATTCACAGATAGATCACCACCTAGAATGCGTTGCACTTTTTGTGGAAGGACAAATCACACGGAGGACCGATGTTATAACAAGAGAGCCTATGAAGAGAGGACCATGAAAACGGGAGATACAAGAGAAAGACCTTACACGGGATTGCCCGCTCAAAGTGTCCCACCTACATCTCGTTGGGAAAACAGACCGACTTATGGATATGGTGCTCAAAGTCAAGGAGGAAACTATCCAAGAGGAGCCACACGTGATCAAAGAAGAGACGGTCCAATCCAGTGTTGGAGGTGCCATGGCTTTGGCCATACTCAATCTAGATGTCCAAACGAAAAGAAACCAATACATTATACCCCACTGCCGGCAAGGAAAAAGGACCAGTAGGGTCCTCGAATTATGTTGATACTCAGATGCATTCTACATCGAGAGCTCAAGAGCACGTTCCTACGATCGGAGTAGTGTTCAAGACACCGAACCCTCAAGAAGGCTCTAGCTTGTCAATGCACTTTGTGGATGCTTACGAGGCCAAGAAACCACATAAAGAGCCAACTGTGGTAGTAGTCACAAGGACTCAAGAGTATTTAAAGAAGCATCCAGAAGACGAAAGCGAAAGAGCAAGCCAAAAGAAGATAGCTGAACATGGAGAGGTAGAAAACCAAGTTGGAGGATTTGCTGAGCAGCAAGAGTTTGAGGATGGGGAAGAGATCGAGATTCTTCCACCAGTGACCAAGGAGTTTGTGCCAGGCATAGCACCATTCCCTGAAAGATTGAAGGCCCATAAGAGTAGGAAGGAAAGACAAATTTTGGAGGAAGTGGACATTGTAAAGTTGCTCGCGGACACAGAAGTCACGCTAGACATTGGCACATTACTAAAATGTTCACCTGCTTATAGGAAACAATTCTACAACGAATACATTAAGAATCCGAGGAAAGCTCGAGATAAAAAGAGACAAGATAAAGATGTCCAAGGGATCATTCAAAGTATTACGACGCAAATTGATTCGAATGCTTGAGCTGTGACGGTCGAGAAGGTATATACAACTGGTCAAGCTAAAAGAAAAGAGACTTATTGCACAGCAAAGTCTGGAAGCTATTCAAAGAAGACGTAAGGAGAGGCATGACAAAAACCTAAAGACGTATGCGATTCAAGAAGGGGATTTGGTGCTAGTTTATGATAGTAAATATTATAAATTCCCGGGGAAGTTACAGACAAGATGGGCAGGACCGTTTAAGGTGGTGGAACTCAACTCCAATGGTTCCATGCAAATTCAAGATTTAGGAGAAGAATGTGCTCCCGTGAAGGTTAACGCGCTTCGAGTTAAACCATATTTCAAGTGACATTAGGACGGGAGAAGCCAGACGAGATCCAAGCAGTGTACATAGATGTATAGTTATATATATATATGCGCATATGTAAGCTATGATTGTGTGTCAGAAATATTCTTCCTTGCTAGCTCAAGAATTTTGGACTTCTAATTATTTTTCTTGTGTTTCGTAGAGACTGTTAGGAGCTAAGTAACAAAATGGTAGATCAAATAACTCAACTCTATTTGTACGAGCTAAGGATATATTTCTCGGACCAAACATTCGCCCGCATGGACATAGATGTCGACGACTTTGAGACGGAATATGATGTGGAGGAAGCGCATTGGCTGGTATGCTTCATAAACCAGGGTTTGGATGTTATGTTTTATATTGAGTGTTTTGAGGAATACCTGACCCGACATGTAGGATGGGCGGGGGATCGATATTACTATTTCGACCCTTCGAGGGAAATGCCTAACGAAGAGAACGATATCACTTGGGCTTGGGCAGATGTGTTGACGATAGGAAGTGGTGACGGAGCTCCTGAAGTTGAGCCTGACTTGCCCTAGGGAAGTCGTTAGGATGCGAGTACGAGGTGAGGCTATATGAGACATCCAGGGGACCCACATTCTAGATCATCTAAGGATAGGTACATGAGGGACCAAGGCATAGCTGGTTGTAGTTACCTAGTGAAAAGTCAAATCGATGAATACATATGTAGTGTCTGTAAATGAGAGAATGGAGTGAAGAGGTGGTTGATCTGTCAAAGGCTAGAGTGTATATGTTTGCATGCATGTGTGGGAAAAGTGGGGAAATCCCTTTCTTCCTCTCCCTAATTCTCAGGACTTGGGTAAATTAATTAACTATGAAAAAAAAAAGAAGAAAAAGAAAAGAAAAGAAAAAATTTGTGTTGCTGTGATCGTACCCATGCGCTATGGTGGGCTAGTAGGTGGGTGGATTTATCCTAGCCGGGTGGTTAGGACCACGAGCCGCAGCTAGTTTCGCCATAGGTTTGGGAGGTATATGTTTATGTCTTAGCTACGCGCCATAACGGGTTGGTAGGTAGGTGGAGCCATCGTGGCTGGGTAGTCACGACCACGAGCCGTATCCAGCTTCGTTATGGGCTAGCTGATATATGTTATGTGTTATCATTGTGTGTTTGTGTGTTGTGCGCTGCATTGCATTGGTAGATGGGTGGAATCAACCTGATCGGGTGGTCAGGTCCACGAATCGCATCCAGTGACAACGTAGGCCAATGTGTGATTATAAATAAAATCTACCTATGAAGTTATTCCCCACTCCTGAGGGGGAGAGAGAGAGAGGAGAAGGCGATGATCGCCTGGAAGGGAACAATATTTGCTTGTGTGATTGGTATGTGGTGGCTTGTGACAGATCAACTCACTTTGAATCAACATTCTTGAATGTACGGAGACTGTATATGTACTCATGCATGAGGCCTTAGCGAAGTAATGTGTCGGTCTTGCTTTGTAGCTTGTGTGCTCTATCCGAGGGTTTTCAAGTGTGTGGGACACTCCAGGGTTTTTATGTAGGTCTTGACTTGTACTCGAAGCTCGATGGCTTTTGTGGGACGACGATGGGGATTCTTAGGGAGTGTCTGGTCATAGAAGTATGTGTAAATAGCGAATAGTAGGTCAATAAAAGGGGTATGCATTTTGGGTACATTGCATCTCCTGTTGTATTCATTTCAGTTGTTGTTGTTATTTTGTTTTCTCCGTTTCTGTTTTTTCGCAATGACAGTTGCATGTGTAAACATGAAAGGTATGCATGTGTTATCTGGGTTGAGACCGAAAATGCATGAAGAATTTGATGCATGTTGGGAATGGAATTGCATATATGTGCATGCTCTTGGATCATTTTGAAAGTGAGTGGTTTGTATGTATTCATGAGTGATTTCTTTTAGCACTAATAGCTTTAATGAGTGCAGGTTCCGTTGGAGTGATGGTTCGATGAAGAGGTAAGTAAATAAGTTGTACACTGACATTCTCATGGCTGTTGGAGCATATTGCAGCAAGAGTGGCTCATCGAGGACGACTTCGCAAATAAGAAGAGGGGAGTATGTTAGCTAAAAAGTTTGTAATTTTTATGCACTAACATGTTTCTATTTGGTAGAAGAATATGCTTGATTGCAGGCACTTGAAGATTTGATCAAATATTTGATTGGAGGTATTAGGGAATTACATGGTGACGTCTTGGTAAGAGAGGATTGGAAAATCGATACCGTTGCTTTGCTGGCCTGTGGCACTGAAGGGTTCATAGAAAAAGGTCTAGAAATACATGTTGAAATTTGTAGACGGGATTTGCATCAAAATGTGTACATTGGAAGCAGTTTAATTGATTTGTATACAAAGTTTGGATTACTCATAAAAGCACGTGAAGTCTTTGATGGGCTGCTGAATCAGGATGTGGTGTCATGGAATGCCCTGATTGCAGGATATGTAGAACATGATCATGCTTATAAAGCTCTTGCTTGCTATGAGCAAATGAAAAAATTGCTCCTAATGAAGGGTTTTGAAAGCCTATGCCGTTCAAGGAGTTGTTCACATGGGAATAGAGTTACATGCAGAGATTGAAAGACAAGGATTTGCAACAAGGACCTTATTTTTGGGAAGTGTCTTGATCAATATGTATGCAAATTTATTTTTGGTATCAAAAGCTCAAGACAAGGAAAGATACACCAGACACTGGTGCCCTTCAGAAAGGTGGTGATTTTGTGCATGCTTTCATGCTTGGATTTGATGTGGCTGATGCAATTGCTTTGTTGAGACTGGATGATTTATACATAGAATCATTTGAAATCAAGGATGTAAAGACATTGAAAGGTGAGCATGTATCCAGAGCCATTGGAAGACTGTCTAGCAAAGGAGGGAAGACAAAGTTTGCAATTGAGAATTCAACTAAGACTCGGATTGTACTGGCCGATCCCCGTATACATATTTTAGGTCTTTTGCAAATATCAGGGTTGCTAGGAATTCTTTGTGCAGCCTTATTTTGGGTTCTCCAGCAGGGAAAGTTTTTTATTCAAAACTAAGAATTGTAGCTAGCAGATTGGCAGAAAAATATTAAGTTATGGTTTAGTGGTATTGATTGGATTAAATGGGACAGATGGCGTGATTCAGATATGGTATCGGGGTACTTGCAGTATATTGCTTCAGTTAAGCCTTCTGCCATTCATGCAAGGGGGAGGGGGTTCCTTGTCTCTTGCGGGTAAGAAGGGCTAGAAGTTTTTGAGGTGGATACGACGCTCATTTTCTTCGCGTCTTATCTGTTCTTGCTCGATGAGAGGCGAAGCTCATATATCATAAGGGGTCAGTTTTCTTCTTGATGGGGGGGAAATGAATGGTATGAAAATACTGAACGTAGAGCCAAGCAGGTGGCAGAAAAAGGACTCCTTTATTTAGGTATGGGTGTGTCTGGTGGCAAAGAAGGTGCTCGCTATGGGCCATCTTTAATACCGGGAGGAACTCGTGACCAAAGTGACAGCACAAGTTGATGATGGTCCACCAGGGGATTGCGTGGTGGAGGAGGGGAGTCTTCGCCAGAAAAGGGGTGCTCTCGATGGAAGAAAAAAAAATAAAATACCCGCCAAGGGGGCTGTCATTTTGGGGGGCTCTCTCTCTTAGCTAGCTCTCGTGGAGGTCGAAGGGGGGGTAGCGTTTTCAGAGGAGGCAATCAGGAGATGTGCGTTGCTGTCGGAGGTGTTTGAGAAGGGAGGGGCTGGTGGTTGCAGAGTCAAGGAGCTCTTTGGCATATGGCTGGAGGAAGAGAACAACAGAGGGAGAGAAGGCGCAGCAGGCTATTGGTGGAGGCATCAGGAAGCAGGTAACAAAGGTTATTTTTGTGCGTATTGAGCTTAGACTGGGGAAAAATGAAAAAAAACAGAAGTATACTGTGGAAGATGGTTGTGGATGCCTGGTAGCTCTCGGTTCCTAGAGTTTTTCCTTTGTTGAAGTTTTCAGAGGGTTTTCGGGAAGGTGTGTCGCTACTTTGTGGGGGGGGTTGTTCTCCGGATGTTAGCAGTAGATAAATCAGAGAGGAGCCCATTTTTAGGGGGTTCATTTACCGAAGACATCAGGGAAGTAGTAGGGACTTGTCTCTCAAAGGCGTAAGGAGGCATTCGTGGCATGAAAGTAGAGGTCATGCAAATCCACAGTACTAGGAGTCGATAGTGGGTTTTTTGTTAAGCGCCTTCTTCAGCTTGCAATGGGGGATCTCGGTGAGCAGCTAAAAAAGCTTAGTGACTAGTACAAGCACGACAGGATGCATCAGAAAGATAAAAAAGGGGGTCGATGTCTGAAGGAGAGGGAAAAAGAGGGAAAAAAGATCAAGGCTGCTTGTTTGTTCTCAGCAGGTGTCGAGGGGGGTTTTCGTGAGAAGCCTGTTTTCATTTGGGGATGAGCCCATCAGAGCAAGAAGTGTGGTGAAGGAGTTTTCTTGCAGGCATCAACTTAGCAACAGGGGTACCTTTGGGGGGTACGATCGTGCAGCCTTTAGGGGTTCTTCTTGACAACTATTGTTTTTAAAAGGAGCCACAGGGAGCTAGGCAGGTGTTGGAGGTGTGAAACCTACGTAGAAGGAAGGGAAGGATTGAAGATAGCAGAGGCCACTTGTTGGTCTTAATTCAGTGCTACTGTTTTGTTATATACCCACACAGAATTCTGCACACTACAAGGGCACGAGTGAGTTGAAGTTGGTGCATCTTCCCACTTGCATCTATTTAAAATCCAGCTGCATCCCTCTGCAGTCACAATTGCAAGGGCTCTCTGTCGCAGTATACTCTCACATGTTGCTTGAAATGGAAATGCAACAATCTCATCTTTTCCAGGGAATGGTGTATGGGTATGGGTGATGTCAGAGAGAAGCTTAAATGTTGAGGGTTGCTGCAATAACTTATTTAGGTACGACTCATTTGCTGAAACTTTGAAGATGAGCATTCCTGACCAAGCAGACTGCCATGTGTTCATATTTGAGGCATGAAAGGGTATGAGTCTGATTCCTTTGAAATTAGATATGGGCTTCGGTGTGCAGAATAATATTTCCTGCAAAAAAAAAACGATTGAGTACACTAGATTTTCTGTGGCTGCTTATACAATTGACCTTGACACAAATATCATATCGTGTGCAAAATTTGCACTTCTCTTGGAAGCGAGCAAACTCTTATGTTGAAATTCCCTTGAGACCATAATTTCATGAATAATCATTTTTGGTCAACACAAATCACCTAAATCATTTAAAATGTTCTAAATGCCCCCGTGCTGTGAAGTCTATGGCCTTGAGTCTAAGACCAAAAGCGCACTCAAGCACATGAGAACAATGGAGACAACTGGCACACGTGAAGACTGTCCGAGAATTTTTACTTGCATTGAGAAAATAAGGACATTATAAGAGTGGTTGAGGGGCACAAGAGTGTAGGGTGGGAAGCATGGGCTCTTCATAAGTGGGATTACAATTAGTCAAAGCATCACTAGATGACATCGTTGCACGTAGTTCGATGTTGTAGATAGACCACACAAGCACAAAAGATGGTGAACTCAGAAAGCATGGGCCTTCGAATACTCATGAATGGGCGAATAGGTGTTATACTCGCTGCCAACTTAACGATCATTTGTAAAACTCTTTTGACACAGGGACTTTGCATAATTGTTTCTCCAAGAACTTTGCGCGCTATAATCTTTATGCCGTCAATCTGGTCTCCTATGTTATTAGGAATAAAGAGCAGGGCCTGAGGTCAAACATATTTGAAATTGGGGTCATGCTTCATCCACCTCCACCATGTCAGATACTACTTCATTTTGATTACCTTTTGATGATGATTTTTCTCCTAACGAACAGAGATCATAGCCTAAAGTATATTTCGGGTTCTCTTGGCCCCTGTCTCCTATTTTCCGACAGGTCTTTAGTGTGTAAAACCCCTTGTTCGATCAGACACTGTTTTGTAAACTCTTGAATTTTTTTTGGTTTAAGGTCTGAACCGTCTTCTGGAAGTCTGTAATCGGTCTAATCCGACTTGATATTTAGTTCTCACACCTTGGTTTCTTCAATAGGAACGGTCGCATGTCAATGATCGTATTGCAAAAGCTTGATTTAATTGCTTAAATGGCATCCAACGAAGGAGAGAGGTAATAGGGGCAATGGAGGAGAAGGGGTGAAGGGGAGTAAGGAAGAAAGAAAGAGGACAAGAGAGTAAAGAGAGCAATCTGGAAAAGCAAATCAATAGCCCGAGTTCCCACCCCTTTCTCTTGTCCCAGCTACATTTGGCTATCATTCGGTTACTTGAGAGCAGGACGAGTGGTCCAATTTCGCGTGATTTTCACAAATCATAAGCATAAAAACTAGTGATTCCATTGGGTGTAAGGACTAAACATTTTGGTGCGTCTGCCGGGAAAAGCTTGGCAGGTCTCTATAAGAGAGTGCCATAGGTTCGCCTAGCGCCACATGTTGGCTGAGCTTGCGGACTCCAGAGCTAGTACATGAGTGAGGGGAGCTCATCCTCAGGAGCAACACAAACGCAAAGAGAGGAACGCGCTCAGAGGAGATCCCTTGAAAGAGAAAGGAAGAGGTGGGAATCTCAAGGTGAGTCAACCTCGACTAGCTCGAAGAAATCTGCCAAAAACGTGTACTCCCGTAGGAGAGTCGCGAATCAAGTGCGAAAGTTTGAAGGAGGGATCCTGAGGCCGCATGTGCTAAATTTATGGGATCGAAGTGATATTGACATCACACCTCTTTTCGAAATGGCTCAGCGGATTTCGGTTCACTTGGGGGACTTCACCAAGTTTTCAGGTGCTTGGGACGAAGATCCAAATAGTTTTATCCAACTGTTTGAGGTTACTTGTGAGGCCAATGAGGTAGTAGACCAGGCTCAAAGGTTGAGGATCTTTCGGGCTACTCTTCGTGATGAGGCAGCCAACTGGTATGGGAATTTGACACCTCAAGAGTGTGGAACTTATCAGATGTTCAAGGAAGCCTTCTTGGCAAAGTTTCGACGACAAGGCTTCCAAGATAGATTGGCCCCACAGATGGATTACTTGCGAGAGGGAGTCAATGAGAGCATCGATAACTACATTCAGAGAATGGAAACATTGGTAAGAAAGATGGGCGTGAATGCCCCGAACGATGAGACATTGAAGAGAAGATTCATCGCGGGATTGAGAGATCCTACGGCACAGCAGCATATCAGTCTGACAAGACCGGCAACTTTAATGGATGCTAAGGAACAAGCGAGGCTTTGGGAGGAAGTACAATTATGTCAACAGAGGAAGATGGAGCTCTTATACAAGCCAATGGGAGGCCCAGGAAATATTCCAATAAAAGATCCTGGCCAAGGAAGTTCCGCATTGACGACTCCAGCTTTTGTAGCTGCCACTAGTACGCCAGGCGAGGTAAAGCCTGCACTAACTGAAGAGCGAATATTGGAGTTTGTCATACAAGCTATAAAAGCTTCCACAATGACCTAGGAAACATACACAGTAAAACCAGAGGTGACTACAAACCCCAATCAAGTGTTTCAATCAAATACATGGTGTGGAAAGTGCCATGGTTACGGCCATTTGGCTTCAAAATGCCCTACAGTCTCGAGAGTATTCACAGATAGATCACCACCTAGAATGCGTTGCACTTTTTGTGGAAGGACAAATCACACGGAGGACCGATGATATAACAAGAGAGCCTATGAAGAGAGGACCATGAAAACGGGAGATACAAGAGAAAGACCTTACACGGGATTGCCCGCTCAAAGTGTCCCACCTACATCTCGTTGGGAAAACAGACCGACTTATGGATATGGTGCTCAAAGTCAAAGAGGAGACTATCCAAGAGGAGCCGCACATGATCAAAGAAGAGACGGTCCAATCCAGTGTTGGAGGTGCCATGGCTTTGGCCATACTCAATCTAGATGTCCAAACGAAAAGAAAACAATTGATTATACCCCACTATGTAGGTTCTGTAGTGGAGAGGGCCACTTTGATGAAGATTGTCCAAAACAAAGAGCCGCCACCGGCGAGGAAAAAGGACCAGTAGGGTCCTTGAATTATGTTGATACTCAGATGCATTCTACATCGAGAGCTCAAGAGCACGTTCCTACGATCGGAGTAGTGTTCAAGACACCGAACCCTCAAGAAGGCTCTAGCTCGTCAATGCACTTTGTGGATGCTTACGAGGCCAAGAAACCACATAAAGAGCCAACTGTGGTAGTAGTCACAAGGACTCAAGAGTATTTAAAGAAGCATCCAGAAGACGAAAGCGAAAGAGCAAGCCAAAAGAAGATAGCTGAACATGGAGAGGTAGAAAACCAAGTTGGAGGATTTGCTGAGCAGCAAGAGTTTGAGGATGGGGAAGAGATCGAGATTCTTCCACCAGTGACCAAGGAGTTTGTGCCAGGCATAGCACCATTCCCTGAAAGATTGAAGGCCCCTAAGAGTAGGAAGGAAAGACAAAGTTTGAAGGAAGTGGACATTGTAAAGTTGCTCGCGGACACAGAAGTCACGCTAGACATTGGCACATTACTAAAATGTTCACCTGCTTATAGGAAACAATTCTACAATGAATACATTAAGAAACCGAGGAAAGCTCGAGATAAAAAGAGACAAGATAAAGATGTCCAAGGGATCATTCAAAGTATTACGACGCAAATTGATTCGAATGCTCCAGCTGTGACGGTCGAGATTAAAGGGTATGCAGTCCCCGGTGCTCAGTTAGATAGTGGAGCCGCAGTCAACCTTATGACTGAGTTCATGATGAAAGCTTTGGGCCTCAACCACATGGAAGAAACGCCGATGTCCTTGAGAATGGCAGATCAAACACAAGTGAAGCCTGCGGGTCTTTTGAAGAATGTAAGCACAGTTGTGGGCGGTTTAGAGTTTAAAGTTGATTATCTGATAGTAAGACCAAGGACCTCAGAGGCTACCTTCTCGATCTTACTTGGACGGCCATGGCTGGTGCAAGCCGAATGTGTGCACGATTGGCGCACATGATTTATCACAATTGGACCAAAGGTTGATCGAATACAACTTCAAGTGTCTCCAAACTTGACCGGCAAGAAATCGACAATAGCTGAGGAAAGGGAGCAAAAATCAAAGGAAAAGGTTAGACAAGAAATGGCACGGGTAAGATTTGCCCTGCGCACAGAGACTTCTAAGGACCTTTCATAGGATGGATTTAATCTGCAATTGGCCAACCTCCAACATGGGAAAGTGGGCGAGTACAAAGATCCACTATGTTACAAGGATGACTCAGACCAGGAGTTGCTGGGATGGTTGACACATACAAGTGAATTTGAGTGCTACATGTTGAGTATAGACACAAAGGAAAGCAAAGCCACGCAATCCCTGAAAAAGGGAACTTCAAAAGATGAGTTGAAACTGGAGTTAGCTCCAACAATGGAAGTGCAACAGTTGAGAGAAAGAGTCAGGATGTTAGAAGAAGAGCTTCTAAGGAGAAGTCGACAATCGGAAAAGGAAGCGAAGAGTAAGACTAAAGTGTTGGAAGCCATTGCAAAAGCTGAACTAAAGAAATTGGGTCTAATCGAAATAGAACAAAACAATGATTTACTGGCCAACCATGCACGCGTGATCGGAGAGCACGTTCCAATCACAACGTCATCAAGGAATAAGGAATATTCGCGAGAAGCTCAGGTAGAAAAATGGGAAGTTTTTCCAGAAAAGTTCTTGAGTGTGGGGTCAGAGCTACCAGATGGAGTACAAGATTGCATTAAATTGGCACTCAAAAATTTCAGCAAGGCCTTTGCATGGTCATACAGTGATTTGAGAGGAATTGATCCCCGAATCTGCCAACATTATATAGATTTGGAAGAAGGTACCCGACCAATATGTCAACGACTTAGGCGGACAAATCCAGTTTACTCAGAATTGATCAAGCTGGAATTGACTAAGTTATTGGAAGCAGGATTCATATATCCCATTGCATCCAGCGAGTGGGTATCACCAATTGTAGTTGTTCCGAAGAAAAATAAGAAAATCCATATTTGCATAGATTATCGTAAGTGAACGAGCGTACAAAGAAGGATCACTTCCCTTTGCCATTCACTGATCAAATCTTGGACAGAGTGGCTGGCCATAAATTGTACTCATTTTTTGGATGGTTTCAATGGGTACAACCAGATCCAAATCCATGAAGAGGATCAATCAAAAACTACTTTCACCACAGAATGGGGTACGTATGCATATCGTGTGATGCCATTTGGATTATGCAATGCATCGGCCACATTCCAGAGAGCAATGATAGCTGCATATCAAGACTATTTGCAGGATTGGATGGAGATATTCCTCGATGATTTTGCAATCAAGGGCAATGATGAAAACATGATGGAGAGGATCGAAGCTATTTTAAGAGGAAGCATCAAAAAAGGCATCACATTAAATCGTGAAAAGTGTACATTTGGAGTACAAAGAGGATTGCTTTTGGGACATGTTATTTCCGAAAAAGGAATCGCGGTCGACGAGGATAAAGTGGAAAAAATTGGAGAACTTCCACCTCCGCAAAACTTGCGGCAACTCAGAGGATTCTTGGGGCATGCTAATTATTACCGACGATTTATATTAAATTTTGCATCCATAGCGGCACCACTGATGAATTTTTTGAGTAAGGACCAACAATACCAATGGACTGGAGAGTGTCAAGTTGCGTTCGACTCGATCAAAGAGAGATTGATAAATGCACCGATTTTGGTAGCACCCGACTGGACGAAAGAATTCCATGTGCATACCGACGCTTCTCATACTGCGGTTGGATCAGTGCTATGCCAAGCTGATGAAAAGAAGTTGGACCACCCTATTTATTACGCAAGTCTCAATTTGAATAGCACTGAGAGGAACTACACGACTACAGAGAAGGAATGCCTATCGATGATCTTTGCGGTAAACAAGTATCGGCATTACTTGATGGGAAAGTGTTCTCTTGTGTGGGCATATATGCCAAGATCATCTCTCCATCAGAGAACCTCTCCCTGACATAATGATAGTGCAACTCAATGTTCTTAGTGCGAGCATGAAACACAAGGTTCCTCGCAATTGCCAATGCATTCTAACTGTCTGTAAAGATGGTGGTGGAAGAAGACTAACCAACACCCAAATCAGCCATAAGGCGTCTGAGCCACATGCACTCAACAGTCTCTATGAAAGTTGCCCTATACTCAACCTCACAACTAGAAGTGGCCATAGTAGGCTACTTCTTGCTCAACCAAGATATGCATGAGCTACCAAGCATGACGCAGAAACCATTGGTGGATACACGAGTGTCATAGCAACTAGCCCAATCATACTTGAAAAAGCATGTAAATATAATAGTAGTGATCCCCCTTGGGATAAAACAATCCAAGTAGCCGAGTACCACTCAAGTAGTGAAAGATGTGCTTAACTGCCTACCAATGCTTGAAACTTGGGCAATGCATAAACTTGCTCATGTGTGAGACAACAAACTATATATCTAGCCAGGTAATGCATAAGTAAATCAAGCATCCAATAGCCTACTAATAGAGAACAACATCAAATGCATCTCCAACATCATCAAGACTCAACCATAAACCTGTCTCCATAGGAGTGGCAATAGGTTTATAGTCTTCAAGGCTAAAATGCTGCAATAATGCGTCAATATATTTTATTTGACACAAAGCTAATCCTCCATCAACTTGCATAAAGTGAATGCCCAAATAATGATGCAAATGCCCCAAATCGGACATCTCAAATGAAATCAGCTTTAAAATCAGCAATATGCTTCTCATAGTGAATAGCATGTCATCAACATAGACAACAATGATCAAAAGCACATCATTTGCACGCTTAACGTATAAGGTGCTCTCAATTGGACTCTTCTCAAATCCATATGCAGTCAAGTAGGCATTTATCTTTTCATACCAAGCACATGTTGCTTGTTTCAAAACATATAATGCCTTTTTCAACCTGCACACTTTGTTTTCATGCCCGTTCTGCACAAAACCACATGGTTGAAAAACAAACACTTCTTCATGTAAGTCACCATTCAGAAATGTAGATTTAATGTCCAACTGACGTACATTCCAACCATGATGAGCTACAAGTGCATAGATGCTACAAACAATAGTCATTCGGCATGTAGGAGCAAATGTCTCATCCAAATCAATGCCTCTTTCTTGAGCATAACCTTTTGCAACAAGCCTAGTCTTATACCTGTCAGCTATTCCATCAGGGTTACGTTTCAGCTTGTATACCCACTTAGTGCCAATGGCCTTCTTGTTAAGAGGTAAGTCACATAAAGACCACGTACCATTTTTCATAATAGCATCATATTCTAATTGCATAGCAGCCATCCAATTTTCTTAATTTTATGCTTCATCAAACAAAATAGGCTCATTCTCATCATAAAGACTAGAGGTAGCCATAGCATAGCAATGTGATGCAAAAAAAGCACTATGAGAGCCTAAATGAGTACTATATGATAGAGATGCATCTAATTTGCTATCTCGCAAAGTTTACACCAACCATTTAGGCATAGTTGTTGCCTCCTTTATATCAATTATCTCATCAACAAGTGCATCATGTAAATCTACATAAGAAATAGAATGATCTGCATCATGATGTGAAACCTATAAAGGCTAAGAAATTGCCTCACTTGGACCAGCACTAGCGTGTCCACTTGTGAAAAGAGGCAATAAAGTGTCATACACATCTTTGGAGCTAACATCATGATTAACCAAAATGCATTTAATACATGGATGATACAGATGATAGCCTTTGCTTTTAAAACTGTACCCAACAAAAATAAATTTCATTGCTTTATCATCCAATTTCTTGTATTGTTGTTCATGCACTAATCCTAGTCAACCAAAGACATGCAGGTGAGCAATAGATGGCTTTCAACCATGCCAAGCCTCATATGGAGTGATAGACTACAATGCTTTAGTGGGACACCTGTTAAGTACATATGTTGCACTCATAACAACTTCAAGCTAGAAACTATGTGGTAAAACTTGACTTTTGACCATACACTTCACCATCTCCATGAGTTATCTATTCTTCATTTCATCAAATCCATTGTATTAAGTGTATATGGCACTTTACCGTGATGTTTTATCCCATGTTTAGCCAGGAATGCATTAAAAATAGAAGACATTTATCCCCCCCCCCTGATTAGAATGGAGCGTGCCCATTTTACATGCTGACAAATTTTCAGCCAAAACTAGAAACTGTTAGAAGCACATAAGTACTTTGGAATTTGCTTTCAGTGGACACACCTATGCATGCTTGGAAAAATCATCAATAAAATCCACGAAGTAAAAGTAATTCCCAAAGGAGGGTGTCTGCATAGGACTAGAGACATCATTGTGAACAAGTTGCAATTTATGTGTAGCTCAAACTAAACCATCTTTTGGGAATGAGGAGTGATGCATTTTTCCCAAAATACAGGCTTCACAAACATGTTTACCAGTTTCCTTAAGTTTGGGAATAGAGGACTCCTTTTCAAATTTTTGCAAGTGTAGCAAACCATCAAAATTCAGATGTTCGAAGCATGCATGCATGCCAAAGCTTTGCATCTTACATAGCCTGAGAATCATATAATGGATATGTTGAATCATTCATAGACCTTTCATAGTTTATGAGCTTATATAGCCCATGACATAAAATGCTAGAAGAAATAATGACATCGCCATTTGAGAGATCATGAACTCTGCATCTATCATCAACAAATTTCACAACCAAGCTGATCTTGGCTAATGTTGAAACTGACAATAGATTTTTCTTGATCTTTGGCACAAATAAAGCATTTGAAAATGCAAAAGAACTACCATTAGTGGTAGTCTGAATGATCTTACCTACTCCCATGACATGATTGTTGATATATTTAGGTAGTGGTGTGTGTGAACACTCTAGGATTTTCGGGGTACTTTTTTCCCTCTTTAGGAGTTTTTTTTTCCCTGGATTGTATATACGCTTATTGCTCTAATGGGCTACGTATCTGTGTACATAATAGTGGTAATAAATTCAGCATTGTGTGTTGTGCTCCAAGCTTCTTCTTCTTCCTTGTGTTTTTTGTATGCTTCCACAGATGTCTAACTCCAACAATTCCTATCAAAGCAGGTCGCTGCTTCATCTTGGGTGTTGTCTACACCTCTCGGGTTGTAGTCTCAAAATTGCATGAAATTTGGTCAGCATACTCGAGGTGTTTCAGAGATCAAAAGAGCTTCGTTGTGTGGTGCCAAAGTTGTGATCTAAGCTCATTTTGGCCTTCGAACCACTATCATAGCACTTGTGTAGGCTATTTCATCTTTTTGTGCCAAAGCTATATACTAGTTTCGTTCACCAGTATAAGCATCTTGAAGTCTGCTACAGGTTTAGCAAAATTTGTATGGGTAGTTCTTTTCAACTTTTTGAGATACAGTCAATTTTCTCTATCAAGGTGTTTTAATCATTGGTCATGGATAAAAGCAGTGATGTTTTTCATATGTCCACTGTTGAGGATACGTTGGATGGTACCAAATACCCATTATGGGCTTATATGATGTGTCATGTATTGGTTGCAAAAGGACTATGGAATATTGTGTATCATGTTACACATGCGAATACAGGTACTACAAATACAGGTGCTAAAGCTGATGGAGATGGTGTGGAAGATGATGATATTATGTAGATTCCTGTTCGTGTTGTTGTTTTTGTTGCACCTACTACACAGCAAATTTTTTGGGATGGCAGAGATGCTCCGGCCCATACATTGATAGCTTTGTCTGGCAAATGTACCATTATTCCTCACATTTGCTCTTGTAAAATAGCTAAGGATGCTTGGGATACATTAACCACATTGTACTAAGCTAGGAATGAGGCTCGTGTTGCTTACCTCCAAAAACAATTGGAGAGCGAGCATATGAATGAAAGTTATTCTATGGATAGTTTTCTCACAAAGATCAAGGATTTGAAAGAACAATTGATTTTTGTTGATGAAGTTATACCAGATAGCTCACTTGTGCAGACCGTTCTGAATGGTTTTCCTAATTCATATCAGAGTTTTACTTCTACTCTTTGTTTGATGATGAAAGGCAATCCAAATGCCTTTTCATTTGAGGAGTCTTTGTTCTATTGTAGGAAGACCAGTCTAGGCAGAACAATTCTATTATGCGTGTTGCTGATCAAGCTTTCCTAGCTAGTCAGAAGGGCAAAGGTAAATGGAGCTCTTCTACTAGTAAGCACAAATCTGCAAATGCTGCACATTTGAAGAAGGAAGACAAAGATGAGAAGAAATTAGAAAAGCAGAAATTGTTTTGCAAATACTGTGAAGCAAATGATCATGTCATCAAGAGCTGTCCAAAACTAGCTGCTAAAGAGGCAAACAAGAAAGAGGCCCGAATGGTTGTTGCAGAGGCCTCTACACCCATCTTTTCATGAGTAGTACATGTGTGTAGTAGACTCAGATGTTTGGTACTTTGATAGTGGGGCGACCAAACATATTACCTCATAGCATAGTTTCTTGTCTTCACTATAGGGAATACTGTTACATGCACCAACAAATCCTCCTATCCTATTCTGGGAGTTGGTAAGATCATTTAGACTACTATTGATGGTAGTTCTTTCACTTTGTCAGATGCTTTGTTTATGCCAGGGATAAAGAAAAATCTGTTGTCAGTTTCTACATTAGTCAAGATTGGCTTGGTTGTGAAATTTGTTGATGATAGATGTACAGTTCATGGTCTGTCAAATGGTGACATCATTATTTCCTTTGGAATTTAATGTTGTGGGTTGTATACGATCATAAACTATGAAAGATCTATAAATGATTTGGCATGTGCAGTACATGATTCTCAGGCTATGTCAGATGCAAAGCTTTGGCATGCACGCTTTGGTAGCTTGCTACACCTGTAGAAATCTGAAATGGTGTCCTCTTTGCCCAAACTTAAGGCACCGGGTAAACATGTATGTGAAGGCTCTACTTTGGTAAAACTGTAGCATTCTTCCTTTACAAAAGATGGTTCAATTTGGGCTACTTAGAAATTGTAGCTTGTACATAGTGATGTTTATGGTCCTATGCAGACACCTTCTTTTGGGAACTATCTTTACTTCATTACTTTCATCGATGATTTTTCCAAGCATCCATGGGTATATCCATTGAAGGCAAAGTCTGAAGTGTTTATGTGCTTCAAACAGTTTCTGGTTTTGGCTAAAAATATATCAGCATGTAAAATGGGCACCCTCCATTCTTATCGAGGGGTGGAACATATGTCTTCTTACTTTAATGCATGCTTGGTTGAACATGGGATAAAACATCAGTGTATAGTGCCATATGTTGAAGAATCACTCACAAATTTGACATACAGACAGACATAAAGACGAAGGAAGACAAAGAGAAGTAGAAACAAAGTATTCAAAAAATCAAGCCTTAGTGAAGGGACAAATTCATGCCTGTAATATAAGGTGTAGAAACTTTCAGAATTATGAGTTTGAATCTCGGATCAAAAAGTATATATAAGAGAGAGCATAGAACCGGAATAGGCAGATGAGAAGGTGGGAATAGAAGAGCCCATATAGAGGAAGAAGAAGACGCCAGAGATTGCGTATGTAGAGATGAATAATAGAACCTGAATTTTCAGGTATTCATTTGAGAGAGATGGTAAGGAATAACTACTCAGAGTAGGAGAGTTTTCCATAGCTATGAGCAAAGTGAGGCCAAGCTATTTTGTACACATCTTCTCTAATAGAAAACACATGTTCATGTGGAAGTTTGTGCGCATTCTTCGTATGTGAAGAAATCTGAGTAATTTCATGTTACTGTGAAAGTTAGTTAATAGTTACAGTTTTCTCAGTAAACATTTTCTGGTACTTCTGAGTTAGATCTCGTAGCACAGTATAAAGGTTTTCATGAGAGATAGCTTATCTTGAAGCTAGTAGTCTCAACTATAAGTTGATCAAAGAATCCGGTGAAAAGGAACACGTACACACAGTACAAAGTCTGACCGTAAAAGACATCCAACACTGATCAAGTTTTTTCTCAAACTTCAGATAGAGTTCATTTACTGAAGGAAGCTCAGGTATTACTTCCTTACTTCAATTACAAACATTTGAAGTAATCAGAAACAGATTTGTAGTTGATTTCGGTAAGATTACGATGACAGTCTGGTGATAGTCTGCTGAAGTTCCGGTGGAATTTCGGTGAGTTCAAAACACAGTTTTTTCCCAGTTAAGTGACAGAAAGTTTATTTAACTATAAGCAAATACAGTAGTGTAAAGTTTGAAGTGAATCAGATCAGAATTGAAGTCTGAAGAAAAGACGAAGTTTCTGGTAAAGTGAGTTTTCGGCATTCACTAGATACAGTTATAAAATTTTCAGTTTTAGAAGGTTGCTAAGCTACTGATGATTATAGAGGTGTTCTAATATCACTCTAGCTTAGTTCTTATTGCAATACGGCAAAATTCCGCAGCTTAATTTGTTAAGCTTTTGTCGTGTCGGCATCAACAAGTGGTATCAGAGCAGAAAAGGTTCTGACAAGCAGAAAAGGTTTCTTAGAAGAAGAAACGGAAAGAGAATTTGAAGAATTTTCATAAAGAAAGGTGAAAGCTAACAAATGGTGTCAAGAAACGTTCCGAAGTAATTCTCAAGGGTAAAGGTTTGTAAAAGGTAAAACCTTTTAACATTATACTCACCGGAAGTAACAGAAACAAGAAGATTATGGCAGATCATATCTCTATTGACAAATTGGACAGAGATAATTATCCCGCATGGGTAATGCGCATGGAAGCCTTACTTATGAGTAAGGACTTAATGATATATGTGACAGGAGAAGAAAAGAAGCTGACTTTCGAAGATGATAGTCAACCAAAGAAAGAAGAGTTAGAAGCCTTGAAGCTGTGGCAGAAGAAAGATGCAACAGCAAGAGCTTATATCTACAATACCATTACAGATCATCTACTACTGCACATTAGAGGTCTAGAGAAAGTGGAACACATATGGAGTGCATTGGAAGATCATTTCCAAAATACGATGAAAGCTAGGAAGGCTAGCTTATGGTCAGAGTTTACAACGTTCAGGAAAAAGAAAAGTCAAAGTATTAGTGATTATGTCACTAAGATGAAAGATTTGGCGGATAGTCTTGGATCAATTGATGAAGATATTGAAGATCACAGGTTGATAGCACAAGTGCTTGCAGGACTGAGAGGAGATGAAAGGTTGAAACCTTTCGTACTTTCAATTGAACTTTCTTTAAATCATTTTGTACCAGATTTAAACTAGTTGTTTGGACGAATGTTAATGTTTGAGCAAGATTTAAATACAGATGGAGATAAAGGACATAGTTTGGCTATGTATGCAAAGAATAAGAAGAAAGGTGATAAAGGTAAAGAAAAAGATGAAGAAGAAATTTCTACTCAAGCAAATTTTGCAAGAGGAAGAGGTAACGTCAGAAAAAGAGGTAAAGGAAGAGGTAATCAGACTAACAACAAGAAGACTTGTTGGATCTGTGGATTAAGCAATCATTAAGCTTATGATTGCTAGAATAATTCTCAAGGATCAAGTCAGAATCAGAACAATAATAGTAGAGTCAGAAGCGGAAGATATCAAAGAGGTAGACAAAGCCAAAGAGGCGGATATGGTAGAGGTGGAACAAGAAGTTGGGGACAGAACCAGTCTCACAACACTACCTACTACAACTATGCGAATGATACGTAGAATCATGATCATACGACGTTGATGATGAACTCGATAAGTGTGTCAGAAAATGAAGACCTCAAGGTATTCTATATTGACTCTGGTTGTTCAAATCATTTGTCAGGAAATATAGAATTGTTATCAGAACTTGAAGAAGGTATTTCAAATCATACAGTACAGACAGGTGATAACACAAAACATAATGTAAGGTCAATTGGAAAGGTAAAGTGTAAGAATGGAGCTGCCCTACTAACGAATGTTTTGTATGTTCCAACAATTTCGAAGAATCTGATCAGCGTGGGTCAGATAGTAGAAAAAGGTTTTCAAGTCAGGTCTACAAATGAAGGAGTATTTGTTGAAGATCCAGAGAATGGATACAATCAGATTGTCCATGGTAAAAAGGAAGGTAGACTTTTTACTTTGAAAGTACAAGGGAATGTTGGTCAAGCCTTGATCACACATGGTGATGAAGTATTTACAGAGCTAGACATCTAGCATAAGAGGTTAGGACATTTTAATGAAACAAGAATCAAAACTATGGTGGAGAAACAATCCGTGAGAGGATTACCAAATATGAAGAATCAACATATGATTCATAAGTGTGAAGCCTGTCAGATGGGAAAAGCCCACAGGTTACCATTTCAGAAAAAAGGGTACAAACACGATGATGTGTTAGAGCTCATACATACAGATGTATGGGGACCAACAAAAGAAGGATCTATCAGCGGCTCAAGGTATTGTGTTCTTTTTATTGATGATGCAAAAAGATGGATAACTCTTTATGTTTTGAAAGAGAAGTCGAAGTATTTGAAGCTTTCATGCATTTTCATGCATATGCTGAAAGACTTACAGGACAAAACTCAAAAGACTAAGGTCTGATGGAGGAGGAGAATATTTTTCTCGAGAATTCAATGATTATCTGTGGAATGCAGGTATCAAAAGAGAAATAACTTGCAGGTATACACCGCAACAAAATGGAGTAGCAGAAAGAAGAAACCGAACTCTAGTTGAGTTTGCAAGAGCAATGCTAAAGGAGAAGAATTGTCCAAATTATCTTTGGGCTGAGGCTTGTAAATACAACTACATATCTGGTAAATAGATTACCATGTACAACCTTGAATGGGATGACCCCTTATGAAGCTTGGTGGGGTAAGAAACCAACACTTGATCATTGTAAAGTGTTTGGATCATTTGCTTATGCTTATGTACCATCACAACTCAGACATAAGCTTGAACCAAAAGTTGAAAAATATGTGTTCATCGGATATGATGAAAAGCAGATGGGTTAAAGGTTATGGAGTCATTTAACCAAACAGTTTATTGTTTCTGGAGATGTGACATTTGATGAAGGAAAGAGCTGGTATACAAATAAAGAACATAGTGTTGAAACACTTGAAGAAGAGATAAGAAGGAAAGAAAAAGGTAAATCACAGATGCAGGTAAATGGTGATGAAGATCATATGCAGGCAAGTACGTCCAGGATTGGATCAGGTATGAGAAACCAAGATGAACCAAGATGTGATGAAGATGTGTATTCAGATGCACATGAAGAATATGAGCTAAGAAGGTCAAACAGAGTAAGGAAACAACCAACAAGGTATTCCTATGACACTTCTTATTTGACTCAGAAAAACTATGCTTACTTAGTAAAGGAAGATGAAGAACCTCAGAATTACGGTGAAGCAAAAGGTAAGAAACAATGGGAAGAAGCAATGAAGGAGGATTTCAATGCTCTTGAAGAGAACAAGACTTGGGAAGTGGTTCCAAAACCAAATGGTAAGAAAGTGATTGGAAATGAATGGGTTTACAAAGTTAAGAAACTTGCAGATGGAAGGATAGCCAGATACAAAGCTAGACTGGTGGTCAAAGGCTATGCTCACATGCATGGCATAGATTATGATGAGACGTTTAGTCCGGTGACAAAGATGTCAACCATAAGGACATTGATTTCTATAGCAGCATCAAAAGGATGGAAGCTAAGTCACCTGGATATAAAGAATGCATTTTTGAATGGATATATATTAGATGAAGTCTACATGGAACAGCCTGAAGGGTTTGTAAGTTCCAGTTACCCAGATCATGTTTGCAGATTAAGTAGAGCTCTCTATGGATTGAAGCAAGCTCCAAGAGCTTGGAATTACAGACTTGTGAAGTATCTCAATGACCTTGGATACCAAAGTTCAAAAGCAGATGCAAGTCTACTCATTAAGAGAATAGATGAAGGTATGATCTACATTTGTATTTATGTAGATGACATAATAATTACAGGTACCTCAGATGAAGGAATCAAGGAGGTAAAGAGATTACTTGAAAAAGAGTTTAAGATCAGTGATCTAGGAAAGTTATCATACTTTCTTGGAATGGAAGTTACATATACAGATCATGGTATATATGTTTCGCAAGAGAGGTATCTTCTAAACTTACTAAAGAAGTTTAACATGGAGAATTGCAGAGAAGCTTCAACATCGCTTGAAGTAAATCATAAACTCAGCAAATTTGGTGGTGCAGAGTTTAAAGATATGAGGAAGTATCAGTCGTTAGTGGGAAGCTTAATTTATGCTACACTAACAAGACCTGATATCAGTTATGCAGTGGGAGTTCTCTCACAGTTGATGCATTGTCTGAAGGATCAACATTGGGTTGCAGGACAAAGAGTTCTTAGATATATCAAAAGAACTATAAAGGAAGGATTATATTATCCTTATACGTCAGATATAAAGCTGAGAGCATAGAGTGACTCAGATTGGGCAAGAAGTCAAGATGACAAAAGGTCAACACATGGGTATATGATATACCTAGGAGATAAGCTTTAAGCTGGTGTTCAAAGAAGCAACACACAGTGGCTTTATCATCAATAGAAGCAGAATATAAAGGACTTGTGGAAGCAGCTAAAGAAGTGATATGGATGCAGACCTTGTTCAAAAGCATGGGTATTGATCAAGGTATACCTATCATACATGGAGATAATATGACATCGTTGTATCTTGCAGCAAATCCAGTATTTCATGCAAGAACAAAACACATAGAGATTCAATATCATTTCTTGAGGGAAAAGGTAATGGAGAAGGAGATTGAATTAGTATTCACTCCTACAAAAGATCAGATTGCAGATATTCTGACAAAGAGCTTGGATGGAGTAAAGACAAGCAGATTCAAAGAGATGGCAGATATAAAAGAAAAGAAGAATATATGAAAGATTAGAGAATGCAAATTAGTGATTGAGGGGGAGCGGTTGAAGAATCACTCACAAATTTGACATACAGACAGACATAAAGATGAAGGAAGACAAAGAGAAGCAGAAACAAAGTATTCAAAAAATCAAGCCTTAGTGAAGGGACAAATTCACGTCTGTAATATAAGGTGTAGAAACTTTCAAAATTACGAGTTTGAATCTCGGATCAAAATGTATATATAAGAGAGAGCATAGAACCGGAATAGGCAGATGAGAAGGTGAGAATAGAAGAGCGCATATAGAGGAAGAAGAAGACACCAGAGATTGCATATGTAGAGATGAATAATAGAACCTGAATTATCGGGTATTCATCTGAGAGAGATGGTAAGGAATAACTACTCAGAGTAGGAGAGTTTTCCATAGCTATGAGCAAAGTGAGGCCAAGCTATTTTGTACACATCTTCTCTAATAGAAAACACATGTTCATGTGGAAGTTTGTGCGCATTCTTCGTATGTGAAGAAATCTGAGTAATTTCATGTTACTGTGAAAGCTAGTTAACAGTTACAGTTTTCTCAGTAAACATTTTCCAGTACTTCTGAGAGTTAGATCTCGCAACACAGTATAAAGTTTTTCATGAGAGATAACTATCTTGAAGCTAGTAGTCTCAACTATAAGTTGATCAAAGAATCCGTGAAAAGGAACACGTACACATAGTACAAAGTCTGACCGTAAAAGACATCCAGAACTGATGAAGTTTTTTCTCAAACTTCAGTTAGAGTTGATTTACTGAAGGAAGCTCAGGTATTACTTCCTTACTTCAATTACAAACATTTGAAGTAATCATAAACAGATTTGCAATTGATTCCGGTAAGATTCCGGTAAGATTACGGTGACAGTCCGGTGATAGTCTGGTGAAGTTCCGGTGGAATTTCGGTGAGTTCAAAACACAGTTTTTTCACAGTTAAGTGACAAAAAGATTATTTAACTATAAGCAAACACAATAGTGTAAAGTTTGAAGTGAATCAGATCAAAATTGAAGTCTGAAGAAAAGACGAAGTTTTTGGTAAAGTGAGTTTTCGGCATTCACTAGATACAGTTACAAATTTTTCAGTTTTAGAAGTTTGCTAAGCTACTGATGATTATAGAGGTGTTCTAATATCACTCTAGCTTAGTTCTTGTTGTGATACGGCAAAATTCTGCAGCTTAATTTGTTAAGCTTTTGTCGTGTCAGCATCAACACCATATACACCTCAACAAAATGGGGTTGTTGAATGGAAGAACAGATCACTCATGGAGATGGTGGGGTGTATGATCAAGAGTCAGGCTTTACCACATAGTTTCTGGCTTAAGGCTGTTATGTATGCAACATATGTACTGAATAGGTGTCCCACTAAAGCCCTACAATCTATCACTCCATATGAGGCTTTTCATGGTCACAAGACATTTGTTGCTCATCTACGTGTTTTTGGTTGTCTAGCATATGCATTACTGCCTGAACAACATCGAATTGGATGATAAAGCAGTAAAATGTATTTTTGTTGAGTACAATTCAGAAAGTAAAGGCTATCATCTGTATGATCCACAGACTAAATGCATTTTGGTTAGCTATGATGTTGTTTTTGTGGAAGATGTTATTCAGTCATCGCTTTCATGTACTAAGAGGACATCTGTTAGCTCCAAAGACATGTATGATACTTTGATGCCTCTTTTTGCAGGTGGACAGTCTAGTGCTGGTCCTAATGAGGCAACTTCTCAGCCTTTGCAGGTTTCATGTGATGATGCAGATCATTCCATTTCTAATGCATATTTACATGATGCACTTGTTGATGAGAGAGTTGATATTGAGAAGGCAAAAACTATGCCAAAATGGTTGGTGCAAACCTTGCATGATAGCAAATTAGATGCACCTCTATCAATCATACTCAGTCAAGCTCTCATAGTGCCTCTTTTGCATCAGATTGCTATGCTATGGCTGCCTCTAGTCTTTGTGATGAGACTGAACCTATTTCGTTTGATGAAGCACAAAATTTAGAACATTGGATGGTTGCAATGCAATCTGAATATGATGCTATCATGAAAAATGGTACATGGTCTTTATGTGACTTGCCGCCTGGCAAGAAGACCATTGGTACTAAGTGGTTATACAAGCTAAAGCACAAACCTGATGGAATAGTTGATAGGTATAAGGCTAGGCTTGTTGCAAAGGGTTATGCACAACAAAGAGGCATTGATTTTGATGAAACACTTGCTCCTACTTGCTGAATGACTATTGTTCGTAGCATCTGTGCAGTTGCAGCTCATCATGGTTGGAATGTACATCAGTTGGAAATTAAAACAACATTTCTGAATGGTGTCTTGCTTGAGGAAGTGTATGTTTTTTATCCCTGTGGCTTTGTGCAAAAAGGGCATGAAAACCAATTGTGCATGTTAAATAAGGCATTATATGGTTTAAAGCAAGCACCACGTGCTTGGTATGAAAAGATACATGCCTATCTCATTGCACATGGTTTTGAGAACGGTCCAACTGAAAGCATCTTATATGTTAACCGTGCTAAGAATGTGCTTCTGATCATTGTGGTATATTTTGATGACATGCTACTCACTAGTCCTCATGACACGCATATTGCTAATTTTAATGCTAATTTGCATGCCTCATTTGAGATGTCTGATTTGGGGCATTTGCATCACTATTTGGGCATTCACTTTATGCAAGTTGATGGTGGAATGGCTTTGTGTCAAACAAAATATATTGACACATTATTGCAACGTTTTGGCCTTGAAAATTGTAAGCCTATTGCCACTCCTATGGAGACAGGTTTACGATTGAGACTTCATGATGCTAGAGATGCATTTGATGATGTTCTCTATCAACAGGCTATTGGATGCTTGATTCACTTATGCATTACTCAGCTAGATATTCAGTTTGCTGTCTCACAGATGAGAAGATTTATGCATTGCCGAGGTGTCAAGCATTGGGAGGTGGTTAAGCGCATCTTTCTCTACTTGAGTGGTACCTGGCTACTTGGATTGTTTTATCCCAAGGTGGGATCACTATCGCCAGATTTGCATGCTTTTTCTAATAGTGATTGGGTTGGTTGCTATGACACTCATGTGTCCACCACTGGCTTTTGCTTCATGCTTGGTAGCTCATGTATATCTTGGTTGAGCAAGAAGCAGCCTATTGTGGCCACTTCTAGTTGTGAGGCTGAGTATAGGGCAGCTTTCACAATGACTGTTGAGTGTGTGTGGCTTAGATGCCTTATGGCTAATTTGGGTGTTGGTCAATCTTCTGCCACCACCATCGTCACTGACAGTCGCAATGCATTGGCAGTTGGGAGGAACCCTGTGTTCCATGCTCACACTAAGCACATTGAGGTGCATTATCATTATGTCACGGAGAGGTTCTCTACTAGGGAGATCAGCTTGGCATATGTGCCCACGCAAGAGAACATTGAAGACCTTTTTACGAAGGCTCTGCCTAGGGAGAAGTTTGAAGCTTTCTACAAAGCTTTGGGCTTACTTCCTTTTGTGGATTGATTCCACATAGCTTGGCACTTCCTTATACATGAGTGGCAGCTCCTTCTTCACCGCATCATTACCAGGGGGGATTTGTTGATATATTTAGGTAGTGATGTGTGTAAACATTCTAGGACCGTCGGGGCATCTTTTTCCCTCTTTAGGAGGTCCCCCCCTTGTATATACACTTATTGCACTAATGGGCTACGTATCTTTGTACATTCTAGTGATAATAGAATGTACAAAGATACGTATCTTTGTACATTCAGCATTGTGTGTTGTGTCTTCTTCCTTGTGTTTGCATGCTTCCGCAGACGTCTAACTCCAACAAGGATGAGAGGAGTTGTTGGTGCATGTGATAGTATTCCCTATAGGGCAGGCTCAAGTGAAGTGAAGAAACTATGTTGTGAGGTAATATGTTTGGTTGCTCCACTATCAACGTACCAAACATTTGAGTCTATTGCAGATATGTAGTGTTCATGACAAGATGGATCATAACTATAAATAGTAGTAAATGCCTATTCTTCATTCTTCATAAGATTAGCAGACTCTGTTTTGGGTGTAGAGGCCTCTGCAACAACCATTCCAACCTCTTTCTTCTTTGCCTCTTTTGCAAGTTTTGGGAAACTCTTTATGGCATGATCATTTCCTTTGTAGAATTTTCCAAACAATTTTTGATTTTCTGTTTTCTTCTCATCTTTGTCACCTTTCTTTTGTTGATATATTTAGGTAGTGATGTGTGTGAACACTCTAGGACCGCCGGGGCACTTTTTTCCCTCTTTAGGAGGTTTTTTTCCCCCGGCTTGTATATATGCCTATTGCCCTAATGGGCTACTTATCTTTGTACATTCTCTAGTAATACATTCAGTCTTGTGTGTGTTGTGCTCCAAGCTTCTTCTTCTTCCTTGTGCTGTTCGCGTGCTTCCGCAGACGTCTAACTCCAACAATTGGTATCGGAGCAGGTCGTTGCTTCTTCTAGGGCGCCGTCGACACTCCTCCGTTTGCAGTCTCAGATTCACACAAAATTTGGTGAGCATACTCAGGGTGTTTCTGAGATCAAAACAACTTTGATCTGTGGTGCAGAAATCGCAATCTGAGCTCGTTTCGGCCTCCGAATGCACTATCGCAGTGCTTGTGCAGGCTATTTCGTCCTTTTGTGCCAAAGGTATATACCAGTTTCTGTTCGCCAGTTTAAGCGTCTCAAAGTCTGCTACAGGTCTAGCAGAACTCGTCTGGGTAGTTGTGTTCAACTTTTTGAGATACAGTCAATTTTCTGCATCAAGGTATTTTAGTCACTGGCCATGGCTGAAAGCAGTGATGTATTCCGTATGTTGGCTGTTGAGGATAAGTTGGATGGTACCAACTACCCATTATGGGCTTATATGATGCGACATGTACTGGTTGCAAAAGGATTGTGGAACATTGTGCAGGGTGTTGAAAGACGTCCTGTTACACCTGTAACGACAGGTACTGCAAATACAGGTGTTGGAGCTGATGAAGATGGTGTCGAAGATGATATTCCGCAGATTCCTGTTCGTGCTTCTATTTCTGTTGCACCTACTGCAGAGC
Source organism: Ceratopteris richardii (assembly GCA_020310875.1). Classification (NCBI taxonomy): domain Eukaryota; kingdom Viridiplantae; phylum Streptophyta; class Polypodiopsida; order Polypodiales; family Pteridaceae; genus Ceratopteris; species Ceratopteris richardii. The sequence goes on along the minus strand of CM035435.1, from coordinate 24,443,976 downwards.
AGATTCGTTGGGATGGCAGAGATGCCCAGGCACATGCATTGATAGCTTTGTCTGTCAAACGTGCCATTATTCCTCACATTCGCTCTTGCAGAACAGCAAAGGATGCTTGGGATACACTTACCACTTTGTACCAGGCTAGGAATGAGGCTCGTGTTGCTTACCTCCGAAAACAGTTGGAGAGTGAGCACATGAATGAAGGTGATTTGATGGACAGTTTTCTTACAAAGATCAAAGACATGAAGGAACAATTGATTTCTGCTGATAAGGTTATACCAGATAGCTCACTTGTGCAGACCGTTCTGAATGGCCTTCCTGATTCATATCAGAGTTTTGCCTCTACTCTTCAATTGATGATGAAAGGCAATCCGAATGCCTTGTCATTTGAGGAATTATTCTCTGTTCTGTTGCAGGAAGATTAGTCCACGCAGAACAGGTCCATTATGCGTGTTGCAGATCAAGCTTTCCTGGCTAGTCAGAAGGGCAAAGGAAAATGGAGCTCTTCTACTAGTAAGCAGAAATCTACAAATGGTGCACAATCGAAGAACCAGGATAAAGATGAGAAGAAATCAGAAAAGCAGAAATTGTTCTGCAAGTACTGTAAAGGAAATGATCATATTATAAAGAACTGTCCAAAACTGGCTGGTAAAGAGGCAAAGAAGAAAGAGGCTGGAATGGTTGTTGCAGAGGCCTCTACACCAAAAACAGAGTCTGCAAATCTTGTGCAAGAAGAAGAATGGGTGTTTACTACTGTCTGCAGTTTTGACCCATCTTCTCATGATCAGTGCATGTGTGCAGTAGACTCAGATGTTTGGTACTTTGATAGTGGGGCGACCAAACATATTACCTCGCAGTGCAGTTTCTTCTCTTCACTCGAGCCTGCCCCTACAGGGAATACTGTCACATGCGCCAATAACTCCTCTTATCCTGTTATGGGAGTTGGTAAGATCATTCTGACTACTGCTGATGGTAGTTCTTTCACTTTGTCAGATGCTTTATTTGTGCCAGGGATCAAAAAAAACTTGTTATCAGTTTCTGCATTAGCCAAGATTGACTTGGTTGTGAAATTCGTTGATGACAGGTATACAGTCCATGATCTCTCAAATGGCGATGTGATTATTGCTTCTGGCATTTTATGTCGTGGGCTGTATAAGCTCATAGACTATGAAAGATCTGTGAATGATTCGGCATGTGCAGTTCATGATTCTCAGGCTATGTCAGATGCAAAGCTTTGGCATGCACGCTTTGGTCATCTGAATTTTGCTAGTTTGTTACGCCTGCAGAAATCTGAAATGGTGTCCTCTTTGCCCAAACTTGAGGCACCTGGAAAACATGTTTGTGAAGGCTGTATTTTGGGCAAAATGCAGCGTTCTTCCTTTCCAAAAGATGGTTCAGTTCGGGCTATGCAGAAATTGCAGCTTGTACATAGTGATGTCTGTGGTCCTATGCAGACACCCTCTTTTGGAAATTACCTTTACTTCGTGACTTTCATTGATGATTTTTCCAGGCATGCATGGGTATATCCACTCAAAGCAAAGTCCGAAGTGTTCATGTGCTTCAAAAAGTTTTTGGTTTTGGCTGAAAATCTGCCAGCATGTAAAATGGGCACCCTCCGTTCTGATCGAGGGGGGGAATATATGTCTTCAGATTTTAATGCATTTCTGGCTGAAGGTGGGATAAAACATGAGTGTACAGTGCCGTATACACCTCAACAGAATGGAGTTGCTGAACGAAAGAACAGGTCACTCATGGAGATGGCGAGGTGCATGGTCAAAAGTCAGGCTTTACCACATAGTTTCTCGCTTGAGGCTGTCATGTGTGCAGCATATGTACTGAGCAGGTGTCCCACCAAAGCGTTGCAGTCTATCACTCCATATGAGGCTTGGCATGACCGCAAGCCATCTGTTGCTCATCTGCGTGTTTTTGGTTGTTTGGCATATGCATTAGTGCCTGAACAACATCACAGAAAATTGGATGATAAGGCAATAAAATGTATTTTTGTTGGGTACAGTTCTGAAAGTAAAGGCTATCGTCTGTATCATCCACAGACTAAACGCATTCTGGTTAGCCGTGATGTTGTCTTTGTGGAAGATGCTATTCAGCCATTGCTTTCATGTACTAAGGAGACATCTGTTAGCTCCAAAGACATGTATGATACTTTGATGCCTCTTTTTACAGGTGGACAGGCTAGCGTTGGTCCTAATGAGGCAACTTCTCAGCCTTTGCAGGTTTCATATGATGATGCAGATCATTCCATTTTTGATGCAGATTTACATGATGCACTTGTTGATGAGAGAGCTGATATTGAACAGGCAAAAACTATGCCAAAATGGCTGGTGCAGACTTTGTGTGACAACAAATTAGATGCACCTTTGTCATATCGTACTCGTTCAGGCTCTCATAGTACCTCCTTTGCATCAGATTGCTATGCTATGGCTGCATCTAGTCTCTGTGATGAGAATGAGCCTGTTTCTTTTGATGAAGCACAAAATTCAGAAAATTGGATGGCTGCTATGCAATCTGAATATGATGCTATAATGAAGAATGGTACATGGTCTTTATGTGACTTGCCTCCTGGCAAGAAGGCCATTGGCACTAAGTGGGTATACAAGCTGAAGCGTAAACCTGATGGTACAGTTGACAGGTATAATGCTAGGCTTGTTGCAAAGGGTTATGTGCAGGAAAGAGGCATTGATTTTGATGAGACCTTTGCACCTACATGCCGTATGACTACTGTTCGGAGCATTTGTGCACTTGCAGCCCATCATGGTTGGAATGTACATCAGTTGGACATTAAAAAAGCATTTTTGAATGGTGACTTGCATGAAGAAGTGTATGTTTTTCAGCCCCGTGGCTTTGTGCAGAAAGGGCATGAAAACCAGGTGTGCAGGTTAAAGAAGGCATTATATGGTTTAAAGCAAGCACCACGTGCTTGGTATGAGAAAATACATGCCTATCTGATTGCACATGGTTTTGAGAACAGTCCAACTGAAAGCACCTTATATGTTAAGCGTGCTAATGATGTGCTTTTGATCATTGTTGTCTATGTAGACGACATGCTGCTCACTGGTCCTCTTGAGAAGCATATTGCTGATTTCAAGGCTGATTTGCATGCCTCATTTGAGATGTCTGATTTGGGGCATTCGCATCACTATTTGGGCATTCAGTTTATGCAAGTTGATCGTGGAATGGCTTTGTGTCAAACGAAATATATTGACACATTATTGCAGCGTTTTGGCCTTGAAGACTGTAAGCCTATTGCCACTCCTATGGAGACAGGTTTACGATTGAGTCTTCATGATGCTTGAGATGCATTTGATGCTGTTCTCTATCAGCAGGCTGTTGGATGCTTGATTTACTTATGCATTACTCGGTCAGATATTCAGTTTGATATCTCACAGATGAGCAGGTTTATGCATTGCCCAGGAGTCACACATTGGAAAGTGGTTAAGCGCATCTTTCGCTACTTGAGTGGTACTCGGCTACTTGGGTTGTTTTATCCCAAGAGGGGATCACTACCGCCAGATTTGCATGCTTTTTCTGACTCAGATTGGGCTGGTTGCTATGACACTCGTGTGTCCACCAATGGTTTTTGCTTCATGCTTGGTAGCTCATGTATATCTTGGTTGAGCAAGAAGCAGCCTACTGTGGCCACTTCCAGTTGTGAGGCTGAGTATAGGGCAGCTTTCACAGCGACTGTTGAGTGTGTGTGGCTCAGACGCCTTATGGCTGATTTGGGTGTTGGCCAGTCTTCTGCCACCACCATCTTCACTGACAGTCAGAGCGCATTGGCAGTTGCGAGGAACCCTGTGTTCCATGCTCGCACTAAGCACATTGAGGTGCATTATCACTATGTCAGGGAGAGGTTCTCTGCTGGGGAGATCAGCTTGGCATATGTGCCCACGCAGGAGAACATTGCAGACCTTTTCACGAAGGCTCTGCTTAGGGAGAAGTTTGAAGCTTTCCGCAAAGCTTTGGGCTTACTTCCTTTTGTGGAGTGATTTCCACATAGCTCGGCACTTCCTTATACATGAGTGCCAGCTCCTTGTTCACCGCATCACTCCCAGGGGGGATTTGTTGATATATTTAGGTAGTGATGTGTGTGAACACTCTAGGACCGCCGGGGCACTTTTTTCCCTCTTTAGGAGGTTTTTTTCCCCCGGCTTGTATATACGCCTATTGCCCTAATGGGCTACTTATCTTTGTACATTCTCTAGTAATACATTCAGTCTTGTGTGTGTTGTGCTCCAAGCTTCTTCTTCTTCCTTGTGCTGTTCGCGTGCTTCCGCAGACGTCTAACTCCAACATCTTTGATTGTGCAGAATTAGCAAATTTCTGCTTACTAGTAGGTGAGCTCCATTTACCTTTGCCATTTTGACTAGCTAGGAAAGCTTAATTTGCAACATGCATAATGGACCTATTTTTCCTAGATTGATCGTTCTGCAACACAATAGAGACTTAATCCTTAGATGTCAAGGCATCTAGATTGCCTTTCATCATCAACCGAAGAGTAGAAGCAAAAATCTCATATGAATCTGGAAGACCGTTTAGAACAGTCTACACAAGTGAATTGTCTGGCAAGACTTCATCAACAAAAATCAATTGCTCCTTCAAATCTTTGAACTTTGTCAAAAAAGTGTCCATGGAATCTCCTTTATTCATGTGCTCACTCTCCAATTCTTTTTCGAGGTAAGCAGCATGAGCTTCATTCCTTGCCTGGTATAAAGTGGTAAGCAATAACTGACATGTGGTTTTGAAATTTTACATGACTTCTTTGTTTGATGCTTTATCATTGAGTTAAAATGCTGGAGCTAAGACGAATGTTGTTCCATGTAAATGAGTATCTGTTTGCTTCCATAAAAATTTTGTGACTATATTAGAGACATACACTTTAAAGCTGCAGCTCGATAAGAAGGATACTTTTCTAGCCATGCCTCCAATCTTCGATCAACAATCACTTCTACAATAGCTAGCTGCTTGACTTCCAATAATCCACTAAGCACAATATTAGCAGTTGCAAACCATGTAGCACAAAGATATGAAGTGCTTTATTGGGAGATATTGAACAAAAGAGCGAATATGAAAATTCATGCTCTCTGATAAGTTTGAGCGCACGATTTTCATCTAATAAACTTCTTTTAATGAAAAATAATCTACCTATATCTTTAAAATAATAGATTTAGTGTATGAGCTGCGCATTAAACCCAAGTAATGCCTTCATACTTGTTTTGAATTGCAATTCCAACACTTTGAAAATCAGATGCATTATTACTCACTATCATAGTCACATTCTTCAAACCACCCACACATGATATAGCATGCTCATATATCTTTACAAGAAAAACTAAACTTTTCTCTTTAAGAGAAGTATCAAAAGCTTCCAAAAACATGCTTCCTGTTGGACATATAACCATGACATTAATCAATCGGGCTTCTTCTGACAACTTGTCCATCCATCCAATACTATTGTACATCCATACATGGGTACATAATCAAGCACTGTTCACTTTAAAATAGATTCAATACTTTTCTTCACTTTATGTGCATACTCTATTTGCATTTCATTGTAATCTAGCATGGTGAATCCTTTCTATGCAGTTTACATCAAAGCATCTTTGAAAATAGGATTATGAATAACATTGAAAGGAATCCCACATGCTAAAAATGCTTGAGTCCATTTAAGATGAATCTCAGGACAATATTTCTTTTCAAAAGCTATAGGTATTGTATTCTGTGATTTAGTATGGACAAAGCATGGTGACACATTATTAAATCCACCATTTTTACTACATTAACTAGCTCCACTCCTTTTTGATGTAGCTGAAGACAATAGAGTACATGTGTCTTGATTATTCCAAAATAGTTTGAGATACTTGAGTAGAAATATCATAAGGATCTACTATTGTCATTGATGCATCTATTCGTTCTTGCTCTACACTTGGACTACTTCGAAAGTGTTGTGAACTATGCATTCTTTTAAATCTTTTTGATGTGATAACTTGAGATTTACATTTGTTTGCATAATTTGCAAAGTGTGCCTGTTGCAGAGCCAAAGAGCGTACAAAGCAGAGAAAAAGATGGGCCCCAAAATTTTTCCGATTTGGACCACATATTTTTGTAACATATTCATTTTTGTAATATATTTCCCTTTGTAAAGGCATTAGAGGAGTCCTCTAGATGCATTCCCACAGAAGAATAGAAGCTTACCCATGTAAAATAATAGGAAATTAGCTCTTAGTGAATAAAGTGCCGGTCACTTGTGTGAAAGGACCATTTTTAGGGCACTAGTATATAAGTCAAATGTGACTCTTTGTAAAAGACTTTTTGCCATTGTGAGAATAGAGAGCACAGAAATTCGAATTTGTGTCTTCTTCCCGCTTCATCTTCTTCTTCTTGAGCTTGTATGCATGTGTATTGCTTGGAAAGAGTGCTTGTGAGTGTTGTCTATCCTTGAGAGTGTTTCTTTACTGTAGGAGAGGTGTGTGCGAGGTGTAGGAAGTGCTGAAACGTAGGAGAGTATTTTCGCGATTCAGTATTTCTGTCATAACTTGAAGTAGGAGCGTCGGAATTGAGTGAAACCACTGCCATTGGATGCGTCTTCTCGAGAGCTTCGAAACGCATATGCTATTTACTATGTTTGGAGCTCGGAGCTAGGAGAAAAGTCCAAAATACCGACGGCTGCTGCACCAAGTGTCGTTTCGCCTTGACCAACAGTTGGAGCTTGCTAGGATAAGTATTGCCTCATATTCATTCTTGAGTAATACATTTGCATTGACCATTACGCGATTGCATGTCTTCATACACTCGGCTAGGTTAGTATACTCTTCGGATTGATAAATTAAAAGCGTGTATCCCCACTATATGCACTTGTGAGGGGATTGAGGTACAGTCTCTTTCTCCGCAAGTCCCTAAGTTGAAGCTTAGGTCAACACACTTTTTGGCGCCGTTGCCGGGGAGTGACGAATCAAACCGAGGCATTCGTGTGATGGTAAGTAGCTTTTTGCTTTGAAGAGCTTGGAGGAGCGGAAATCTTCTCTTCTTTGGTAAGTCAATTTCAGCCGCACTTGCTACTTCTCATTCTTGGAGTGTGTGTAGTGAGTTGATAGATTAGGGAAGTAAGTAGAAGAAGTAGAATAGGAGTGAGTGGAGAGTAGAGTAGGCTTTAGGGTAGTTCAAAAATTTTCCTTTTTCTGTAAGCTAGGAGTTCCCAAGTATAAAAGCCAAAAATTTTTCATTTTCAAGTTACTTGTTGAACAAGTATCGTGGAGAGCTGTGTCGAGTGTCGTGAGAGTTGCAGCGGTCGTTTTGAGGAAAGCAAGCAATAGGGGAGAGTTCAGTGCAAAAGAGTTGGACCAAGAGATCATGGGAGCTTCCAAGGTAAACTAAACCACCTGTTTGCTCAAAAATTTCCAGTATTTCAACCTAGGAAAGGAAGAAAACGACCTGCGCTGAGTGTCGTTTGGGTCTTCAGGGGGTTAAAAGTCTTTGGTTGATTGATACAGTGGGTGAGGGTAAGAGAGAAGAGCTAGGTGAGAAAGGGGGAAACATCAAATCTCAAAAAAACATTACAAAAATTTGAAAAAGGGTCAAGTATCGCTTTGCTCCTGCGGTCGAGTATCGTTTTACTCCTGCGGTTGAGTATCGCGATATTTCCCAGCGGTCGTCGATCGTTTCGTTAGAGATCGTTTCAAGATAGAGGTCGTAGATCGTTTCATTAGAGATCGTTTTGATCAGAGGTCGTAGATCGCGTATCGTTTGCCAAGTATCGTTATCCAGAGATCGCGACACTTGTCAAAGGTCGTGTATCGTTTGTCACGAGTGTCGTCGGTCGTCGATCGTTTGGCGGAGATCGCGACACTTGTTACAGATCGGTATCGTTTCAGCCCAAGTATCGCCGATCGTTTCTAGTGAAGGTCGTAGATCGTTTATATTCGAGTATCGTGTATCGTCTAGTGAGAGATCGTGTGTCGTTTCAGCCCAAGTATCGCCGATCGTTTCTACTAGAGATCGTCGGTCGTGTATCGCTTTCTACCAGAGATCGTTTTGCTAGAGATCGTTTGGTCAAAGATCGTTTTCCAGCGATCGTTTTGATCAAGTATCGTTTGTCAGCGATCGTTTTGGTCAGAGGTCGTAGATCGTTTCATTGAGAGGTCGTGTATCGTTCCCAGTCAGAGATCGTTTGGGGAAAGGTCGTTTTCCAGCGATCGTTTCATCCAAGTATCGTCTGTCAGCGATCGTTTCACCCAAGTGTCGTTTGTCAGCGATCGTTTTCTCAGAGATCGTGAGAGCCAAGTATCGTTACTTGAAATTTTCTTCCAGTCACATTCCTGCCTAAGTTTTCCCTAGACTTCTGAGCCATAACATTAGGACTCTAGAGGCTAAAGGTGGTCAAGAATTGATCAGAGCTCTTAAGTGAATGAACCTGAGATCAGGAAGAACCCTAGGAAGCCGAAGAAGTGTAATTTCTTCTGTAGGGAGTGCAGCCGAACCAAGTAACCGATCACACTATTCTGAGACCTCTAGTGAGTCAGAAGGAGAAATCCCCATGGCTTCCGAGGATATGCAAAACACGATGCCCATGATTGGCCAATGTCCATCATTGAGGGTGAATACAGAACCTCCTTAGAGTATGTGAGCACTAACCACAATGAGATACCTATCTATTTGGATGGTCTAAACAGATCAGTGGCCAGACTGAGGAAGGCTTCAGAGGCCTACATAGTGCCAAGACCAGCAGTCAAGTACATAGGAGGACTGTACATGGATAAACAAGACATTCAATACATGGTCACAGAACATCCTGAAATCATTAATGAGCGTGGTGAGGAAAATAATACTTCAAGCTTAAATGGATATGGAACTGAAGAACAAGTGACTACTCCTAGAGGGAGATCAACAATTACTAAAGTTTGGAGAGGAGACTTAGTTCCCCAGGATGACACTCTAATAGATGTGTATTTGATCAACGGGATGGAGCACCTGCTCAGAGCCCATTCCTCTATTTGGGAAGCTGCTCCTAATCCAGTTACCATCTATGAGTTACAAGATCCTGAATTCCCCACCATCATCACATATTTGGACAAAGACCACAGAAGGTATTGGCCAGTCACTGAATTAGAGAGAGCTGAGCTGAAATATCAGAACATCCCAGTGTTCCCCCCAAGGGACCAAGGCACTACTTCACGGAACCCACATGGAACTTCTCAAAATGATTCAAGTCAACATTCGGGACAAACACAACAAACTCAACAAACCCAGATCCCGGTCAGACCACATGTTCAATTCGCAATGCCTGTCACTAATCCTAATTATCGGCCACAACCAGCCATTGACCCAAGACATGGAGTTCATGCTCCAGTCAGACCACAGGTAGTACGAGGACCAGGTATACCAATAGGAAGACCAAATTACCCTGTAATGCCGAGGCAACCTGAAGCAGGAAGGAGACTAAGACCGATCCAAGTGGCCAAGTGCATGAGAAATCATTATGATGGCTCGAGTGAACCCTATAATCACATAGCAGAATTTAAACAAGTAGTTAGAGCCGAGCAGGTAGATGACTTCATGATTCAATATGAGTCCTTTGGCCTTACCTTGTCAGACACAGCCCTGGCCTGGTTTCAGCCATTGGATCCAAATACCTTCCAGAACATGGATCAAGTGTATCAAGAAATGATTGAAGAATTTACCAAGTCTGGAATTAAGAACAATTCTTCATCATTAATCCACAGCTTCAAACAGGTCCCGACTGAGTCAGTCAGATTGGCTGCCAGGAGATTCAAGCAGTATGTGGATAGGTGCCCCATAGAAGAGAGACCAACTCAAAATAAAATGGTATCATTGTTCTTAGAAGGACTATTGAACGGAACCTTGAGGTCATTAGTGTACGTGAAGAGAGTTCAAACTTTGCAAGAGTGTATGAAGGAATGTATAGACCTAGAGAATAACCTTGCAGAAGACTTGAAAATACCCCAAGGTAGTGTGAAAAGTGAAGAGTCATCAAGTAGCACATCAAACCCTAAAAACAACGTAGAGGAAATTGCCGACTTGTTAGCTAAAAAACTAAATGTTCAAGGACAGAGGAATTATCCCACCAATCCTATGAGAATGCCTATGCTTAGAAGATGTATGCAGTGCGGAGGAGATCATCCTTCTCACTTGTGTACTAGGGGAGTAGTCCCACCACCTGCCTATGCTCCTTATAGACCCTCTGTCCCCGGACCACTACAGTATTGCAGCATAGAGCAGAGATACACAAATCATAGCACCGAGAATTGCCCTTACAATAGGCAAACCAGACCCACACAGCCTTATGTGAGACCATATGGATATCCTCAGAACCAGCAAGGAGGAGATGCCTTTAGATATCCCTCACATCAGCCGCAGGCACCAATACCACGACCATACGCATACCAGGGATATACACAGCCTCAACCAGTGCTAGGACAACAACCGCCCCACCCTCAGAACGTTGTCCCAGTGAAGATAGCGCAACCAGAGGAAAACTTAGAAAGGGCCATAGTGCCAGCAACACCTTTGACTAGTAGTGAACCATATGACTCATTTTACGAACCTAGTCAAGGAACATACCCCGGTTATGAGAACTCAACAATGGAATATGGGCAACAATATGACCCATATGCTTATGGCATGGAGACGTCAGAGAGTTCACATAACTACGAGCAAGATTATGTACCATTAATGTACACAGCTCCTAGAGCAACCATGCCATCTCGACCAATGAATAGACCGCCTGTACCTAGAGGACCATGCTACAGATGTGGAGGTGACCACTATATCAGAGAATGTACATTGCCAACCCCACCACCACCACAACGAATTTGGGAAGGTTACTGTAGCGATTGTGGAAAGGAACATCTTTTCAGAGATTGTCCTAAGAACCCAAACAAAACCACATCTAATGTACATATTAACGTAATAGAAGTAATTGAATCGTCAGGGAGTGACAAAGAGTACACTATACCTTTAAAAGCCATAACAAGAGCTAAGGCTAGAGAAAACCCTGATAAAACCGTAGAAAATAATCAAAGTGACAAAGAGGGAAATACACCCATCCCTCACAGAGTAGAAGACTCCGAAGAACCAGAAAAAAGTATCATCAGTAAACGATCCCAAAGATGGAAGCAAAGGAGAGACAGAATAAAAGAAAAAAAATTATTGCAAAAGAAGGAAAATGAAAAGAGAAAACCAAAATCAACAGAAGAAGCACAAGTGGAGGAAGAAAATAAAAGGGAGAATGAAAGGGAGGAGGTAGGATCGGTATTAGCAGACCCAATGCCTGAAGATTTAGCTATGTGGATTCAGGCATACAAAGCGAGAATAAAAGCAGGACCTACCATAGAACAACATGAGAGAGAATATCCGAGAGGTGACCTAGAGAAAGAAAGATTGGAAATCTGCAAAAAATTGATAGAAGTTGCCCAGCAAACATTAGAAAAACCCGCATCACCTTTACCAAACAACCGAATTTGCGAAGAAAAATTCCAAGAGTGTCTAAACAATCAGGGAAAGCCTAATGTAAATAGACCTCTGGATGATGAAATTGGTACTGAGAGAAAGGAAGGATCCATAGTCCCTGAAACAGAAGGAGATTGGACTAAGGATTTATGGGCGAGAGTTCAAGAGGACAAGTGGAAAAAAGTAGAGGGAATGGAACCGCCCTTTGAAGAGTTGAAAGCAGAAAACGAAATAGAGGATTCAATACCTGAACTTAATTCAGAAGAAATTTTTCCAATGGATGTAAGTGACAAAGAAGTGGAAGACGATGTAAAGGAACTACCCAATTACACCGGGGAATACGAGCACAACTCAGAATTGTATCGCATTCCATCAATACAGAGACGAGAAACGAATCCATCAGTTCAAACATCGGAGATCATACAACGCCTTAGAGAGGTGAAAATTCCATGTACCTTAACGTTCGAGGAACTGTTAAAGGTAAAACCACATCTAAAAGAAAAATTGATCAATCAGTGGGAAGTCAAGGAGGAAAAGAAGGAGGTAGATGACGAAGTGAAAACGGTGAGAATTCCAGTGGATAAAGTAGGAGACTTTAGTGAAGGAGATGAAGGAAATACCTGTCTACCAATCACCTATAGGGGTTACACAACCAAAGCCATATTAGATTCAGGAGCTGGCGTTGGCATTGCTACCAAAGAAATTTGGGAGAAATGGGGAAAACCAGCATTGAGACCAACACGTATGAAAATTCAAATGGCAGATGGACATACGGAAAGACCCTTAGGATTGTTGGAACGAGTAATCTTCACTACATGCGGAGTGGAATTCGAACATACTTTAGCAATATGTCACTTTGAAAGGCCAAGCAATTATGAAATGATCTTGGGAAGGCCATTCATGAGACAGCTAAAAGTAGTACAAGATTGGGGAAAGGATGCAGTGTACCTACAACACGCAGGAGTCACCACTAGGATCAACCTACATACGTACACATATCAAGATGTACCACCTCTGCAATGGAATCAAATCCATGAAGAGGAAGACGACCAATCGATTCATAGTGCAGGTTCTAGTGACCAATCCTGGATGAACGAGGACACTCATCTATGGATATGCCAAGCTGCAAAAAAGGAAGAAGAGAGAAGAAAAAGTTGGCAGCAGAAACAAGGTGTAGTGAGATCGGTACAAGATCCAGCTTATATGCCACAAGTATTTCCAGACGAAGAATTCGAACCTCATGGTTGGATGGAAATCTTAGCCACCCTCGATGTTTGTGTAAACGAAGAAGTGGTAACTATGAACGAATGTATTGACGAGGAGGGTTACGACATTAGTTTGTATATGGTAGTCCTTCAGGAGGCAGGAGAAGGAGAAGTAATTGAGAAAGACTGGAAGGAGGACTACGAGAGCATTGAAATGGAACCAGAACCCCTGGATCTAGGAATTAGTACCACCAATATGGACATCACTGCCAATGAACAACATAAGGATCTCACACAAAAGGAAGAATTAGAAGTTGAAAGGGAGTTAGAAGATGAAGATAATAAGCTTCAAGACCAATTTGAGGTACCAGCTCATTTCAAAAAATATGAAGTAGAAGAGAAGAAGATTGCTATTCAAATGCCTAAAAGAGAGGCACAACCGGGAATAGCATATGATAATAAAGAGCAGACCAAGAAAATAGTTGTGACCATGGAAGGAGGAGAGGAACGATGTACTTTCATAGGACAGGATGTCTCCGCGGAAGAAGAGCAAGAGCTAATTCGACTCATAAGAGAATACCGGGATGTCTTTGCTTGGACCTATAAGGATTTAAAAGGAGTAGATCCATCTATATGTGCGCATAGAATCCCCATGACATCCGAGGCCAAACCTTCTAAACAGAGACCTTATACTTATAATGAGGTGTATTCAGCCAAGATAAAAGAAGAAATAGATAAGTTGTTGGATGCTGGATTCATATACGAGATAGAACACACAGAATGGGTATCGCCATTAGTGGTAGTGCCCAAGAAAAATGGAAAATTGAGAGTGTGCATAAATCTGAAGAAGGTGAATGCAGCCACTATACGTGATAGCTACCCATTACCGATTACGGATCATCTATTGGAGAGAGTAGCAGGTAAAGAGGTCTATAGCTTCCTAGATGGTTTCTCTGGTTACAATCAGGTGGCTATTGCGACTGAGGACCAACACAAGACAGCATTTGCCACTGAATGGGGTGTGTATGCATTCAGAGTGATGCCCTTTGGACTCACTAATGCACCGGCTACCTTCCAACGATTAATGTGTCACGTTTTCAAGGAATTTTTGAAAAAAAGCATGGAAGTGTATGTAGATGATCTTTGCACGTACTCCAATCAAAGACCCGATCACATACCGGAATTAAGGAAGATATTCAACAAATGTAGGCAGTATAGAGTCTGCTTAAACCCAGAAAAATGTGTCTTCATGGTAAGACAAGGAAAAATACTAGGACACATAGTCTCAAGAAATGGGATATCTACGGATGAGGACAAGATTAAAGTCATATTGGACTTACCAAGACCCAAAAATGTAAAGGAAGTACAAGCCTTTATGGGACATTGTGGATATTACCGTAGGTTTATTCACATGTATGCCATAATAGCCAAGCCCTTATACGGTCTATTAACTCAGTTCACTTGGACAGACGAGTGTGAGAAGGCCTTCGACGAGCTTAAAAAGAGGCTGAGTACAGCCCCAATTCTAAAATCACCCAACTGGAACAAGCCTTTTCATATTCATGTTGACGCTTTGAATTATGCAATTGGATGTATCCTAGCTCAACCGGCGGATGAAGGAAAGCTTGACCACCCAATCGCTTATGCGAGTAGACAATTAAACCAAGCCGAAAGAAATTACACGACTACAGAAAGAGAGGGCTTAGGAATGGTTTATGCAGTCAAGAAGTTTAGACATTACCTCTTAGCCAACAAATTCAAATTCTTCATTGACCATCAAGCTTTGTTGTATTTAGTCAATAAACCTTGTAGCACGGGAAGGTTGGTGCGATGGTTCTTGTTACTAATGGAGTTTGACTTTGAGGTAATAGTCAAAAAAGGGAACACGCATGTGAGAGCAGACCACCTTTCTAGGTTAAAACACGGAGAACCACCTAGCGGAGTTCCGGATGATTTGCCAGACACCTATCTTTTTAACCTGGAAGTATGTCCTCAGTGGGCAGAAAAATTGATCCCAATACTTACACATGGACCTAAAGATGGGGTCACGCCAAACCGAAAGCAAGATCTTTGGAGGACTAAAAACCTTCACATTATTGCTGGAAGTTTATACCACCAGGATTCAAGCGGACTACTGATGAGATGCGTGGAAGAAGATGAACAAAAAATGTGGCTTCAGAAAGCGCACATAAATCAATGGAACACTCACTTGAACGCAATGGGAACATGGCAAACACTCAAGCGATTTGGCATATATTGGCCAACAATGCAACGAGATGCACATCATTATGTGTCAATCTGTCAAATCTGTCAAGAACAAATCCCAGATGAGAACTCTACGCTATGCTATTCTACAATAGCACCAAGGTGGAGCATGCCTTTAGTAAAGTTCTTGAAAACTCGAGAGTACCCTGATGGAGCTACCCTAGCAAGAAAACGTGCTCTTGAAGAACAGAGCAAAGATTACGTCATCCTAGGAAAACAACTCTTTAAACGCGGGAAGGATAACCAGCTAAGATTGTGCATTCATGAAAATGAATATCTCTCTGTATTAGAAATGGCACACGCAGGAGCTGCGGGAGGACACTTCTCAGCAGACAGAACGGTCAAGATGATTCTCTTTGCAGGCCTGTGGTGGCCAACTCTGCATATGGATGCGAAGACATATGTGAGAAGCTGTGAAACATGCCAGAGAGCAAAATATCCCATTAGAAGAGATGACATGCCTTTAAGACCCATGGTTTGTGCGAGAGCATTTACCAAGTGGGGAATTGATTTCATAGGACCTATCAATCCACCTGCGAAAGGATCTCATGCTGAGTACATCATAGTAGCCACCGACTACTTGACTAAGTGGGTAGAAGCAAAAGCCACTAGAAAGAATGATGCCCAAACCATAGCAAAATTTCTCTTTGAGCACATATTCACACGCTTTGGACTACCGATCGAGATAGTGAGTGATCGAGGAACTCATTTCTTAAACGAAGTCATTGAATCGCTAATGAATGAATTCTTAGTGATTCATAAAAAGTCAGCCCCATACCACCCTCAAGCTAATGGGCAGGCTGAAAGTTCCAACAAAGTACTTTGTACGGTATTGACAAAGATTGTCAATAATGGAAGGTCAGATTGGGACAAACAATTGCATCACGCAATTTGGGCCTTCCGAGTGGCATATAAAACGGCCATTGGAACCACGCCTTTCAACCTAGTGTATGGGCAAAATACAATTTTGCCGATTGACTTCTTAGTACCTACCTTGAAAGTGGCCCAGCAATATGAGTGGTACGGTCATGAATTATCTCAACAATTAGATCAAATTGAAAAGCTGCACGAGACTAGATTGCAAGCGGTAGCGGGCATTTATGCCGCCAAACGGAGACAAAAGGCTTATTATGATGCACATATAAAAGACAAGGGACTGAAAGAAGGCGATTTAGTCCTAGTATACACCCTCAAACAGCATGCAAAGAAACTACAGAAACGTGGATATGGACCCATGATTATAAATCGAATCTCTACTAGTGGTGCAGTCAATCTCGCCACACTGGACGGAGATATTCTTCCCAACTACATCAGTGGATGCAGAGTGAAAAGATTCATGGAGCCTCTAACGGATCAAATGCTAGCACGACTCTTAGGAGCTCAGAGTAGGAAAAAGGAAGAAGAACGTATACGAGAAGAAGCTAGACAGGAAGCCCTAGAACGTATCAGAAAACGGAAAGAGTGGATGAGAGAAAGAGACGAGAGATATCGAGTAGGAGAAGAACTCATCCCTATGGCTAATTTTAGAGCCACTGAAAACTCAGGACAACAAAGAAGACAGCCTTATTTGAATCTGGGAGCAGGACGAAAGGAGTACCACTTAGTGGATGCTCTTATAGACACAGGAGCAGCAATAAGCTGCATTAGATGTTCTTTGTCTCAGAGACTTAAAGAGGAGTTACGGCCATCGAAGGCACAGCTAATTGGAATAGGAGGAAAAGTTACTCAATGCATAGGTGAGATCACTTTACCTTTACATATGGGGAACAACACAATGGAGCAGAGACTCTTAGTATGTCAGGACCAGGATCTGCTTGAAGATGTGGTGTTAGGACAAGATTGGATCTACGAATATGAGGTAACCATTCAATTGGCTTTAGGATACATCTCTGCCAGAATAGGACCTCGAGAGGTATTTAGTTTGCTAGACGAACGACCACCCAAAGCCGCTATTATAGAGCCAGAAGTTCATCCTAATGAACAAAGTCATGATTGTATGTTCACTAGCAACATGGGAACCCCATCATCAAGTACTTCATGTGAAAATACAGTAAGTCCTGTGTGCATTCCATCTTTGAGTAGAGAGAGTCACGAGAGTACACCAAAACCTAAAATCAAGCCCAGTGAACCACCAGGCACAAGAGAGAATATTCCTCTGCAAGAGTTGAAGTCTACACCTGTGCAAATGTACCCCATTCCACATTCTACACGAGCTTGGATAAGAAGGGACCAAAAGAAGGCCTATCTTCAACAACAGACAAGTCTTCGACAGCAGCGTGAGCAATGGCATAAGAAGACAAAGAATTTCGAACACTTCAGGCAACCACGACTCAATAGCATATGGATCCCAAAAAAGCTGATAACTGCACAACCTAATCGAACAAAAATATGGATCCCAAAGTCATGTACCCAAAGGACGACCATCCCAAGCAAGGAGCATCATCAGAAGGGCTATCATCCTCAACAGGGTCAACAGGCACATCAGCCGAGAAAAAGGACATATTGGAGGAAGAAGGAATCTCCAAATGCAATACAAACCGACTTGAGATTCACAAAACAGAATCAGCAGACATACTATCGAAGACGAACCACATTCATCAAAAAGGTGGAGAATACAGTACATTCCTCCAAAGTGAAGCAAATATGGGTGCCGAAAGACAAGACAAGCTGCATACATCGTGCAACTACTTCCAATTGCACACATGAGGAGTTGCCAAGATCCAAAGTATGCATGATAGGGCCACATTACAAGGCCAAGCATTCGGCACGTCCTTCTTCTATTTTCGGATAGTCATGCACATTTTCCCTTTGGAAATAGGAGAGCACTTGTACATACTTAAAATATTACTCCAAAAAATTTCACTAACCGCTTCGGCTATGTACTAACTTTTATGTTTTCTTTTCAGCAAAAAATATAAAAATACATGAAAAAATTCAGGTATTACCTTTCTCACACCCACGGGAA
The DNA here is from genome assembly GCA_020310875.1 of Ceratopteris richardii. NCBI lineage: Eukaryota > Viridiplantae > Streptophyta > Polypodiopsida > Polypodiales > Pteridaceae > Ceratopteris > Ceratopteris richardii. The sequence goes on along the minus strand of CM035435.1, from coordinate 24,426,066 downwards.
AGGGACGGCACCATGCACTCGGAGCAACATCGAATTATTAATCAACATATGGAGGAGAATTTCTGAAAAAAACATATGGATACTAACTCATCCTCTATATCGAGTGCAGATGACATCTTCTGACTCAGAAGCTACACAGCAGGAAGAGGAACTACTTCTTCCATTGGGGTCAATAACCAAGGTCAGAGGACATTGGTTTCGAGATGACCAACCTATCTCGGAACTTCTATTCATGGCAACCATCAAGATTATGGATAGGGATCACTATTTCCCTATCATGTCACAAGATTTCAAGACCATAATACAAGGGTTACCACATATCGAGGAAGTATGGACTCAAGCTGGCATTGAAGCATTTTTGAAGATACCTATATGCATACCAGACTTCCAAAGATGTACGCAGGTAATGAATACCATGCAGCCGGCTGCTACAAAGATTTCAGTTCCAGAAGCAAAGGTTTTGGACAAGGTAGGCACATGGAAGACAATTCAATTTACTCATGAATTGATCAATAAAGCCTTTGGATGGCATCAAGAAGGAATTACCAATGTCAAAGAGGAATGCCATGACCCCAAGAAAAGATCATTCCTGGAGATTAACAGAATAGATATTGAAGATGCAGTACGTTTGGTACATCAACACTTTTGTTTTCCTGGCATGAACAGATACACTGCACCACAAAAGATTGTAGTACAACTCCTATCGCATGCCATGAGACAGATAGGAAACAAAGTGAATCTCACAGGTTACATACAAGAACCATTGTTTGAAGCTCAGAAGAAATGGGGGAAAAAGAAGTTCCTGAACGGTGGTTCAGCTTTAACTTTATTGATATATGAAGCCCTAGACATGAAACACTGCTTACGAGAGATGCCAACAGCAGAAGGGCTAGCAAGGTATGCAAAATCCGCTTCTATCCCTAAGAAGAAGAAAGCAGTAGTTGTGGTGGAAGAGGCTGGAACCAGCACACAGAAGCCCATGAGGGGCACGAAACGCTTGCGAGAAGAGGAAGCCCAAACAACACCTCAGTCTAAGAGAACGCATCTCTTGCCTAAGATCACGACGGCTCAAATGCCGATTTCAAAAAGAGATTTGTCTGCTGCCCTCGAGCAAACACACCAGTATATGCAAGGGCAGGTGAATCTAAATGTCCAAGGACATCATTATAGACAAGCAAGTCAAGTTCAGCCAAAACAGAGTACAGAAAAGACTCCAAAACAACTTGGAAGGTACAAGGAATTAGGTATTGACGACTCTAGTACGAATACAGAATCCAGTCCTGAGAAAGACACGCTAGATACTGATATCAGGACGGAAACTTATGAAGAAGAAGGACCAGAAGTCAATCAAATGGCAGTGACACCGGACAACCAAAAGGAAAAAGAAAAGAAGGTGGATGATGCTCAGGAACAGGAGCACGTCATTCAGTTGAATGACACTACAAAAATGAGCATCAAGGAAGATACGACTACTGGGGTTACACATGTCAAAGTACCTATTAAAGAGGAAGAACAAACCCCAGTGAATAAGGAAACGGGAGAGCTCCAACAAGAAACCATAATCGAGGTGCCTGATGACACACCTCAAGCACAGGATGAAAACATGGGGGCTGAGCCAAGGATCCAACTTCATATCAGGCAGCCCCATGATACCACCTTACACATTGCTCAAGGCAAAGACGTGACTACCGGAGAAGAACCCACAATACCTAAAACATGGCTTAATGTAGATGTCACGCAGTTAAAACCGGTAGTAAAGCAAATGATCCAGACAGCCATGGACACTCAGCAGCAAATGATGGATATAGATGCAGACTATGACAAAGCCATGAAAGAAAAGAATCAGTTTCAAGTTATGAGTGAACAGTTGTCTGCACAACTAATTCAGGTACAAAAAGAGATAGCCACCAAAAGTACTGAGCTGTTAGAAACACAAACGCAATATGAATCATTAAGCACTCAGCATCACCAACTGCGAAACCAGCTCGAGGATCTACAGAAAGTATATGATGCTACTGCAGCAGAAAAAGAAAGAATGAAGACCAGAAGCACTCTACTAGAAACACAACTGAAGTTATATCTGGACGAGAATGATACTTTACGGAACAGAAATAAAGAGTTGATGAAATCACTGTTATATGACCAACCAATAAAACAACAGGAATCAACTGAAAGTAAAGAAGATGAATTAAGAGATCAACTCGCACAATATGAAGCTTTGCTAAAACAAGAGCGCGCAGTAAGAGAAGAAGCAGAACTTAAGCACAATCAGGAAATAAATGAGCTCAAAAGGAAGCTGAATTCAGCACAGGCAAAACTCGTACGGAGCTACAGTGAAAATATGGATCACGTAGCTGACATAGGTAAGGAGCTCCTAGCCACAAAAGAAAAACTCGGGGAAGCCATACAACAGCTAAAGGAAAAAGATGACTGCATTGAAGAGCTAAAAAATCAGCAGAAAGGCAAAGAACCGATCGGGACATCAGTAGTGCCAGAAAAAGAACATCCTACTGACGAGGTAGAGGTAAGCCCTCTATCTCAACCGATCTATCATTCTCCAATACATGAGCAGATGGCGGATATGCATGATGATCATCCAATGCCATACACTGCAGAAATAAGTCAGAAGGAACGAGCACTAGTGGTGTCCCGATTAACGGAAAATTTTGAGAATGAAGTCATCAAGGTCATGAAGGAAGCAAAAATCAACGGTAAAGACTTGGAAAAGATCATAAAGCCTTTCAACATTCCATATGGATTGTTGAAAGAGAAAGCAAGGCAATATATAAAGAAGGTCACACAAAAAAGTCCAGACGAGCTGCTCAATTTCAAGAATGACACATTCATGTACACTCAAGCAGAGTTCGAAGCTGCACAGCCGGTGTGGAGGAGAAAATTTTTGGAGAAACATCCCACACTGCGGGTGCACTGGCAAGCCGCACCTTATTTATTACAGGTAAACCCTTCGTTTTGCCCACTACCACGCAGAAGGGATACAAAGGAATGTTTGGATTTACAACGCAGCGGCAATATTAATAAACAGTGGCTAAACTATCCGATGTTACCGAGCCCGCCACATAATTATTTGCCAACCGAGGATTACATGATCAAAACAATAGAATTTTGGCTACAAAACTATGCGACTGTACCTGACTTAGCAGTTAAGATGACAAATAAAATACTTAGTATGCTACTTACAGTTTTGAAGGTCTTCAAACATGCGGCATATACATTTCTGAACTTCATCGGCATTAATCAAGGCACCGATATACTTATTTTCGATCTATCAGTAATGCCGAGCCGCCCCACAATAATGGCATATTATTCTAGACTCATGTTTTTGCCAAGTCCGTATATGCAAACATTTGAAGAAGCATTTTTTACAGGATTTTTTGAAATAGATTCAGAGATATTTTTGAAAATGTCATCCAATCTGAATGCCAAACTTGTGGCATACGAATTAAGCTTCTTCGCAGATCACCGACAACCGCCCAACGATGGAGTAAAAGCTGAACAATGGAAACAAATCATGATACGTGAAGCCAATCTGCTAAATGATACAGAGCAACAAGTATACAGAACATATGCCCGGCGCTTATCAAAGCCTGTCGGGGACGACAGAGTTCAGGAGGGGGGCAGTGTTGAGGGCGAGACGAGTAAGAAGAGGAAAAAAAGAAAGCAACGAAAGAAACAGCTTCACTAAGAGGCAAATTTGAAGATAGACAAATTTGGAAATTCATCTCTGCAGGAAGCCCCGCAGGGGCGCAACACCCATCTCTGCACAGAGCCCCGCAGGGGCGCACACACCAAGGAAAAGCACGCAGCCGGAAGAAGGAATCAGGGCCAACAGGTCTCACTCATGTGGATGCTTCAACCTCTTGAGTTGCAGAGGTTTCAGATCAAGGCTTACGAGCTACATCCGCATATGTGCACTAATGGCGTGCGTGGCAAACCGAACTGCACACATCAAGGAAAGGACGCAACCCACATGGGTGCTTCAACCTCTTGATCTCTGGAAGGTCCAGATCGAAGACTGAAGCACCACATCCTCAGACCTTCCACTGGTGGTGTGCGTGGCAACCCAGAATTAAGGAACCTATAGGTGAATTAGACTGTGGAATATCAGGTAGTCAGTCTAACTCCAAGGGTTGCGGGCGAGCAAGGCAAATACATCAGGCCCAAAGAACGTAAAACAGGAAGTAAGAAGAGGCCGTCAAAACTGAACACCTGTGTTATAAACAGGTAACAATGAGCAAAGGTTGTGTGCAGTGAAAAGAAGTGAATAATGCAACCAGATCCAATGTGTGCAACCAGGACAAATCAGAGCGCCTCTAAAACGTAATGCAAGATCAAGAATCAGACAATACTGACCACTGGGCGCGTGCGCGAAGCAAAGTCTGTCAAGGGACGACAGAAGCGAAGAGGGGGAGAGTGTTGCAGAGCCAAAGAGCGTACAAAGCAGAGAAAAAGATGGGCCCCAAAATTTTTCCGATTTGGACCACATATTTTTATAACATATTCATTTTTGTAATATATTTCCCTTTGTAAAGGCATTAGAGGAGTCCTCTAGATGCATTCCCACAGAAGAATAGAAGCTTACCCATGTAAAATAATAGGAAATTAGCTCTTAGTGAATAAAGTGCCGGTCACTTGTGTGAAAGGACCATTTTTAGGGCACTAGTATATAAGTCAAATGTGACTCTTTGTAAAAGACTTTTTGCCATTGTGAGAATAGAGAGCACAGAAATTCGAATTTGTGTCTTCTTCCCGCTTCATCTTCTTCTTCTTGAGCTTGTATGCATGTGTATTGCTTGGAAAGAGTGCTTGTGAGTGTTGTCTATCCTTGAGAGTGTTTCTTTACTGTAGGAGAGGTGTGTGCGAGGTGTATGAAGTGCTGAAGCGTAGGAGAGTATTTTCGCGATTCAGTATTTCTGTCATAACTTGAAGTAGGAGCGTCGGAATTGAGTGAAACCACTGCCATTGGATGCGTCTTCTCGAGAGCTTCGAAACGCATATGCTATTTGCTATGTTTGGAGCTCAGAGCTAGGAGAAAAGTCCAAAATACCGACGGCTGCTGCACCAAGTGTCGTTTCGCCTTGACCAACAGTTGGAGCTTGCTAGGATAAGTATTGCCTCATATTCATTCTTGAGTAATACATTTGCATTGACCATTACGCGATTGCATGTCTTCATACACTCGGCTAGGTTAGTATACTCTTCGGATTGATAAATTAAAAGCGTGTATCCCCACTATATGCACTTGTGAGGGGATTGACGTACAGTCTCTTTCTCCGCAAGTCCCTAAGTTGAAGCTTAGGTCAACAGTGCCCATATATCAGTGTTTGGATTAGAGAATCCTACCACATTATTAGCTAAACTAAAAAGATGCTCTTTTACCCAAGTTGCATTTCCTACATAGCAATGTCCACAACATTTACATTGTATTGTGAAGATTGTTTTAACCTCTTGATGAACAATCACATATGACCATTCTTTTCCCTTTCCCATAGTGCTTCCTTTATGAAGACATTATATCTACAAAATGACAACATAAATCAATATCAAATAAGATATACATTCCACTAAATATATATCTTAAAATATATACAAACTACTAAGAATCTCTCTTAAAGTTTTTTAATTTCTCTTAAACTACTATATTAAAGTTCTCAATCATACATAGACATACTATTGTGAAGTAAGAATCAATGTCAAGTCAAAAAATTAGAATAGAATTTAATTCTCAATCATACATACACATACAATTACACATACCATTGTGAAGTAGGAATCAATGTTGAGTCAGACAATTACCATAGATTTTAATTCTCATGAATCATACACACATACAATTACACATACTATTGTGAAGTCAAAATCCATGTTGAGTCAAACAAGTATAATAGATTTTAATTCTCAATCATACACACACATACACTTACACATATTTATGAAATAAGAATCAATATTGTTGATATATTTAGGTAGTGATGTGTGTGAACACTCTAGGACCGCCGGGGCACTTTTTTCCCTCTTTAGGAGGTTTTTTTCCCCCGGCTTGTATATACGCCTATTGCCCTAATGGGCTACTTATCTTTGTACATTCTCTAGTAATACATTCAGTCTTGTGTGTTGTGCTCCAAGCTTCTTCTTCTTCCTTGTGCTGTTCGCGTGCTTCCGCAGACGTCTAACTCCAACAATTGGTATCAGAGCAGGTCGTTGCTTCTTCTAGGGCGCCGTCGACACTCCTCCGTTTGCAGTCTCAGATTCGCACAAAATTTGGTGAGCATACTCAGGGTGTTTCCCAGATCAAAACAGCTTTGTTGTGTGGTGCCGAAATCGCGATCTGAGCTCGTTTCGGCCTCCGAACGCACTATCGTAGTGCTTGTGCAGGCTATTTCGTCCTTTTGTGCCAAAGGTATATACCAGTTTCTGTTCGCCAGTTTAAGCGTCTCGAAGTCTGCTACAGGTCTAGCAGAACTCGTCTGGGCAGTTCTGTTCAACTTTTTGAGATACAGTCAATTTTCTGCATCAAGGTATTTTAGTCACCAGCCATGGCTGAAAGCAGTGATGTATTCCGTATGTTGGCTGTTGAGGATAAGTTGGATGGTACCAACTACCCATTATGGGCTTATATGATGCGACATGTACTGGTTGCAAAAGGATTGTGGAACATTGTGCAGGGTGTTGAAAGACGTCCTGTTACACCTGTAACGATAGGTACTGCAAATACAGGTGTTGGAGCTGATGAAGATGGTGTCGAAGATGATATTCCGCAGATTCCTGTTCGTGCTGTTGTTTCTGTTGCACCTATTGCAGAGCAGATTCGTTGGGATGGCAGAGATGCCCAGGCACATGCATTGATAGTTTTGTCTGTCAAACGTGCCATTATTCCTCACATTCGCTCTTGCAGAAACAGCAAAGGATGCTTGGGATACACTTACCACTTTGTACCAGGCTAGGAATGAGGCTCGTGTTGCTTACCTCCGAAAACAGTTGGAGAGTGAGCACATGAATGAAGGTGATTCGATGGACAATTTTCTTACAAAGATCAAAGACTTGAAGGAACAATTGATTTCTGCTGATGAGGTTATACCAGATAGCTCACTTGTGCGGACCGTTCTGAATGGCCTTCCTGATTCATATCAGAGTTTTGCCTCTACTCTTCGATTGATGATGAAAGGCAATCCGAATGCCTTGTCATTTGAGGAATTAGTCTCTGTTCTGTTGCAGGAAGATCAGTCCAGGCAGAACAGGTCCATTATGCGTGTTGCAGATCAAGCTTTCCTGGCTAGTCAGAAGGGCAAAGGAAAATGGACCTCTTCTACTAGTAAGCAGAAATCTGCAAATGCTGCACAATCGAAGAACCAGGATAAAGATGAGAAGAAATCAGAAAAGCAGAAATTGTTCTGCAAGTACTGTAAAGGAAATGATCATATTATAAAGAACTGTCCAAAACTGGCTGCTAAAGAGGCAAAGAAGAAAGAGGCTGGAATGGTTGTTGCAGAGGCCTCTACACCAAAAACAGAGTCTGCAAATCTTGTGCAGGAAGAAGAATGGGCGTTTACTACTGTCTGCAGTTTTGACCCATCTTCTCATGATCAGTGCATGTGTGCAGTAGACTCAGATGTTTGGTACTTTGATAGTGGGGCAACCAAACATATTACCTCGCAACGCAGTTTCTTCTCTTCACTCGAGCCTGCCCCTACAAGGAATACTGTCACATGCGCCAATAACTCCTCTTATCCTGTTATGGGAGTTGGTAAGATCATTCTGACTACTGCTGATGGTAGTTCTTTCACTTTGTCAGATGCTTTATTTGTGCTAGGGATCAAAAAGAACCTGTTATCAGTTTCTGCATTAGCCAAGATTGGCTTGGTTGTGAAATTCGTTGATGACAGGTGTACAGTCCATGATCTCTCAAATGGCGATGTGATTATTGCTTCTGGCATTTTATGTCGTGGGCTGTATACGCTCATAGACTATGAAAAATCTGTGAATGATTCGGCATGTGTAGTTCATGATTCTCAGGCTATGTCAGATGCAAAGCTTTGGCATGCACGCTTTGGTCATCTGAATTTTGCTAGTTTGTTACGCCTGCAGAAATCTACAATGGTGTCCTCTTTGCCCAAACTTGAGGCACCTGGAAAACATGTTTGTGAAGGCTGTATTTTGGGCAAAATGCAGCGTTCTTCCTTTCCAAAAGATGGTTCAGTTCGGGCTATGCAGAAATTGCAGCTTGTACATAGTGATGTCTGTGGTCCTATGCAGACACCCTCTTTTGGAAATTACCTTTACTTCGTGACTTTCATTGATGATTTTTCCAGGCATGCATGGGTATATCCACTCAAAGCAAAGTCTGAAGTGTTCATGTGCTTCAAACAGTTTTTGGTTTTGGCTGAAAATCTGTCAGCATGTAAAATGGGCACCCTCCGTTTTGATCGAGGGGGGGAATATATGTCTTCAGATTTTAATGCATTTCTGGCTGAATGTGGGATAAAACACCAGTGTACAGTGCCATATACACCTCAACAGAATGGAGTTGCTGAACGAAAGAACAGGTCACTCATGGAGATGGCGAGGTGCATGGTCAAAAGTCAGGCTTTACCACATAGTTTCTCGCTTGAGGCTGTCATGTGTGCAGCATATGTACTGAACAGGTGTCCCACGAAAGCGTTGCAGTCTATCACTCCATATGAGGCTTGGCATGACCGAAAGCCATCTGTTGCTCATCTACGTGTTTTTGGTTGTTTGGCATATGCATTAGTGCCTGAACAACATCGCAGAAAATTGGATGATAAGGCAGTAAAATGTATTTTTGTTGGGTACAGTTCTGAAAGTAAAGGCTATCGTCTGTATCATCCACAGACTAAACACATTCTGGTTAGCCGTGATGTTGTCTTTGTGGAAGATGCTATTCAGCCATTGCTTTCATGTACTAAGGAGACATCTGTTAGCTCCAAAGACATGTATGATACATTGATGCCTCTTTTTACAGGTGGACAGGCTAGCGCTGGTCCTAATGAGGCAACTTCTCAGCCTTTGCAGGCTTCATATGATGATGCAGATCATTCCATTTCTGATGTAGATTTACATGATGCACTTGTTGATGAGAGAGCTGATATTGAACAGGCAAAAACTATGCCAAAATGGCTGGTGCAGACTTTGTGTGACAGCAAATTAGATGCACCTTTGTCATATCGTACTCGTTCAGGCTCTCATAGTACCTCCTTTGCATCAGATTGCTATGCTATGGCTGCATCTAGTCTCTGTGATGAGAATGAGCCTGTTTCTTTTGATGAAGCACAAAATTCAGAAAATTGGATGGCTGCTATGCAATCTGAATATGATGCTATAATGAAGAATGGTACATGGTCTTTATGTGACTTGCCTCCTGCAAGAAGGCCATTGGCACTAAGTGGGTATACAAGCTGAAGCGTAAACCTGATGGTATAGTTGACAGGTATAAGGCTAGGCTTGTTGCAAAGGGTTATGCGCAGGAAAGAGGCATTGATTTTGATGAGATCTTTGCACCTACATGCCGTATGACTACTGTTCGGAGCATTTGTGCACTTGCAGCCCATCATGGTTGGAATGTACATCAGTTGGACATTAAAACAACATTTCTGAATGGTGACTTGCATGAAGAAGTGTATGTTTTTCAGCCCCGTGGCTTTGTGCAGAAAGGGCATGAAAACCAGGTGTGCAGGTTAAAGAAGGCGTTATATGGTTTAAAGCAAGCACCATGTGCTTGGTATGAGAAAATACATGCCTATCTGATTGCACATGGTTTTGAGAACAGTCCAACTGAAAGCACCTTATATGTTAAGCGTGCTAATGATGTGCTTTTGATCATTGTTGTCTATGTAGACGACATGCTTCTCACTGGTCCTCTTGAGAAGCATATTGCTGATTTCAAGGCTGATTTGCATGCCTCATTTAAGATGTCTGATTTGGGGCATTTGCATCACTATTTGGGCATTCAGTTTATGCAAGTTGATGGTGGAATGGCTTTGTGTCAAACGAAATATATTGACACATTATTGCAGCGTTTTGGCCTTGAAGACTGTAAGCCTATTCCCACTCCTATGGAGACAGGTTTACGATTGAGTCTTCATGATGCTGGAGATGCATTTGATGTTGTTCTCTATCAGCAGGCTGTTGGATGCTTGATTTACTTATGCATTACTCGGCCAGATATTCAGTTTGCTGTCTCACAGATGAGCAGGTTTATGCATTGCCCAGGAGTCACGCATTGGAAAGCGGTTAAGCACATCTTTCGCTACTTGAGTGGTACTCGGCTACTTGGGTTGTTTTATCCCAAGGGGGGGATCACTACCGCCAGATTTGCATGCTTTTTCTGACTCAGATTGGGCTGGTTGCTATGACACTCGTGTGTCCACCAGTGGTTTTTGCTTCATGCTTGGTAGCTCATGTATATCTTGGTTGAGCAAGAAGCAGCCTACTGTGGCCACTTCCAGTTGTGAGGCTGAGTATAGGGCAGCTTTCACAGCGACTGTTGAGTGTGTGTGGCTCAGACGCCTTATGGCTGATTTGGGTGTTGGCCAGTCTTCTGCCACCACCATCTTCACTGACAGTCAGAGCGCATTGGCAGTTGCAAGGAACCCTATGTTCCATGCTCGCACTAAGCACATTGAGGTGCATTATCACTATGTCAGGGAGAGGTTCTCTGCTGGGGAGATCAGCTTGGCATATGTGCCCACGTAGGAGAACATTGCAGACCTTTTCACGAAGGCTCTGCCTAGGGAGAAGTTTGAAGTTTTCCGCAAAGCTTTGGGCTTACTTCCTTTTGTGGAGTGATTTCCACATAGCTCGGCACTTCCTTATACATGAGTGCCAGCTCCTTGTTCACCGCATCACTCCCAGGGGGGATTTGTTGATATATTTAGGTAGTGATGTGTGTGAACACTCTAGGACCGCGGGGGCACTTTTTTCCCTCTTTAGGAGGTTTTTTTCCCCCGGCTTGTATATACGCCTATTGCCCTAATGGGCTACTTATCTTTGTACATTCTCTAGTAATACATTCAGTCTTGTGTGTTGTGCTCCAAGCTTCTTCTTCTTCCTTGTGCTGTTCGCGTGCTTCCGCAGACGTCTAACTCCAACAAATATTATGTCAAACAATCAGTCTAGATTTTAATTCTCAATTATAGACACACATACAATTACACATACTATTGTCGAGTAATAATCAATGTTGATTCAAACATTTACAATAGATTTTGATTCTCAATCATATTGTATATACACACATACAATTACACATATTATTGTGAAATAAGAATCAATGTTGAGTCAAACAATTATAGTAGAATTTAATTCTCAATCATACATCCATATACAATTACACATACTATTGTGAAGTACAAATCATTGTTGAGTCAAACAATCACAATAGTTTAATTCTCAATCATACACACATATACATTTACACATACTATTGTGAAGTAAGAATCAATGTTGAGTCAGACAATCACATTAGATTTTAGATTCTCAATCATATGCACATACACTTACAAATATTGTTGTGAAGTAAGAATCAATGTTGAGTGAGTCAATCACAATAGATTTTAAATCCTCAGTCATATGCACATACACTTACACATACTATTGTGAAGTAAGAATCAATGTTGAGTCAGACAATCACAATAGATTTTAACTTCTCAACCATATGCACATAGACTTACACATGCTATTATGAAGTAAGAATCAATGTTGAGTCAGACAATCATAATAGATCTTCATTCACAATTATACACTCATATGCACATACACATACTATCAGATGAAACTTCATTGGATCCCTTTACAATTCAAGGATCTGATAAGGTGCTAATAAGCCTACAAGACAAAGCCATCCAGAGACCTAGAAAGTTCTAGTTCACTTATTAGCACCTTCTCAACCCTTGAATTATAAAAAAGAAGATAAAACCTCTTCCAACAAATCTTTTGGTTTTCCTATCACAATCATACACACACATACACATGCAAATAGACAATCACATTAGATTTTTCACTCACAATCATATGACATACAACCACATACATATACACATACTATTGTGAAGTAAGAATCAATGTTGAGTCAAACAATCACAATATTTTTTAACTCACAAATAAAAATATATTTTCTTAATACTATTCAAACAATCACAATACAATTTTACTCACAATCATACACACACATACATATACTATTGTGAAGTAAGAATCAATGTTGAGTCAAACAATCACAATAGTTTTTAACTCACAAATAAAAATATATTTTCTTAATACTAAAATAATAAATATTTCTAATAGGAACTTATACCTTGTTCTTTGTACAACACTATAAGTTCGTTAAAACAAAGTAACTCTTATGAAAATTGAGTCTAAGCCCATTCTTTTATAAAAAAACATTTGATTGAATTATTTTCTATCAAAAACGTATTCGATTGATACCTTTTTTATCAAAATAGTTTTTGATCGAACATGATTTCAATCGAAAAGCACCAAATTACTGTGCAAAAACTATTTACTCCTATCCGAATAAGCTGACATGGCAATGCATAATTTGATCGAATAATAAGGGTTTGACATAAAATTCCGTAATTATTCACGAATAAAAAAATTGGCAAATAACGAATAATGCAACCTAAGTTAGGTTGCCACCGACACTATGATTAATTTTGTAAATCCAGAATTATATATTTTGTAAAGTAGGTCAATTGAACTTTTGGAGAATTAAATAGACGTTCATCCATGTAACTAAAGGAATAGAGAAGAATAAGTACTTCCTATCCATATGACTAGCGGCATCTCCTTACATAGAAGAAGAGTAGTCGAGTCTGAGTTGCATAGACATGCCGATTGTATCCTATAATATTGTGCTTATCAATATACACAAAGACTTTGATGCAATGAGTCTACATATATCACGGTGTTATTTATTCTTTCATTATTCTATTTTGTATCAAGTTTTGTTGTAATGTTAGATAGTATAAAGGAATAGAAATGCACTGGACTTATGATATTACCCATTCCCTAAACCTACCCTATTATGTATAGCGATACTACAAAATCTAGTACAACTAAACAGGAACGAAAGAGTACCTTATAATAGATAATAATACCAAGGAAGATAATAACACTTACATTTTTAGCAACTATTGATTTGCGATCAAAGAATGTACATAGAACATGAAGAATAAGGCAAAGGAAGAGGAGGAGGAGAAGAGGAAGAAGAAGAGTGAAAAAAAAGGAAGAAGAATAAGAATGAGAATAAGGAGAAGAAGATGATAGATGATGATCGTGGTGGTGGTGATAATGAAGAAAATTATTGGGGGAGATTTATAACTCAATGCGAATTTTCATGATTTTTTGAAAAAGTTTCTATTATACAGAATTTACATATTCAAAATCTAGCTCGATAAAACGGGATTAGAAAGGGAGTAGAAGGAAAGAAAGTGGATACATTCACCCATTCATATAAATATAAATAAGCTATAATTCCTATGATGGATTTTTGCCAAATTAAGCATGAATACATCAGTATTTGGGGGGAATGTCTCTTCTCCCTCAGTTTCCCTTCCTCTCCTTTTGTGAAGCTCACTAGATTTGCAGCATTCTGACAGTAGTTAATCGGAAAGTTCCATGAATTGTTATTAAATCCGTCAAATTACTGAGGTCCTCTATGATACCTTTGTATTCTTTTTCTAGGCTACATCCTTATGTTCCAATGGAGTGCATCATGGTATTTCCTAGAATCTCCCTACCTCACTCCTAATTTTTACGTGATTTTCCTGCATACCATGGAAGCTCAATGGATCTGTCTCTGCTTATAAGGCATTATTCCGTATCTTCCTCTCCCATATGTTCGAGACAATTTGGTCTGCATCGGAAACTAACCCTCGTGAAAAATTGAATAACGTCAGGTCCTTTTTTTCTGCAATGTTAAAGCCTGAAAGATAGATTGACTTGTGATTTGTGTCTTTCAAACATGATTCCTGTTTGTGATGTTCAAAATAAAGCCGACTCGCCACTGCCATTGCACAAGGGAACATTGTCTGACGAAGACAAGGATGGAGGACGCGTGTAAGATTTGGGCGCTTTTATCTTCATATCAGCAATCTCGCGGCGGGGGAGAGAGAGGCTGAGACGTTGTGTGTTGAGAGAGAAAGAGAGAGAGAGAGAGAGAGGTGTTTGTTTGATCGCGCAGCGGAAATTCTAACGTCTAGCGTCATTGAGCAAGAAGCTTTCGAGAGGGACGGACGAGAGCGCATCTCTTCCAGCGTGCAGAGAGTTCAGTTCGCTGAAATGGAATGAGCGGCAGCAAATACAGAGTCCAGAAGGGTAATGGTTATCGAACATATTTACCACACGCTGTCTGCAGTATCAAGGACCCAGGTGCGCTGCTTTATATTCTCTGGAGACAGGAGAGCGGGCGGAGTGGTGGCTGGCAGCGAGAAACGGGCGGAGCCGCCGATTCCCGCGTCGGGAGAAGGGAAAGGGATCGGTGGTGCTAGACTGGTAGTACGTCGCCGCTTCTCATGTGATGTGAGAGTGAGACTAGCGGACATGGTGGTCCGGTGGAGCTTCTGAAAACTGAACGTCTGAAGGCCATTAAAGTTTCCCTGTCAGCCCGTGTGATATGTCTGCATGTATGCGCCGCGCAGAAGAAGCATCACAATTTGCAAACTGCTGTGTAGGCTGGCGGGGCAGGCGTCACTGTTCTGCAGAGCAGACAAACGCCCAGCGGCGGACTCCCGGACATAATTTTTGCTGAAATTAAATCTTGAAAGTGCTTCTCTCTATGAATTGGGCCCCACATCCGACAGGTTGAGCCGGGCTCCCGAGTCCCGACTCCCGACTCGAGAGTGAGTCGAGACTCGGCGGTCACGATTCGCGGTGGGAAATCTGCGCAACAAAACTAATAAATTTCGTTTTAATTAGGTCAGAAAAAAATCGACCGCGTGCGTAACGGCCGCAGGCATGCTCTTTTATTCTTGCATGCCGGATTCGCAAAGTAGTCATCAGTCATCAATATATCAGATTGACTAGAAAGATGAGCACGACCTGCGCCCGGTCGCGAAACACCTCCACCCTCGCGCAGCGCGCTCCGCCCCGCTTCCGTTTACTTCCATCTCAATGCTTCACAGGGCTCCAGCGCCGGTGGCCGGAGCCCTGGTCAGCCAGCCCCGCCTCCAAAGCTTTTCCCAGTCAACTTGTGGGTCATCACACCCCCGACTTTTTCTGCCACTCCTGTCGTCTGTCTCCATCAGAACTCCAGCCTCCACCCAAGCCTCATCATCTTCCGCCGTGCCTCCCCCTAATTCACATTACGAGGCTCTTCGTCGTCCCGACAGGCTCGCGCAGGGTAATCCGCTTCTTCACGCATACTCCACGGCTTCATAATCTTCTCCCACTTAAACAATTAGGGCAGGGGCGACGGGTTAGGGGCGACAGCAAGGGGTCAAAATTGCATGATCAGGTCGATGACCTGGATCTGTAATTAGGTTTATTTTCTACGCTGAGTGGGGAATCAGCGACTTCTTGGCGACGTCGTCATGCTAGGCTGCTCTACTTTCATGCCTTGGCTCTGTGTGCTCGTCAATGAGATTTTGCAGACCATGCCAATCAACTTAAACTTTGCAGTTACGAGTGGTGGCCTCTGGTAAGTCTCAGGAGGGGTTCGCTGTAAGTGCAGTCTCCAGGATTCGGTTCGTTTAGTTACGCGATCACTGTAAACTAGAGTGATTTAGAATATGTGGTTGCCGGAGGTGATCGGAGATGCATGGCCAGGCAATCATGCATAAGGGGACCGCTGTTTTACGTGTTCGACTAGCTCCGCAGATAGATGGACTTAGATGCTCAGCACGAAGCAAGCCTGAGGATGCCCATGCCCATGAATTACAGCTCGATCCATGAGGCTTCAAAGTTTAGGATGCCAGGGGGACCCAGCATAACGAACAGTACGAGTTCGAGCTTGAATGGAACAACTACAGTTCTTCATAGCTCTGTAGGCACACCGCATCTTCTTAGATCGACACCTTCAGTGGGACCTTCAGCCTCAGCCCCCCTACCAGCTGCTGTTTCCAGCGCTCTCCCGCAACCCATTGTTTCTCATAGCTCCTCTGTGAAGTTGGATGAGAACCCGCAACTGCTGGTGGGTACCAATCGCGCTAGCCCGACGATTGCAGCTGCTTCTTCGGAGCATCAACAGGCTGGAGGCTCGATTCTTACAGCTAGGAAGCCAGTGAAGTACAGGGAATGCCTGAAGAATCACGCTGCCAATTTGGGAGGTCATGCACTAGATGGATGCGGAGAGTTCATGCCAAGCGGAGAGGAAGGCAGCTTGGAAGCACTTAAGTGCGCTGCATGCGGGTGTCACCGCAATTTCCACAGACGGGAAGTGGAGGGAGAGCAGCACCCGGTGGGCGCGGTTCCTCCATGCAACTTCTGCGCCTTCACTCCGCCGGGCGCCCTGCAGTCCATCAAGGACGAGAGCCGCAGACGTTACTCGCCGTTGGTAGCGGCCCTCCCGCCCATACATCCGCCCCTTGCTCTCCCCCCGCCTCCAGCCGCGGCGATTCCAGCTGTAGGAGGACTACCATCAAGGCCACTGCAGGTGGCATTGCACAGCCCGCAGGATGGAACAGCAGAAGACGAGTCTCATCTGCACTATCCTACTGGCGCGCATCATGGGACAACAATGCAACCTCAACATCAAGGTGCCATGTTGCATCATCACAATCATCATCACCACCCAGCGAACCTCCATTTCAGTGGACATTCCAATGCTGGGGGTGCTGCTTCACTGAAAAAGCGGTTTCGAACTAAGTTCACTTCAGAGCAGAAAGAACAAATGTTTATTTTTGCTGAGAAGCTGGGGTGGCGCATTCAGAAGCACGATGAGGGTGCAGTTCATCAGTTCTGCGCAGATGTAGGTGTCAAGCGGCATGTGTTTAAAGTCTGGATGCACAACAACAAGAACACATTCTCTAAAAAGATGTAAGGCTCGTTTCTCGCGCTTTTAGTTTCTCGGGATAGTTGCAGGAGGTTTGGTTCCCATATGCATTACACAATTTGCTTCTGATGGCACTAATTAGCGGAATTGATGGTTTGCAGATTACCTAGTGAAGGAGGTGCAGCTTATCTCGACAATGGAGGATCGTCCCCGACAAGTAGCAGTGGCAACATGCAGTCGTAGTTATCTGCGTGATACCCTTCTCCCTCTTGCCCTCATAATTTACAATTTTCAGGCAAGTCTTCTGCAGCCATTGCTGCTGCCTGTATTCACCTCTCATGACATGTCACTGACCCGGCAATCAGCAGTGCAAATATCCTACTAACGGCTCTTCCCTAATCTAGAACTTCTGCAGCTGTTTGATTTGCCTGGCGATGGAAAATCTCCATCCAGGTTAGTGAAAGCATTGGAAAAGGCTTATTACGGCGCTGATGATAAGGCCTGCCGGATTCTTCAACTTCACCCTGCGGCAGCATTGGGTTTTCTTTTAATTTCAAATTATGATGAGCTAGCTTATTATGCGCGAGTTCCTTTTCATCCCCCACCCCCAGGAGGCTTCCCCTTCCTTCAATTTTCTTCTGTACCTCTTGGAGTTTCTATGTCATGTTTGTGAAGCACATTCTGCTATGTTAATCTCGTCCTCGGTTCTCGCAAAACATGTCGAGAGGTGTCAGGACGTACCGCCCGAGCTCAACACACATACGGGCTCCTCCACACACGTATGAAGTCCTACGTTCCGGAGACTGGAGGGCTGGCTTCTTTGTGGAGAAGACACAAAGAAAGCAGAGGTCCATGAAAGAGCTGGCAGCTGCGAGGTAAAAGCGCCGTTTATCTTGTGCTGTAGCTCTGAAAATCATGTTGCGTGATTCGATCAAAAGTGAAAGGGCACGACTTAGGAGGTTCTCCTACCGTCCTTAACGCATTGGCTGTGATGGTTCTAGCCAGGGATGACCAAGGGGGCGGCCCAGCGCGAGCCTCTAGCTTGTTAGGCGTCATTGCTCTGCTTTTCTGCGTTTTTCAGAGTAGGCAGCAGCTTTCTGCTTTTGTTTTTTTTTTTTTTTTTTTTGTTTTCATTTCCTGGACTCTATAAAGGGCGGAAAACGAGAGATAGAGACGGGTCTGCAGGAGACATGTGCCTAAAGCTGAAGCTCCCCTTCCTTGTGGGCATGGTCTCCTAATGATTCGATTGCCTACTTTCTTCTCTTATCAGGCCTAATTCGGGCCTCCCGGAGATGGGAAATGAATTACATCATGTGGCTAATAGAGGCGAGCTTATGAGATAGGTGAAAGCATATTGAAATGTAAGAAACGGCAAAGGTAGTTTCAATAAGCTGAATATTAAAAATACAATTATATGAATATTAAAAATACAATTATATGAATGTTTAACTCTTGAGAGCAATGACTTTTCTCCCTTTTAGGGCATCAGTAGAACAATTCCCTATTCAACTTTTTAATTGTTGAAGTTCTAAGGTTTTATGATCATTTACTTATGAGCTTATCTTATCCCTTAGTTAGATCTTAATCTTGAATCCCCTTGCTCCTTCAGTACCAATTTATGGAGTTGAAAGTTCATTACTATCCCCAACAAGGTAACGAAAATGCCAATAAATGGATTCGATTATATATTTGCTATATAGATACGTGTAAACTAAATAGCTTTGAAAGAATGGGGATCCTAGTCTATATCAAGTCTCCAATTTACATGCAAATGTGAGAGATGATGGAATTCTCATGTTGTTCTTCACACTGGCAACCTATTTTCAAGAAGAGGAACCTTTCTTCATAGTCATGGTTGTCTTCTATGCCCTTTACCATATTTTGCTAGCTTCCAGTGTTGATAACTAGGTTGCATTTATTCGATCGAATAATTTAAAAATATCGAATATGTTCATTTTATTCGGGGTTTTTCAAATAAACACCGAAAAAAAACGGACAGCGATAAACTTTCGATCGAAAATTTTGTCAAACAAAAAATGTTCGATCGAAAATTTTTTGATCGAAAGTTCTTTCGACCTAAAACTTATTATCAAAAACGTCATTCTGCACATGTTTGTTTGAGAGTCTATAGAGCTCTAATCCTACCATTGAGAATTTTCTTCAGATGTAATATTAGTGTTTTTATTTTACAAATTTGAAAGTATGTGTATGCATATGTGTGTATGTATGTGCATGTCATACACACAGATGTGTACACACACAAACATGCACACATATACACATATGCACATATACACATATACACACACACACACAAACATGTACACATGTACACACAAAATCATACACACACATAAACATATACACACACACATAGATACTTGCACATATACATACACACACATATACACACATATATACATACACATGCATATGCATACATACATAGATACTTGCATACCCACACATGCACATACATACGTATGCATACACAAACACATACATATACACACACATGCATACACACATATACACAAACACAAATGCACACATATATGATATGCATACACACATTTACAAATGCACACATATGCATAGACACACATACACATATAGATACTTGCACATATACATACACTCATATAGACACACACACATACACTCACATGCATTTATACACACATATGCATACACTCATATAGACACACACATACACTCACATGCATAGATACACACATATGCATACACATGCATATGCATACATACATAGACACATGTATACACACACATGCAAATACACACATATGCATATACACACATGCACATACATACATACATATGCATAGACACACATATGCATACATACTCACATGCATTCATACATACACATGCATATGTATACATACATACACATATGCATATGTATATATACATAAATACAAGCACATACACACAATATATTGACTTGAGCCCAAAAAAAAAGCGAAGTCAAGAAACCTTATCTACCTTCACAATCATGTACAAGTAAGTAAAGTGAGGTACAAGTAAGTAAAGTCATGTACAAATAAAAAATATAGCCTATATATAAAATTTTAGTCATACCCCCGAGCTTCATGTTCCAACTTAAAAGAGCATGTTTTCATATCTATGGTGGGATTGACCTATATTCTATTGAATAAAGGAGAACCTATTATCTGCTACCCATTCAAATGATTCAAGTTAATGATCATTAATGATCCCTTTTTAATGGGAATTTCTACTTTCATACTCAGCTCGAAATCAATCACCCTTCAAAATAATCTATAAAAATATAAAAAAGTTAAAGTTCATTATTATGCGCTTGAAAACATATTAAACTGTATCATAAAAAGTAAAATTCTTTTACTACCTTTTTACATCTCTTTTGTTGTAAGTATCGAAAGTTCGAGTGCATAAGTTGATTTCTATCCAAATTTGGCCATAACAAGTCCCTCTTGATGTTATTATCTCAATAAGTCAATTTCTTTCCTCCCAACAAGTCCCTCTTGATGGGATTGTCTTGATGCCAGTATCTCAGCTAACAGAAGGTTCGTGTTGTATCAATACAATACAACTTCCTAAAGAAGATCTATGGATCTGTGAAGCTGTATTGTATTGATACAACACGAACCTCCTGTTAGGTGATATACATTGTTCAAGATGCCATTGTTCTTCACTTATTAATACCTTCTCAACCCTTGAATTATAAAAAAGAACATAAAACCTTTTCCAACAATTACAATAGTTTTTAATTCACAATCATACACACACACATGCACATACACAATCATATTATATTTTCACTTGCAATCATATAACATACATGCACATACACATACACATACACATACTATTGTGAAGTAAGAATCAATATTGATTCAAACAATCACAATACATTTTTACTCACATGCGTACACACATGCACATACATACATACTTGCATACACGTACTTTCATGTGCACATACATACACACATGCATACATGTACTTTCATGGCAACATACATATATACACACACATACATATATACAATTACACATATACACACAAAATCATACACACACATAGACATATACACATACACATACACATATAGATAAATACTTGCACACATACATACATACATACATATACATACACATATAGATACTTGCACATATACATACACATACAATTACACATATACACACAAAATCATACACACACATAGACATATACACATACACATAGACATATAGATACTTGCACATATACATACACATCAATACTTGCACATATACGCACACATACATATACACATATATACACAAAATCATACACACACATAGACATATACACATACACATATAGATACTTGCACATATACATACACACACATGCATACATACACACATGCATACATACATAGATACATGCATACACACACATGCACATACATGCACACATATGTATACACACACATACACACATATACACACACATACATACACACATATATACACATACAAAATGCACACATATATGATATGCATACAGATACATTTACAAATGCACACATATGCATACACATACATACACATATAGATACTTGCACATACACATACACACATACACATATACATGTAGATGCTTGTACATATACATACACACACATAGCCACACACACACATACACTCACATGCATACATACACACACATGCATACATACTCAAATGCATACATACTGAAATGCATACATACACACATGCATATGTACATACTCATATACATACATACACACATGCATATGTATAATTCATAAACACAAGCACATACCCACAGTCACAATAAAGAAATCTTATCTACCTTCACAATCATGTACAAGTAAAAAAAGTTAGGAAAGAGGGTTCTTGATGCATCAAGAACCAACCCTACACATATGCACATATGGTATCTTCAACCATACTTTCACATATGCACATATGGTATTTTCAACCATACTTTTTTTTCAACATTCGTACCCATATGTGTTTTCCATATGATTGAAGTATATACACATTGCATCTAGTTTCCACCACCTACTCAACTCGAAATCAATCAACCTTCAAAATAACCTATAAAAATATAAAGAAATAAGAATTCATTATTATATGCTTGAAAAATACTAAACTATATCATAAAAAGTAAAATCGTTTTTACATGTTTGCATCCTTTTTGTCGTAAGTATCCAAGGGTCAAGTGCATAAGTTGGTTTCTATCAAAGCTTCGCCATCCCTCTTGATGCTATTGTCTCAACAAGTCGATTTCTTTCCTCCCAACAAGTCCCTCTTGATGTTGTTGTCTTGATGCCAAGGCCCAACATCTCAGCTAAGAGAAGGTTCTTATTGTATCAATACAATACAACTTCCTAAAGAAGATCTATGGATGTGTGAAATTATATTGAATCGATACAACAAGAACCTTCTCTTAGCTGATATGCAACCTTGGATGCCTTTGATCTTCACTTATTAATACCTTCTCAACCCTTGAATTATATAAAACACATAAAATCTTTTCCAACAATTGCAATGGTTTTTAATTCATTCATCTGCACTAAAGCTCCTAGAAAATCCACCTCTAGTATGTGATACTAAAGCCATTTTAATGTTGGCACTATAGTTCTTTGTCGTTCCATAACAGTCATTACCTTCTATCAAAGGTATTATTTCATATCCATTAAGGCATAGTAAATACAAACATGGCCACTATATCCATCTAGTGGAATCAAAATTTGGTCAATAAACATGAAGAAGAGAACATGTTGTTCACTCCCACTTATCTCATAGCCAACACATCTCCTTATGTCCCTTCATGTGGCATAGCAACATCCATTACAAAAAGACTTCAGGAGAAAAGGTTGTTGTATCTAGTGAAACCCTTAATTGCATACAATAAAAAATTGTTGACTATATTCAAAGTAAATAGTGGATATCAATGCAAAGTAAAGCTTATGGGGAAGCCATTTATCATAAGTATGGCCAAAGGGGTAGAATATTGGAATAATGCTAATGATATGAATCATATGTAATTTGGTTATGTTAGGCTATTGGACATTGGAGCGATATTTGTTAAGAAATATTTTGTAATAATCATATTCTATTTACTATATTTATCGAAATGTGATCACCAAAAAAGGGATGAAACCCCTGCAAAGCAACATGTAACCTTTCAATACTAATATGATGTAACACTCTACCATAGATCACATAGACTAGTGGTGTTGTGGGCATGGAGAGTTGTTTGCGCAATTGGTATTGTTCTTCTTTCTATCTGGTGTGTTCACGTTACATTCTATCTGCAGATTGTACTCTATGAAGCGATTAATTTAAAATTTTGGAAAGTATAGAACACCATAAGTGTAGAGTAAATTAGAGATTCTATGGAAAAGTATAGGAACTCTATTCTCAGGTTCTAAGCATGATTCGCTAGTTTCTAGAGTCCCCCAACCCATCATTGATTCTCAACAATATGCAGTTGTAGATTAGCCCATCGCAAGTATGTTCTAGTGTGAAATTCCAGATATGAGCCATCCTACTGGGTACTGGCACTAGTGATAAAGGTGAAACTATAGACATTGGGTAAAGATGTATGTCTATTTTGCATTCCTATGAGACTTATCCAAAATATAATTTAGATACACAATTGTGATTAGTACAAAGTTGTTTTGGAATGCACATGTTTGCTCACTGTAAATAAATTACAGTGTAATGAAAAACCCATTCAAAACTCAGAGAGATGAGTAATACAAAGCCCGTATTCCAGCCCACTTTGGTGAATGAAGCCACAAAATGGTTGATATAATTCAAGTTAAATCATTTTTTCACCTTTCTTGATTTTTGGATGCATTCTTGAAAAGATTTTGGAAGAAAAAGACCTTGCCTTAAATTTTTTATTTCTTACAAAACAATAAGAAAAAAAACTCTAGCAATCAGTTCAAGAATATGCAATGGCATTGAAAATCCATTTATGATAGATTCCCGTAGATAACTCCCTCCTTGCAGATGTGATAATATAATGGTTTATCAACAGACTCATCCCATATTTAAGAGCAATAATGATTATGAGATATATTGGTGACATGAACTTGGATGATGTGGTAGACATGGCCTTACAATGTGAACATAAGGTTGGATGTTTTGCCAAAGAATTGGAGTTGATGCTGACAAAGCACTGAGATTGCATAGGATAACGTACTGAAACATATGTTTTGTATAAAGTGTCAAAATGCTAGCCATGTAATATAAAATTGTGCATTAAATCAGTTGTATTGTGCTATTTATCAATGTGTCAAACACACCAAAAAGAATTGCCCTTACAATGTGAAGACACATAACAAAATTGTAGTGAATGTTGTTGCGCAAGACCCCGTTGACCCATCCACTTGTCAAATTCCCCTATACGAGAGAAACCACAATACCGATCATACAACAATTAGAATTGCATTAATAATCTGTGGTCACCTATGTTTTATAATCTAGTTGCGCAAGGAATGCCCATGTGTTATTTTTGTGGAGAGCTAGGACATATATGAAAATTTTGGAAAGAGGCCCAAGAGTATTACAAAAGGAAGAAAGAACACTAGGGCCCCATGGGTAACATGGTGATAATTATTCCAAGAGAAGTGTAGATGGAAGTAGTACACACTTGGTCAAGAAAGCTACTTCATCCCTCCATTGCCATTTTTGAACCTGTGTTCAAAGAGTAGAAACATCTAGCATCTAACGTTGTCAAATAGGCATAAGATGGAGATCTTATAATTTTATAACCAATACCGATCACTGCTTAAGCTCCCACCAGAACCAATCCACCCATTTTGATACCACAATAAATAAAAGATCACAGTCCAAATCTAGAATGACCAACCAATTTCCAAGCTTGGGGTATTTTACGGCATGCTCCAATCACTTTGCCATTGGTACAATTGCTCATGTTGATCCCTAGTTTCTGCCAACAACTAACTTATCACATTCGATTAGATTCACCCATGGAAGCTCCCGCTATAACTATTCAAATTGAACTAGATACTATGGTGGACCATGCTATATTGTTCATAACAATTTGCCATAAAAACAAGTGCATACCCAAATTGCTGATAGATGGTGGCTCAACACTCAACATTGCTACCATTGCCCTCTACAACCAAATAGGCTAGAACTAGATAGAGCATGGTAACTTTTTTGTTTTCATGGCGGATAAATTTGCAAGTTCATCTAGTTCGTTTAATCCTTAACATACATATTTCCCTACAAGGTGCAACATTCCACATGACATTAGTTGTACTTAGTTTACCCGACTAAACCTTGGAATATAATTTATTCTTTGGAAGACTACGTCTTAGGCACTCGAAAGTTATGCAAGATTCGTCCTCACAATAATTCATATTTAAATATAATAATTTCAGTTATACTATGCCTTTAAATGATCTTTCATCCTTTGATTGCCATCACCTTCCATAGGTTGTAGAACACGTTACATGTTAGAAGGTTTGATAGAATATGAGGAAAAAACTTTCTTAGCGACCAACAAAGATTTATTATACTTAGGCATAGTTGACTTCTAGAATATATCTTAGTAGAGATCACCGAGTGCCTATACCATAAATAGGACCATAGAGGAACTGAGAATTCTTTTGAGCATGCACCATATTTGGATCTTAGCCAAGGAGCATCAAACACAGGTCCCTAAAGACTAGAAAATTAGTTATTAAGGCAGTAGGGTGTCCCACAATCCGTTAAAATCTATGTGAACTTGAATGAAGACTTTTGCTTACAATTGATTAAGTTATTAAAACAATTTACTAATGTTTTCACCTAGGATTACTACGATATGAAGGATCTTAACCCTAGAATCTACTAGCAAAAAGTCATTTTAAAACCAGATGTTTTTGTTGGAGTTTGAGGTCTGCATATTTACACGAACAACACAAGGAAGAAGAAGAAGCTTGGGGCACAACACACAATACTAAATATATTACCAAATAAAATATACAAAGATAAGTATCCCATTAGTATATGCAAGTCGGTGGAAAAAACCTCCTAAATAGGAAAAAAAGTGCCTTGGTGGTCCTAAGTGTGTTCACACACATCATTACCAAAATATATCAATAAACCCCCCGGGAAGGATGTGTGAACAAGGAGCTAGCACTTATTTATAAGGAAGTTCCAAGCTATGTGGAATCAATCCACAAAAGGAAGTAAGCCCAAAGCTTTGTAGAAAGCTTTAAAATTCTCCCTAGGCAGAGCCTTTGTGGAAAGGTCTACAAGGTTCTCTTGTGTGGGAACATATGCCAAATTGATCTCTCTAGCAAAGAACCTCTCTGTGACATAATGATAGTGCAGGAGCATGGAACATAAGGTTCCTCGTAATTGTCGATGCACTTTGACTATCAGCGAAGATAGCAGTGGCAGAAGACTGACCAACACCCAAATTAGCCAAAAGGCATCTAAGCCACACACACTCAATAGTCGTTGTGAAAGCCTCCCTATACAGTCTCACAACTAGAAGTGGCCACAAAAGGTTGCTTCGTGCTCAATGAAGATATGCATGAGCTACCAGGCATGAAGCAAAAACCACGAGTGGACACATGAGTGTCATAGAAACCAGCCTAGTCATAGTAAAAAAAAAGCATGTAAATCTAGCGGTACGGATAAAACAATCCAAGTAGTCGAGTACCACTCAAGTAGCAGAATATGTGCTTAACCACCTGCCAATGCTTGACACCTAGGTGGATAAACCTGCTCATTTGAGAGACCACAAACTGTATATCAGGTCAGGTAATGCATAAGTAAATCAAGCATCCAACAACTTGCTGATAGAGAACAACATCAAATGCATCTCCAATATCATGAAGACTCAACATAAACCTGTTTCGATAAAAGTGGCAATAGGTTTGCAGTCTTCAAGTCCAAAATGCTGCAATAATGTGTCCATATATTTTGTTTGACACAAAGCTATTTCACCATCAACCTACATAAACTGAATGCCCAAATAATGATGCAAATACTCCAAATCTGACATCTCAAAAGAGGCATGTGATTCAACCTTAAAAACCAAAAATATGATTCTCATTAGGACCAATGAGCAACATGTCATCAACATAGACAACATGATCAGAAGCACATCATTTGCATGCTTAACAGATAAGGTGATCTTAGTTGGACTCTTCTCAAAACCATGTGCAATCAAGTAGGCATGTATCTTTTCATACCAAGGATGTGGTGCTTGCTTCAAACCATATAATGCCTTTTTCAACTTGCACACTTTGTTTTCATGCCCTTTCTGTAGAAACCCATGGGGCTGAAATACATACATCCTTTCATGTAAATCACCATTCAGAAATGCAATTTTAATGTCCAACTGATGTAGATTCCAAACATGATGAGTTGCAAGTGCACAAATACTACGATTGATAGTCATTCGACATGTGGGTGCAAACTCATGCATAATGTACTATATGACATTGTTTCCAACAAGGAATTAGAAAAATTCCTTTTGAAGATATCAAATTACTTAATGAGTTAATGGTTCCAAGTGGAATCACTTAAAATGATGCACTATACATAGAGCAATCAATTTAGCAATCAAATCATTACCCCCGATATTTTAGGAACTCTGTAGAGTTTGACGAGTGGACACTTCGACGTGCATTTCTCCAAATGTGCTAAATGGATTTTCTTCAAACGTTGTGAGCATGTAGAGAACATGGAGCTGATTCCAACAAGCTATAGAGCATTGAAAATGGTAAAGAAATGACTGAGATATGAGCAGTACAAGTTGACTGTTATGAGTGACTATGACAGAGAGACCATAGATGAAGACTATTGATCTATTATATTAGAACACAATGTTGTGCAAGATCATAGGCATGATAATCAAAGCCTTATGATGATGAGTAGTATAGGCTATGATGTAAGCCTTACTCTCTTACAATGTGGTCAAGGAGAACTCGGAATGGAGTTACCTTATCCCACAAGTTTTTTAGCCATCTTTTATAGATGATACATTTGAAATTTGAATTTGAATCCTCCATTGGTTCTCACTAAGAGTAGTCCTTCAATCTAGGAGATATTCTCTCAAGTAGAGTCGTGACTTTTCCAACTAACAATTCCATTAGTTTAGTGGTGGTTACAAATATTCTCTCAAGTCAAAAAATGACTTTTACAAATGGTAAAAGATAAAGGCTTCCTAGCAATGGTTTCCATGGAGCTTCAATAACCTCTAGATAAATGTATAGGCTTGGTATTTGCACCAAAAATTAGCACTAAATAGGTATACAAGTTGAAACGTAATCCTAATGGAATTGTTGACATGTATAAGGCTAGGCTTGTTGCAAAAGGGGGGGGTGGGCGGGGGGGGGGGGGAGAGAGAGAGAGAGAGAGAGAGAGAGAGAGAGAGAGAGAGGGTGAATTTTTTATTTATTTATTTTTTTTTACCCTCAAACCGGAAAAATCCAGGGGGGGGCTTTTTTCTTTTCGTTTTGTTTTGTTTTTTTTTGGAAAATTTTCCAAAAATAGAGAAAATTGGAGAAAAAATCCAAAAAAATGCCATAAATTTGCCAAGAAAATCTGAAAAATTTCTCATAAAATTTTCTACAGGGTTAGGCCCAATTTCCATACTCAAAACCACAAAGAGCTTCCTTTATTCCTCCTACTTGGCCAAAAAATGACATTGGAAAAGGATAAAAAATGCTAGAAAAATGCTAAAAATGCTAGAAAAAATTTCCAAAAATACCCAGAAATTGTGCTTTTGCAGAGGTTATGAATTGCCTTCTAGGTTTGCTAAAAACTCAAGGAAATAACATGAAATTGATAAAGAAAACTACTAAAATTGAGCAAAATGAGATGAGAAAGCTATGTACAACCTAGAGAGATTTTGTAGTTTGAGGTGATCCATACTTCTTCAAGTGTGTTGATGGTAGGCCTTGAGCCTTGATATGTTGACCAATGGAAAGGCCTCTCCTTTCAGCGTCTCTAACTCCACAGCACCCCAATTCAACATTGATTTAACTCGATAAGGTCCTTCCTAGTGTGGAAGCCATTTTTCTCTCACTTGTGTTTGAAGATGAGGTCTATGGAGAAGAACTAACATGCCTGGCTCTATGTTGTTGTTCCACAGATTTTGATCATGTGCCTCCTTCCTCTTCATCTGAGTTTCTAACAATTTTTTTGTTGCTAGTAGATGAATCTCCTCCACTTTATGCAGGGCTCCCAGCCTCTGAGAGACACCACAATCTTTCTTTCCCTGCATGAATGCCACTTTAGGGGATCCATGTAAAAATTCAAAGGGCTCAATTGGCAATATGCCATAAACCAGTTGGAATGGAGAATATCCGGTGGCCTCTTTGTAAGCTAACCTGTATGCTCATAGGGTACCTTGAAAAGCAATGCCCCAGGAAGTAGGCTGTAACATACATTCCTTCCTTAACATGGAAATTAAGACCTTATTCGTTGACTCAGCCTGTCCATTAGCTCTTGGGTAGTAGGCACAAGAGGTCCTATGTAGAATTCTATACCTGTTGAAAATTTCCTGCAAGACCTTATTCACAAAATGAGAACCCTGGCCTGTACAAATTTCAAGTGGACATCCAAACCTGCAAATGATGCTATTGTAAATGAAATCAGCCACAGTTTGGGTGGTGCAGTCAGGTGATGCAATAGCTTCAACCCATTTTGTCGCATAGTCTGTGGCTATCAATAAATACTTCTCTCTTTTAGGAATCGACGGAGGGTAGATAGGCCCTACAAAATCTAACCCCCACTTCTCAAACGGTTGCCAAGACGTGGAAATAATCAAGGGGTTATGCCTCTGCTTGGTGGGATTAGGGCCACACCTCTGGCAAACATCACATGCTTTTCCCCAGTCATCAGTGTCTTTGAATAATGTAGGCCACCATAAACTAGCAAATCAAGGATCCTCTGACTCATAATATGCCCTGGAAGGTGCCCACCACATGTTCCATCATGTGCACATTGAAGGACTTCCCTCACTTCTTCTTCTTCCAACCACTTCCTAAACCTGTCATCCTTTCCCTATCTATATAATTTATCTTCAATGAAGGTATATGGTCTACTCTTGATTAGCAGTCTCTTCCTTTGCACAGCAGTAGCCTTTTCTGGATACACACCAGTTTTAATGAAATTCTTGATATCACAATACCAACCTTGAGCTTGTACAACGAACATATTAGCATCTAGAAAGTCATCATTGATTCCACTAGCTTGATCCATCATATTGATTCTGGGTAGGTGGTCCACCATAACATTTTCTTTACTTGGTCTGTGGACTACAGAAAAAGCAAACTCTTGGAACAACAATAACCACCTCCATATTCTACCAGTGGCTTGTGGTTTGTTGAGCAAGTATTTTAGTGGTTGGTGATCCGTTATAATAACAAACTTTACTCTCAATAAGTAATGATGAAATTTTTGGACAGCAAAAACCATGGCTAAGGCTTCCCTTTCTGTGGTGCTGTAATTCCTTTCAGCCTTAGTCAAAATTCTACTGGCATATTGAATGGGTCTGTCCACCTTAAATTCTTCACTGGGTTGTGTCAAAACTGCCCCCACTGCATAGGCACTGGCATCTACGTGTATATGAAAGATTTTTTACCACTCATGTGTGATCAAAATGGGAGCAGACACTAACCTTGACCGTAATGTTTGATATGCTTTTTCCTCCTCTTCTTCCCATTTAAAAGGTATTTCCTTACCTGTAAGTCTAGCCAGTGGTCTGGCTATCTCTGCATACATTTTTATAAACCTTCTGTGGTATCCAGTATGCCCCAAGAAACTCTGAATCTCTTTAGGAGATTTAGGTTTAGACAACTTTAATATATGTACAACAAATGGCGCTAATGCCATGGATAGGTCAAAGACCTCTCAAAATACCCACCTGGGTTCGAATCCTGGACGGCCTATCGTGAAACATGATCAAACGTTTTTTTCATGCTTTTGGGTAATGAACGAGCGATGACTGATTTTGTCTCAATGCTTTTCAAAGTTCGTAGCGATCGCATGTATTGTGCTTTTGGAAGAAATTGTATAACAATAGCAATCATGTGCTTTTCAAGATACACACACAACTATATAACGAGAGTCTTGGGCTCATTGTATTTATCCTTCACCTAGTTTCAACACCAAGCTTTGGAGAGCTTTGGTACCTCAATAGAGGTGGTGCTTCTTAGCACATGGGGCAACCATGGTGCTATCTTGGAGCATGTTAAGGAGCGTTTATGGAGTTCTTCTTGGAGAAGAAGAGTGTGCTCACACTTTTACTTATGGAGAGGACTTATCTATTAGCAGCTTGGTGGAGTGGATCGGCCATTCACATGATGTATTTGAAGATTGTCTTCTACATGAAGATTTTGGGTTACGTCAAAGACATTGGATGGTGGTTAACATAAGATTTACATCTTAGGTTAAGAATTCAAGTACATATTCTCTTTATGCACACAGGTACTAATTGAAGTATATGGAAGTTGCATCCATATTAGGAGGAATCCTATTCGGCATAGGTACAAGAGAATCAATACCTATATGCTTTATGCATATTTGGATGAGGTGTTCGAGAAGGTATGTTCATATGAGTTTGAGGATTTCTGATAGCAAACTTGTTAGCATTCTTTGCTACTTTTGTAAGTATGTGATCTTTTCACACACATATCTGATTTAGGGTCTTCCATAGCCTAAGTTCAGATGAGGGTTTGCTGATTATGAGTTTTAGACTGATCCTTCCTCTTTCTGTCACTCATATTCACTCATCTACAACCTATTAGGTCACACATCTCATATATATTCAGATTTCTATCCATACATCTGAATATGTTTGTTACATTTGTACATTCACTCATCCATCTATTTTTGTTCACATAGAGTGGTTGAGAGTTTTGCTCCCACATTGTACATTGAATATTGGTATATATGATAGTGTGAGTAAGCCTTGGCTTACGTAACAATTTACACATGTTGTCTAATCTTTCTCTATCCTTATCTCATCATTTGTATGATTAAATGTGGTATGTTCATGTTTTGTCAATATTGGAAGATTGCTTGAATTAATGTTGTAAATCCTGGACCTATGGAACTTGGACTTGTGGTATTAGTTATGGGCCTACTAAATTTCCAACATTTGGTATCAGAGCTTTAGGGTTTTTATATCAGAGTTCATTCTGGCTCTCAGATTCCTAGGTTCCGAGACTTCCAGGTTTACAACATATGATTTGAGAGCATCTTCTAACATTTGACATTTGACATACACACTTAGTCTAGATGAGTAAAGATTTGACAATTAAACAATTCAGTCACATGTTTATTCATCAGTATGGAGTATGAAGTTGATGATCTGTTAGCAGCCAAATACTTATGTAAAGTATGTAAAAAAGTATTGTTTGAAGACCGACTTGATGAAGAGAAGGCTACTTCAAATTCAGGGAAGAACAATGGTTTGGAGAAGATGAAGGAATCAGATCAACATCAAATCACAGGTATTACTTTCTACTATTAGACTATCATTTGCAGGTTATATCTTAGAAGAGCAGTTATGAAGAGATTTGAAGGATTCAAGGAGTGTTTTTATACACTTTCATTCTTTGAAAGTTAAAGGCTACATCAAAACAAGTATCTAGAGGTTTTTCTAGAGAGTTTTGAGAGATCTCTTTTCATGGCAAGAAAGCTTATCTAAGAAGACAAATGTGGAGAGCATCAGTTTTGTTTTCAGCCAATCTTATGAGTTGGTTGGAAGGTTATTTATCTAGATACAAATGTTATCTAGGTATCTAGAGAGGCAAATCTAGAAAGGTAATTCATCATTCAGACAAAAGGTTGGTGAATTCAGTCATATCAGTCATATTTGAAGCAGAGTTTTTCAGAGATATGAGGAGATGGTAAAACATGATTCTATATTCATTTCCATTTGTATACCATGTTTTTTTTTCTTTTAATTTTAGTACTAGAGGAAGAGAAAAGTTCATTTGAAGAAGTTAAGAGTGCTTGCTACTTCCAGATGAAGAGAACAAAAGGTATGGAAGAGAAGTTTGAAGATGTTGACATCATCAGGTGGAAGAACGATGTAGAAGAAGAAAGTCCATCATTTCAAAAAGAAAAGTAAGACTTCCTTTTCTCTCATATTTTCCATATAATTTTCTTATTTTATCCTCTACACCCAAAGACAAGTCTATGAGAACATCTTGTGTGAAGATAGTATAGAGAAGAAGCAGTTTCTTGTTTTGCATTATACTTGATCATGATTTAGTAGTTTTGACAAAGAATTGCATTGAGAGAAAGAAAAGCAGCAAATATATGTTGTGGCTCATATGTGTATGAGTTATTTTTTAGTTGAAGATTTTTTAAGCAGACAGCTTATATGTTCCCTCAAAGAATTCTTGGAGTGTCAAATCAAAGCTACTTGGTATATGACAAATTGTAGAGAAGTATATTTCTTCGTTATCTAATTCTTAAGATAAAAGAGTTTTTGTAGCAGATGTTGAAGACTTGGGTTAAGGTTTTGTGTTTGGGAAAGTTACCTCATATTCAGTATTTTTAGAAAACTGCAAAAAATTAATTTTTTTATGTACTAATCAGTTGGAGAATCTACTTTCTATGATTTTCTTGAATTTTGGATACATGCTTGTATTCAAAAAGGTGTTCCATCAGATCCTATCACTTGATTGAGAAGTGGAGTTAGCCAAAAGAAAACCAAGTAGGTACTATCACATTTCACCCAGGTATAATATGAAGATTTGAAGTATCGACTTGCAGCTTTTGGGGTTCTCAAGGTGAGAAGTTTGTCCACTTACGTTTCAAGTAGGAGTTGTAGATTCTTGGAAAGGATTTGTTTGAAGAAAAGTTTTATAACTTTGTAAGAAGCATGGAAACTTTGAGACATTCAGGTAATAAATCAAACATTCAGTCATAAAGGTTTGATGAGAGCAGATTCTATTCAGGTATTTTTTTGGAGAAATCTTGATAGATCTAGATAGATCATGTAAGATCTTGAGTATTTATGAGACAGTTGTCTATCCTTAAATTAGTGTTGCAAAGAGATAGAAAAAAATACTTGTTATGTTGCAGAAGGTTATGAATCCTAAAATGCTTTCAGCAAGGTTTTTATAATAGATCAGCTAACCTTATTCTATAATTTAGAAGTTGAGGAATGACAGGGAAAGCTATTGGCATGTGTATAGTGCTAATAAAAAGGGTGCATAGATTTTTTGTTTCAGATACAGGTATTGATCACTAAAGATCAGATTTATTGAAAGAAGGAAGATGTTCCAGATTTCATAAAGTCTGATATATTTGAAGAATTCTGGATACTAGTGTTAAATCATCCAGGGGGTGATGAAACATGTAGACTTATTTTCAGCCATATATGAAAGAATATAGAGTCATACCTACAGATATTCCTATATTTCCTTTGTCAGTTTCTCTTTATGTTCCAGCTTTGAAAGAAGAAGGAAAAAGAAGAATGTTTGGAGAAAGTCCTGTTAGGTTTTCCTGTTCAGGCAAAGGTTCCAGAGTTCTATTGAAGAGAAGCTTGATATTTCAGAGAGGTATGTTTGAGAAGTGCGCACATATATGTTTATATCAGATTCTCAAGGAAAGAGGTATGGAGGATTTACAGATTAACAAGGATGAAGACATGATGACATCATAGATTTTTTTATGAGATTCATGAGTTGATTTCAGTTGATTTTGAGTTGAGTTGAGTTGAGTTGAGTTGAGTTGAGTCGACTGAGTATTGTCAGAGATGAACCAGTAGTGTTCATAATACACTAAGGTGTGAGTTGTCAGTCACAGGTTCCAGGGTTCAGTTCTTGATTATGTTTAGTGTATTTACATGATACATCAGAAGTACATTGAGAAACCTTTTTTGTAAGTAAATGCAAATATGTGGATCCTAGTGTATGTTTTCAGATTTATGAAGACAGGTGATAATAGGTTTAGAGTCAGCACTTGCTACATTTGTTGTCAAGCAGTGATTGCTTGATAAGTACACTATTGGATATCTAATTTGCATATTTTCTCAGGTATTATGGTTCATATATAGCAAGAAGTTTGAAGGAAAGTCAAATTCAATTTTGAAGAAGACTTTTGAAGAAACGATTTGAAGGTCACTTCGGGTGTACAAGCTTGAAGCTTGTGATAGTTTGCAGCTTTGATAGTTTGCCGATCCATATCAGTTTGTACCAATATGACATTGCAGGGGGGATTGTTGGGAAACAATGTCCCATTGGTCAAAATTGGTCAAATTGTTCCATATAGCTCATAGAGTATAGCATTACTAGCTCTTCATTATAACTCCTTGTATAGCAAACGGCGCGAACGTCGTGGATAGATCAAAGATCTCTCAAAATACCCACCAGGGTTCGAATCCTGGACACATAACTATATAAGAAGAGTCTTGGGCTCATTGTATTTATCCTTCACCTAGTTTCAACACCAAGCTTTGGAGAGCTTTGGTACTTCAATAGAGGTGGTGCTTCTTAGCACATGGGGCAACCATGGTCCTATCTTGGAGCATGTTCAGGAGCGTCTATGGAGTTCTTCTTGGACTTATGAGAGGACTTATCTATTAGCAGCTTGGTGGTGTGGATCGGCCAATCACATGATGTATTTGAAGATTGTCTTCTACATTAAGATTTCCAGTTACTTCAAAGACATTGGATGGTGGTTAGCATAAGATTTACATCTTATGTTAAGAGTTCAGGTACATATTCTCTTTATGCACAAAGGTACTACTTGAAGTATATGGAAGTGGCATCCATATCAAGAATCCTATTCGGCACAGGTACAAGAGAATTAGTACATGTATGCTTTATGCATATTTAGATGAGGTGTTCGAGAAGGTATGTTCATATGAGTTTGAGAATTTCTGGTAGCAAACTTGTTAGCATTCTTTGCTACTTTTGTAAGTATGTGATCTTTTCACACACATATCTAATTTAGGGCCTTCTATAGCCTAAGTTCAGATGAGGGTTTGTTGATTATCAGTTTTAGACTCATCCTTCCTCTTTCTTTCACTCATATTCATTCTTCTACAATCTATTAGGTCACACATCTCATATATATTTAGATTTCTATCCATACATCTGAATATGTTTGTTACATTTGTACATTCACTCATCCATCTATTTTTGTTAACATAGAGTGGTTGAGAGTTTTGCTCCCACATTGTACATTGAATATTGGTATATATGATAGTGTGAGTAAGCCTTGGCTTATGTAACACTTTACACATGTTGTCTATTTTTTCTCTATCTTTATGTCATCATTTGTATGATTAAATGTGGTATATTCATGTTTTTTTAATATTGGAAGATTGCTGGAATTAATGTTGTAAATCCTGAACCTATGGAACTTGGACCTGTAGTATTAGTTATGGGCCTACTAAATTTCCAACAAGGCGTGGGCACCTTGGATAGCACACCAGACTCTTAAAGAAAGCATGCGATTTCAAATCCCGCCATCGCAAAGAACAATAAATGATGAACAAAAGAGGATTGATGATCTACAAAATCAAGTGAAAATTTTATAAATTTATGTGGATGCTTATGAGAGCAAATATGGAAGACTCTCAGAGGCATCATCATCTTTTGATCGGTTTACTGCCAATGAGCTATTGAATAAAAAAAACATTGAGTAACCAAGCTTTTTTTGTAATCAAAGACATGACTTGTATTTGATTTTGCAATTGAATATAATCATAGTATTCACAATACATCATTTTCTTCATTTTGAATATCATCATCTATGATAGGTACCATGTCATCTATTTCTTCCATTTCAAAACCATCATAATGATCTACATCTAAATCATGATCACTCCATGAATCATTTGTTAAACTTTCATGAGTTTGAAATTCTCCAAAAGTTTGTTGTGCTGCTGTAGAAGCTATCTTGGTTGGAGCATGTAACAAATGCATATTACAAAACACATATACCAAATCATTAGCACGTGATACACTTAAGCGATTTCTTCATTTTGAATGAAGAAAATCATAGGCAATCCAATTACATTCACAACTACCACTTGAAGCTGCTACGAAAAGCACTCTCATAGCTATATGTTGCAACTTGAGTGCTTCACCTCCATACTCTTTCCACCAAATAGGAGGTGGATGATTTTGAATTGCTTCAATATGCCATAGATCTCCAAAAGATCCTTCTCGATTTACATATGCTACTCTTTGGTGGAATGCATCTCGATAATTTGTACCTGGAAGTAATAATTGACATTTGGTTTTGAAGTTTGCCATGACTTCTTTGTTTGATGCTTGACCATTGAGTTGAAATGTTGAATCCAAAACGAATGATGTTCCATGCAAATGAGTATGCATTTGCGTCCATCTCTTCTTTGCTAATGATACAATATGTGTTTTCTCTCGTAATGAAAATTGATTAAAGTCTTTTACTTTTTGAATAGCTCCTAATCATATGCACATACATTTACACATACTATTGTGAAGTAAGAATCAATATTGAGTCAAACAATCACAATAGTTTAAATTATTTAATATTTATAGAAAAAAATTATACCTTGTTCTCTCTATGATACTTTAAGTTCCTAAAGAAGAAAGTAGCTTTTATGAAAAATGAGTAAGAATCATTCCTAATAGATTTAAATTCACATATATATACTATTGTGAAGTAAGAATCAATGAGTCAAACAATCACAATAGTTTCAATTATTTAATATGGCAAAAATTTATACCTTGTTCTCTCTACGACACTTTAAGTTCGTAAAGAACAAAGTAGCTTTTATGAAAAAATGAGTCTAGTTCAACTATTTTATAAAATATTATTCGATCGAATATTTTTAGAGTGAAAATTTTCTCGATCGAAAGATTTTCGATCGAAAATGCTTTTGATCAAAAAATTATCGATCGACAATGTTTTCGATCGAAAAGGGTCAAATTTCCGTGCAAAAACTATTCGGGCGTGTCCGAATAAGCTGACGTGTCACCAAATAATTCGGTCGAATAATAAGAGCTTGCTGCAAAATTCCGTAATTATTCACGAATAAACAAATTGTCGAATAACGAATAATGCAACCTAGCTTGATTATGATTCCCATGAATTAGGAAGCAAGTGTCATACAGAGGTCAAGGATCCAAGTAATGATACAGATGAAAACCAAGATGAAAGGGAAATGGATTACATGCTATGGAAATCAATGTTGGAAC
This sequence comes from Ceratopteris richardii, assembly GCA_020310875.1. Taxonomy (NCBI): domain Eukaryota; kingdom Viridiplantae; phylum Streptophyta; class Polypodiopsida; order Polypodiales; family Pteridaceae; genus Ceratopteris; species Ceratopteris richardii. The sequence continues at coordinate 24,387,888 of CM035435.1, read as the reverse complement.
GTCAAGATTACACTATGCTTGAGGTAGATTTGATCTACATCAAAATCAATTGCTTGGATTACATAAAAAGAATATCTGTTGGAGAGCTCTTTTACTTATGCTCATTTATTGTATTTTTTAAAAGACTTTTCATGGATCTTTTATCATTGTAAAAGCCTAGAGCTCTACACACGTAAAAGTAGAAAGAGAGAGCCCAAATCCCATGAATTTGTGGTGTTTGAGTTGCATTCAATCAATCAATCAAGCACCTAAAGGTAGATCAAACTAGATCTTCACTTTTCCTAGATTATAGGAAAGTGAATGGATTCCCTCCAATAACTCTTACCGCCTTCATTTGAATTAAAACTCCACTTGTAGAAGTCTTGTATCAATTCTAGAGTCTATATAAAGACTTCAAAACACTTTTACAATACATGGAAGCAATATACATACACTTGTGACCATCATTGTCTTGCTCCTTCATTTTTCTGCATCATCTTCTTCACCAATAGTAAGCTTGCATAGGCTTCCGCTCTCTCAACAAAGCTCTAAATTGGATGACACATGGCTCATTAGAAATATATTAGTGTCTAGAGTATGCCTGTAATTTTTCATAGCCTTTGGTTCAGTAGATTGGGAGAAATCTTAGTTTTACAGTCTCGGGGTCAATCTTTGCATATTCCTAAAAATTAGGAGGTACCTCGATAGAGTGTCTGGTTCATTCCAAAAGCATATTTTTCTTATTCCTTAGACCCTTGTGGATTATATACACTCAAACCTATTTGTATCACTCCCATGAAAGGAGTTTTTCTAATTGTAATTACACTAGTTGCTATGAGCATTTGAATTTCATTGTCTCTTTCAAAGATAATAAGTTTTTCGAGCTAGTTGATGCGCAAACCTATCTGTTTTTCTATCAACTCTTTCTCCTTGATGGTCCAAATCACATAGTGGATTTGTTTGCACTTATCGCATGCCTATAAGCTCTATTTGAGTCTCCATAAGCTCAAGGGCTAGTCTTGTGTCGGTTGGTTGGGCCAAACTTCGTCGCTTCGAAACTCACTTTTCTACCTCCTACAAGCTTCTCCAAGTTCTTTCAGTGGTTCTACCTCCTACAAGCTTCTCCAAGTTCTTTCAGTGGTATCAGAGCTAGATCAAGATGGATGATGGCTTTCCCTCAATTATTGAGAAGCTTGATCGACACAACTACACCGCTTGGAAATAAAAATGGAAGCATATTTTCAAGGTAGAAATCTTTATGGAATTTAGTACATACAGATTTATGGGGACAAAGTCAAGAAACTTAGTACATACAAATGTATGGGGACCAATTCAAGAACCTTCATTGGAAGGATCAAGGTATTATGTCTCATTTATTGATGACCATAGTAGATGGACTATTCTATACTTTATCAAGAGTAAGGATGTCAAGAAGCTCAGATGTGATGGAGGGGGATAATACATCTCCAAAGAGTTTGATGAGTTCTTGCAGGATAAATGTATCAAAAGGGAAGTGACTACTAAGTACTCTCCTCAACTGAATAGAATCACCAAGATGAGAAACAAGATATTGGTTGGATCAGCCAAAATAATGCTTGAAGAGAAGAAGTTGCCACTTTATCTATAGGCAGAAGCTATTTCAATTGTTGTGTACCTTGTCAATAGACTACCATCCAAATCACTTCAAGGTATGACTCCTTATGAAGCATGACATGGAAGAAAACCTAGTCTTGGACATTGCAAGGTGTTTGGTTGTTTAGCTTATGTTCATGTACCATCACAAATAAGAGATAAGCTACATGAAAGGGCAACAAAGGTGGTGTTTATTGGCTATGACTCAACTTAGATGGGTTACATGTTCTATAATCCTTCAACCAAGCAATTCACTACAACTATAGATGTTGTGTTTGAAGAACACAGGTCTTGGTATGATAAAGACAAACAAAAAGTATCTCTACCATATGATCTTGATTCTGATACTCATCAATTAGGAAGCAAGCTTGATACACAGGTCCAAGATCCAAGAAGTGATACAGATGATGACCAAGACGAAAGTGAGAGGGATTACAAGCTATGGAAGTCAAGAGGCAAAGCCTTTGCAAGAGGTTGGAGAATGCTCCAAACAAGATTATAGAAGATCAACAAGAGAGAAGAAACAACCAAAAAGGTATTGATATGATTCCACAGTTTTACAAAGCAATCAATCTACTTGGCAAAAGACTCAATTTTAGAGGAACCCTCAACCTATGAAGAGGCAAAGGGAAACCCTTATTGGGAAAAGGCCATGAAAGAAGAAATAGATGCATTGAAGGAGATGGACACTTGGGATTTGGTTGCAATGTCACCAAATCAAAAGGTAATTGGTTGCAGATGGATATATAAAGTTAAATGAAATTCAGATGGGTCACTTCTATGAGGAAACATTCTCACCAGTTGCAAAGATGACTACAATCAAAACACTGATAAGTGTAGGTGCTACAAGGAATTGGAGACTCCTCCAACTTGATGTGAAAAATGCATTCTTAAATGATTGGATAAATGAAGAAGTATATGTCATATTATGGATGTATATCCTCTTAGATGAGGTGGCACTTGTGCCACATGGCATCTAATTGGAGAAAGGTAGAAGTGACTAAGAAGAGAGAAGTCTTAATTCTGATTATGATATGAGTTACGCAAGACAGCTTGGACGTGGTCGGGTGGTTCGAATGACATCACTCTGTGTGTGTGTTCGCGGACGTTGATCAAGGAGCAGAGAGGAGCAAAAGAGCATGTTCGCGCGATGACAAAGAAGATGCTCACGTGCGTGCATGACACTGGTATCAGAGCATGCGTTTTCTGGCCGCTTCTGCGTGTGCAACCGATGGGGATCGAACCCAGGCGCTAAGCATGAGAGGCATACTACCTTATCAAGGAGCTATGGCCTATTTGGTGCAACAGCGTGACTTTAAAGGCTGCTCGTATGTTTCTGTCGGGACCCATCAGAGATGGTGCAACAGCGCATACGTTTAATGTATGGGTGTTAAGGCTCATGCCGGCCACGGAGTACAAGAGCACCTGGGAAGTCGATCCAGCTCAACAAAGGCAGAAATCTGCGAAAACCGAAGAGCTGGAGCTAGATTTTTCGACACCACATGCAGGAACATCTAGATTGGTTGATGCAACACGAAATGAAGATGTTGCTATATGTATGGATACTTCAGCAGCTGATATGAATGTGTCTAACGACGAAGCAATAGCTAGGACTCTTCAGGAGGAAGAGAGCATCGAGCTAGAGAATGGAAATTATGAAGGCGGAGGTCTATGTTTGCACAAGGATGATCAGTATGTTGATCTAGAATCTCAAGGAGCAGAAGTAGACCTCATAGGGAGTACACTGCAGAAGTGTGATGAAATTGCTGCTTCTTTGGGAAAGGAATTGAAAGTTGAATGTTCATCCGATTCTGCAGAGTATACGGACAGATATGCTGAAATAGATGCCTCAGCTGCCAAGATTGTGTCGTAGGCAGACGTATCTGCTGCATGAAGAATGTTGGTGGAGATCCTTAGCTCCAAGGCTAATGAGGTATGAGCCAAGGAAGAATATCTAGAACTCCATTCCAGGTATATGTAAATTTGAATTTACATTTGAAATTTCAAGGAGTTAATTTTAATAATATCTTTCGAGGGAAATTAGGTATATGGGGAGTATGAGGTAGATACTCCCATCTAAACTCAAGAATTCCCTCAACATATAAGAAAGAATGAGTTTAGGGTATCCCTAAAGTAGCCCTATTCATGGTTTTCACATAAATTTCAGGAGCTATTATCATAAATAGCCATTTTGGGAAGGCAAAAAGAGGAGGTATTTTTCATAGTTTTATGGAAAAAACCATGCACACCTATAGTCTAGCATATTGACTTCCATGCAAGATCAAGAAATCCAAAAGATACCTCAGTTTGATGGGAGTTTGAAGCTCCACAAAACCCCCTTCCATCACAGTTTGACAAAAATTTCAGCACCTAAATTTGAGGAATTCCCATTTTGGAAGAGGGAAAAATAGGTGCTATAGCTATGGATGGATGGGAAAAAGTATATATACTGAGAATATGGTGTATGGACTTCTTAGGCGAATCATTAGATTCATTGAAATGATAAGTGAAGGAGGAATTTTACTTCCTCAAAGACCCCCTTCCCGCACTTTTTGGAAAATTTCAGAAATTAATCTTTTGCCAAACTCCACTTCTCGGAGTAAGAAAAAGATCATTTAGAGGCTTCCCATGGATTATTGTATATAATCCAAGAGAAATCCACATTTAGAGTGGATTAGAAGCTTGCTAAGAGCTCCCATTTAAGTTTTTGCATAAAAGCAAAATCTTGATTTAGGCCTCTTTTGGGGAGCAAATTAGCATGCATAAAGGGAGGATTTGGAAAGGTAAAAAATGGCTCAAGCATCTTCATATACCACTCTCTGAGGTTATGGAGAGAATTTTAGGATTTGCATGATGCAAGAATGCTTTTGGGCACCCCAAAAATCACATTTTTACACTTTTTCCAGCCCCTCCAACAGTCCACTAGTTTTTCATGTCCCACTTGGAATGGCCATATCTTGGGCTAGGAAACTCCAAATTGGACGTGCTATGGCTCGTTTCGAAGAGCACAAGGTCTACTTTCAGTTTATGAGAAAAAATTTTGGAAAATAAGTATTTTTGCAGGTCTGAACAGCTCTGCAAAGTCTGAACAGTTTTTGGCCACTAACTTCCGGGAGCCATATCTTTCAAACCGGGAAGGCGATTTGAGTAATTTCACTTCGACCTATTTGCACATGCTTTATATTTCAGTTTATGAACATTTGCAGGTCCTAAAGTGGTTTTTGCAGGTCTAAAGAAGGATTACTAATGCATTTTTGAGCTAAATTTGCATTATTTTTGTAATCACTTGACCATGCTTTATGTTTTGAGGAGTGCTCCGATATTTTCGGACACTTCAAAGTGTATGTTAGGACCTGAGGAGGAAGGTGCAGAGATCTCGAAGCTTGTCGAGAGCGATTGGATGCATGCAATTCCAAAATCAGACTACTCAGGGACGTATATTTTATGCTTTCTGGCATTTTATTTATGTTATAGCATGTTCTGTATTTACATGCATGAATGGGATTGCATACATCAAGTGTTGATCATTGTTTAAGCTCTTAAAAGTATGGATCAACATGCAGGAAGTATACTTTTTGATTGTTTGCAGGAAAGAAGATTACAGAAACCATATGGCTATGCAACACCGGGAATGGTTGCTAGCAAATACTTTTGTGTTTTTGCAGGTCATGGAATCCATATATAAGTTTATGGCGTGCATGCCATGGGCCTGTCAAGCCCTATGTTTTTGGGTGGCCTGAGTGCCACTGAGTTATGGTTTAAATTTTTTGGGGATTCCATTTCCTGGGGAAATGCTGTCGAAATTTTTCCTACCGCATGGCGTTATATACGCACTTGCCTTTAGGTAGGAATGTTATGGCATCGTAGCATGCCCTTTCTGCAAACATCAATAAGTTTTAGGCATGCTTATAAGCATGTATTTGATGGACTTAGGACCATCAGAGTATTATATATAAGGCAACCTCGGTAGTAGCAGGATCCCTATATATAATCCTCATGGATTTAGACCATAGGATTGCTAACGGAAGGAGCTACACCTTCACCATTAGTAATGTGCACAAGCAATCCTATAGGTTCAGGAAGTTGCATTCAGGCTCGGGAGATACATTTAGGACAATCTCCAAGGTAGTGAAGATTTATTTATCTTCACAAAAGTCTCACAATAGAATTAGGAGACTATGGGGTATCATGATGAATACCCAAAGAGTGACTAGTTTCACTCATGCACATCACTTGACCAAGTAGTGAAGCATTTTTGCTACACTACTAAGGAAACCAAATGGATGGGATCATAAAGATGGGTTTCATGAGTAGAATCGACGGATGTTTATGTGATTCGAGTGATGGTTAGGAAGGTCATAGGCATGGCACTAGCTCTATGGTATAGAGCATAGATCCTTTACTCAGGAATAATTGGGGTACCCAATACATATATATGTATATCAGGATCTACAGAGAGGTACTTAGACTCAGTCTTTGTACCTAGGAACAAGTTGGTTTGGAACAGAAAGGGATATCCATTGTCACACATTGACTAGAACCAAACTAACTAGTTTGAGAACATGGGACTCATTTCAGTCCACTGATATGATTCTAGGATATGGGATTCATTAGAGTCCACCTTCATATTCCATTACATATGTATGGAATATATATTCGGTTTAGTGTAGGTATGACAACATGAATTGGAAGAAGGTTCCACTGGTATGGGACGGTGGAAACGACTTCCCTTTGAGCACTCTTCTTCTATGGCCAGGGAGAAAAGGACTCATCATTCATGGCATCATGTCTCACTAAATCAGAGGAGAACTCTTAATAGACATCTCCTACTAGGATTGGGAGTTATCCTTCAGAGTATGGGAAGATTTATTCTTCCAGTAGAGAATGTGGTAGGTGATTTTATCACCATGGATATCACATACTCATGTTGTGTTTTCAGGAAGGATAATTCTATTAGTTGATGGGATCGTATAGATCCATGAATAGAGAATGATTGGCAGACATAGCTTTCTAGTATGGATACACATGTGTTTATGGTATCATGTCATATCATTGCTGACCATTTTAGCAGAGGGCTTTGACCCTTGTAAGGAATTTATTTCCTCCACTCTTCACTACATACACCTTCATCTGTTACGGGAGATCTGTTCTCCATCTTCATAAGAATCTGTGTAATGAGGGAGTATACATTAGTTATGGAAGAGAGGACTAAATAAATTCATGAGTTTCTCTTTTAAGGAAAGGAGAGAGTGGGAATCAGCTCAGAGATCCATGAGAGATCTCACTTTAGCTCCTATTCTTTGAAAGAGAAAAAAGGAAAGGAAAATATGATTTTTTTTTTCATAGGAGAAGAATTGAGTATGTTTTCCTTTAGACAGAAGAGGTGTTTAGAAAACATCTCTTAGTTTATATTTCAGAAGGAATTTGTTATTCTACTTGTCAATATAATTTCCTTCATATGGGAGTATGATTCTCCACTATTTTAGAAGGGAAAACATGGAGAACTTATGTGCATGTTCTCAGTCATGGATAAGTAGAGTTAACGGATTCAAAAGAATCTCTTTCAAAGGGAAAGGGAAAGTGGAATAGATTCCACTACCAGAGCTCTTTTCCTTAGAGGAGATTACAGAGAGAGATAGAGAGAGAGTTTCACTTTCTCATTTCGGTTGTCTAGATAGAAGTGGCACTCTTCTATCTAGAACAAGAAGGAGATCAGTTAATCATGATGGTTAGAATGAGTCTCACTTGTAAACTCTAGAAAGAAGCAGTTATGCTATTTTCAGTGATGGTCTTTGACTAGATGAGATAATCTAGTTATTGACATTAGTTAGACTGGGAGTAGATTGATGATACTTCTCTTTTGAGTTTCCAAGAGATAGGAATATATCTAACCTAGTAGGGTACCAAACTCTTAGTTGGTGTTACATCATGAGTATGATGAGTAAACATCAGTTAGGAGAATGGGTACTTAGGCATTACCTGAATCTCAAAGGGAATGCTTTCTGCATTCATATGGCAAACTACAGGGAAGAGAAATATTAGAGTTTGCACAAGTGCCAATAGATGCTCTTCCAATAGAACCTAGTCCAATGGTAAAGGATGACAAACCACATATTTCTTGGTTGGTGAAATGTAGAGATTGCATTTTACTACCAAGAAACTCTTAGGTATGAGCTAGATGATGGATTTGCATAGTTCACAAGGTAGTTTAGACAAACCTACTACTTGTGATTACACTCAAGGTTAGCAAGACCTAGAGTGGTATGAGGGAAATCTATCATGTACTCCTAGATGGGTTTGAAGTCACTTTTTATGGGACTTTGTTCTATATTTCAGAGGATCATATGGTTTACTGTCTTCATTATGGTATGGTCAAGCTTATGAGCTTGGCACCTTACACTTGCTTTTCTTACTATTACTCCATAGAGCAAACATCATATGGACTTAGGTCATTCTAAGGATGTTATATGTTATGGGAGTGATAGTTTGGAACTTGAGTGTATATGGGAGATAGTAGGCACCACTCAGATGGTTTCCCACCTTTGAGATGATCACATATGAGCCTTCTTAAGGGGAAGGATATGGGGAAACAACACACAGAGATGACCATGTACACAGAGTACATGGGGTTCAGGGGAGTCCGAGCACTTTCTTCTACCATTACGGACATTTCATTTACATTTTCGAGGACGAAAATACCTTTAAGGGGAAGGAAATGTCATATTATGGATGTATATCCTCTTAGATGAGGTGGCACTTGTGCCACATGGCATCTAATTGGAGAAAGGTAGAAGTGACTAAGAAGAGAGAAGTCTTAATTCTGATTATGATATGAGTTACGCAAGACAGCTTGGACGTGGTCGGGTGGTTCGAATGACATCACTCTGTGTGTGTGTTCGCGGACGTTGATCAAGGAGCAGAGAGGAGCAAAAGAGCATGTTCACGCGATGACAAAGAAGATGCTCACGTGCGTGCATGACAGTATACATGTCACAACCACCAGGTTTTGAAAACCCTAATTATCCATCTTATGTTTGTAGACTTAAGAAAGCATTGTATGGATTGAAACAAGCTCTTAGAGCTTGGAATTATAGGTTGGTTACACACCTTCAACATCAAGGGTTCAAGCCTAGCAACTTAGATCCTTCCATCTATTCATAAAAAGGGATCACAATGAGGTTATCGATCTATGTGTATATGTAGATGATATTATTATGACAAGTGATGATCCAAATGGCATTCAAAGGATCAAGAGACACATGTAAGAGGAGCCTAAAATCAGTGACTTAGGTGAGTTCACATATTTCCTAGGTATGTAGGTGATATACATAGATGAAGGAATGTATTTGACTCAGAGATGATACACTTAGGATCTACTTCTCAAGTTATGAATGGAGAATGCTAAACTTGTAGGTACAGCTCTGGAGATGAATCATAAACTTAGTGTTTATGAAGGTGAGAAAATTGAAGACATGAAAGAATATTAAAGCCTGGTAGGTAGCTTGATATATGCTACTCATAAAGGGTAGACATCTCATATAGTGTGGGAGTGCTTAGTCAATTCATGCACTCATCGAGAAGACCACACATGGATGTGGCTAAGAGAGTACTTAAGTATGTCAAAGGTACAAGCAATGAAGGTATATTTTATCCTTACTCTTCAGATTTGTTAACAAAATCTATTCAGATGCAGATTGGGTAGGAGTGAAGGATGATAGAAGAAGTACCTCCAGTTACTTAGCATTTGCATGTTCAAAGCTAGGGTCATGGAGTTCCAAGAAGCAATCAGCAATTGCCTTATCCTCAATTGAAGCAGATTACAGAGATTTGACCATAGAAACTCAAGAGGCAATATGGTTAAAAGCATTGTATATAGATTTGGGACTTGTGAGTTCCAAACCTCACATATTTGGAGATAATGTAACTTCCATGCATCTAGCAGAAAATCCTATTTTCCATGCAAGAACCAAACACATAGAAGTTCATTAAATCTTCATTAGGGAGAAGCTCATGGCAAAGGAGATTGACATTTCTTTTGTTCCTATTGAAAAGCAAGTAGCAGATATGATGACAAAGGCGCTTGATGCAATAAAGCTTTGTAGATTTGAAGCTATGGCAGGTATTCAACTTCTTAGAGAATGAAGACTCATGCAAACTATTGCTTGAGGGGGAGCTATTGGAACATCAAGCTTACACTATGCTTGGGGTCGATTTGATTTACATCAAAAGAAATCTCTTGGATTACGTCAAAAGAATATCCATTAAAGAGTTCTTTTACTTATGCTCATTTATTGCATTTTTAAAAAGACTTTTCATGGATCTTTTACCATTGTAAAAGCCTAGAGCTTTACACATGTAAAATTAGAAAGGGAGAGCCCAAATCCCACAAATTTGTGGTGGTTAAGTTGCATTCAATCAATCAATCAATCACCTAAAAGTAGATCAAACTAGATCTTTATTTTTCCTAGATTTTAGGAAAGTGAATTGATTCGCTCCAACAACTCTTATCACCTTTATTTGAATTCAAAATCCACTTGTAAAAGTCTTCGATCACTTCTAGAGTCTATATAGAGACTTGAAAACACTTTTATAATACATGGAAGCAATATACATACACTTGTGACCATCTCCTTCATTTTTTTGCATCATCTTCTTTGCCAATAGTAAGATTGCAGAGGCTACTGCTCTCTCTATAGACCTCCAAAATGGATGAGATATGGCTCATTGGAAATGAATTATTTTCTAGTTTATGCCTCTAAATTTTCATAGCATTTGGTTCTGTAGATTGGGAGAAAACTTAGTTTTATTGTCTGAGGGTCAATCTCTGCATATTCATGAAAAATAGGAGGTACCACCGTTGAGTGTCTAGTTCATTCCAAAAGCATATTTTGATTTTTCCTTATAATCTTGTGCATTATATACACAACCCTACGTGTATCACTCTCATAGAAGGATTTTTTCTAATTGTAATTATGTTGGTCGCTATGAGCAATTGAAGTTCATTGTCTCTTTCAAAGATAGTAAGTTTTTCGAGCTAGTTGATGTGCAAACCTATTTGTTTTGTATCGGGTCTTTCTCCTTGATGCTCGAAAGCACATAGTGCATTTTGTTTCACTTATCGCATGCCGATAAGGCCTTTTTGAGTCTCCATAAGCTCAAGGGTTGGTCTTGTGCCAGTTGACTCGACCGAACTTCCTCGCTTAGAAACTCGCTTTTCTACCTCCTACAAGCTTCTCCAAGTTCTTTTAGTCAAGAGGCAAATAAAAAATGGAAGAGTGTGGAGAATGCTCCAAGCAAGCACCTAGAAGGTCAACAAGGGATAAAAGAGAACCAAAAAGGTACGGATATGATTCCACATTTGTTACAAAGCATTCAATCTACTTGGCAAAGGACTCAATTTCAGAAGAACCCTTAACCTATGAAGAGGCAATGGAAACCCTAATTGGCAAAAGTCTATGAAAGAAGAAATAGATGCATTGAAGGAGATGGACACTTGGGATTCGGTTCCAATATCACCCGATCAAAAGGTATTTTTTTGTAGATGGGTATATAAACTCAAAAGAAACTCTGATGGATCGATTTGTAGGTACAAGGGAAGATTAGTTGCCAAAGGATGCTCACAAATGCATGGTATAGACTATGAGAAAACATTCTCATTAGTTGCAAAGATGACTACAATCAAAACATCGATAGTGTAGCTGCTGCAAGCAATTGGAGACTCCTCTAACTTGATGCAAAAAGTGCATTTTTAAATGGTTGGATAAGTGAAGAGGTATACATGTCACAAGCTCCAAGTTTTGAAAACTCTAATAATACATCTTATGCTTGCATACTTAAGAAAGCTTTTTATGGATTGAAAGAGGCTCCTAGAGCTTGGTTATAGGTTGGTTACATACCTACAAGATCAACTTTTCAAACCTAGCAACTTAGATTATCTATCTATGTGTATATATTGATGACATTATTGTGACAACAAATTACTTGAATAGCATAAAAAGGATCAAAAGGCATATGGAAGAGGAATTCAAAATCAATGATTTAGGTGAGCTTACATTCTCCCTAAGTATGCAAGTCATATACATAGATGAAGGAATGTCTTTGAATCAGAGGAGATACATTCAGGATCTACTTCTTAAGTTCAAAATGGAGAACACTAAACCTAGATGTACACCTTTGGAGATGAATAATAAACTTAGTGTTTATGAAGGTGAGAAAAATGAAGACATTGAAGAGTATCAAGGCTTGGTAGGTAGCTTGATATATATTACTCATACATGGGCAGATATCTCATATAGTGTAGAAGTGCTATGCCAATTCATGCATTTGCCAAGAAAAACACACGTGGATGTAGCTAAAAGAGAAATTAAGTACCTCAAAGGTACAATCAATGAAGGTTTATTCTATCCTTACTCTTCATACTTGGATATCAAAATCTATTTAGATGCAGATGGGACTGGAGCTAAGGATGATGGGAGACATACCTTTGGTTAATTAGCATTTGCAGGTTCAAAGCTAGTGTTCCAAGAAGCAACCAATAGTTGCTTTATCCTCAACTAAAGCAAAGCATAGAGGTTTGACCATAGCAACTTAAGGGGCAATATGGCTAAAAGCATTGTACTTAGATTCGGGACTTGTGAGTTCCAAACCCCACATATTTGGAGATCATGTAAGTTTCATGCATCTAGCAGCAAAGCCTATTTTTGATGCGAGAACCGAACACATAGAGGTTCATTGCAACTTTATGAGGGAGAATATCATGGCAAAGGATATTAAAATTCTTTTGTTCCAACTAAAAAGCAAGTAGCAGGTTTGATGACAAAGGCACTTGATGGAATAAAGATTTGTAGATATATATCAATGGTAGGCATCCGACCTATTAGAGACTTAAGACTCAAGCATACTTTAGCTTGAGGGGGAGCTTTTGGAACATCAATCTTACACTATGCTTGAGGTGGATTATCTCTACACCAAAAATTCATCAGTTGAATTGTATCAAAGTATCCCATTGAAGAGATTTTTATTTATGCTCATTTTTGGTATTTTTCATAAGGCTTTTTTATGGATCATTTACCAATGTAAAAGCCTAGAGTTTTTATACATGTAGAAGGAGAAAATGAGACCTCACATTCCATGAGTTTGAGATTGTTGAACTTGATAATCAGTCAATCACCAAAAAGTAGATCATATTAGGCCTTCACGTTTCCTAAATTGTAGGAAGGTGATATCATTATCTTTAACAAAATATATCGTCTTGCTTTTGAATTCAAAATCCACTTGTAGAAGTCATGGAACACTTCAAGAGTCTATATAAAGATGTCAAAACCATTTTACAATACATTGAAGCAATATACATACACTTTGGGTCATCATTGTGTTGCTCCTTCATTTCTCTGCACCATCTTCTTCAACAATAGTGAACTTGCAAAGGCTCCTGTTCTCTCTATAGATCTTGAAAATTGGATAAATCATCCTTCATTTGAAAGGTATTAGTGTCTAGTTTATGTATACAAAGTTGCAGAGCATTTGGTTTGGTACATTTTGAGAAATCGTAATGTTACTATCTCGAGGTCTATCTCTATATGGCCTTGAAAATTAGGGGGGACCTCTGTTGAGCATTAAGTTCATTCTAGAAGCATATCTTGCTTATTACTTGTAATCTTGTGAATTTTAGACTCTCAACGCTTTTTGTATCATTCCTTCAAAAGCAAGTGTTTCAATTGTAATCACCGTGGCTGCTATGATCATTTGAAGTTCATCATTTCATCCAAGATATCAAGTTTTTTTAGATAATCAATGCACAAACCTATCTATTTGATATCAACTCTTTCTCCTTGATGAAAAAAGTTACATAGTGGATTTTATTGCACTAATCACATGCCTATAAGTTCTATTTTACTCTCCATAAGTTCGAGGGTTGGTTGTGTGCTAGTTGGCTAAACCAAACTTCATCACTTCACAATTCATTTTTCTACAACTTCTCCAAGTTCTCTCAAACGTGGCTGATAACAGAGGCATTAAGTTTTTGTAGAATGATATAGGAGTGTATCAGGTAACCAAAATGGCAAGATTTTGATCAATTGGCCAAAATATTAAGTAGTTGGCCCACCAAGGTTTCCAATCGGAATGTGGCCAAACGCACCCAAGCCAAAATCTTGCACTATCCAAACGAGTGTACTTTTAACTTCCCCATGCCTTGATCTACTTTTGCATTATGGAATAGGACTAATTGAGCTGCAACAAAAATGGGAGTCTTTAAATACTGATCGTGGGTTTTGACCTATTTGAGTTTCATTTCTTGGAAAAGTAAAAAGCTTTAAAATGGTCTTCATCCGATGCTTTGATGGTATCCTATATATGGTAGAGGGAATCTTTTAGGTAGTAATGTAGGATCCAAGGAAACTTGGAGGCTAAAGACAATGATTTCCATTTTTTGTGGGTGCTATTTCCTCAACGCCATATGCTAGTTGCAGTAGAGTAAATCCTATTGCAAATTTTTAGGTTGTCTGATAAGCAAAGAGGGAGACCAATTGGTCCTAGCATTGTAGACTCTATTGAATAATTTTCTACAACATGGTCAACAAAGCTCTATTGGTGCTCTCTGCCAACCCATTTGCTTGTGGGTAATAAGGGGTACTAACTTATGGATAATATTAAAATCAAGTGTTAATGCCTTAATCAAGTCATTGGAAAAATGTGTGCAAGGATCTAAAACAATTTCTAAGGGTAATTTGAAGGAAGGAAAAACCATAATGGTTGCGGTGGTCTTGACTGCTCAACTTTTTCCCAATGTGTAGCACATTCAATACAAGTTAATACGTATTGATTGTGACTAGATGCAGCACAATATGATAGGATCAATAAATTCTAACCCCTATTTTTTGAAAGGTTCAAGGGCATGATAGTTTGTAAAGGAAAATTTTTACTCAATTTTGACTATCTTAGTGCATAGTAGACCACCAGATGCCACTCCATAAGACCCTTTTTAAGGTGAGATCTACAAAAGAATGCCCTCTTGCCAGATATGTATGACCTATTATACGACTAAGCGCACTTCCTGTGTCGAGATGCATTCGAGCCAGGCACCAAATAGGTCCTAATAAAAGTGGACAATAATAGCCCAAAATCTTCTACTATACTGAGCCAATTTCTTTCAAAGAGCTAGTTATAGGCCTTCTAGTGGTATTTTGGTGGAAAAAATGTATAAAATGTGTCACAAGACTTGACTAATCCTAATAGATAGCAGGGTGATTTGATTGATTCGTATAGATAGAGGGATTGGGAAAGGAGTCATCGATGCAAGTTGGAACCTTTCTATAGTCTAATCGAGACAAAGTGTCAGTAATAATGTGGGATGAGCCAAGGTAGTTTCACACATCATAGTGCAGTTCTTGTAATAGATTAGCCTAATGAACGAAGTGACCGACAAGGTTTTGTAGCTTAACTACATATATCAATGCAGAGTGATCCACATGGAAGATGAATCTCTGGCCAAGCAGGTAATGTTGAAATTTCTTTATTAAATAAATTTATCCCAAGCATTCTCATTCTATCACTGAGTAATTTCTTTCAACTATCACTAGTTGCCAATGAGCATAATAAATAGATCTACAACGTTTCTCAGTCCGTTGCATGAGGACACTACCAATGGTAATGTGTGAAGCATCCAAAAATAAATGAAAAGGTTGCTCCCAAGCTCACTGCTTACAAAGTAGGAGCTTGAGTGAGCAAGTTTTTTAACTAATCATAAGCAATGTGACACTAAAGAGTCCATTGAAACTCAAAGGGTGGAACATTAGCAAGGAAGCCAATGGGTAGATTAATGTGTGCTTAGAATTAGAGATGATGGCCATGTCATTGAATCTCTCCAAGGATATGTAGGACTTCTTTAGGGGTTTTTGGTGGAGAAGCCTCTAGAATCACTTTTATCTTATCTAGGTCAACCCAAATACCCTGTTTTGAGATAATATGCCCCAATAATTTCCCACAAGATACCACAAAAAGGGGCCTAATCAAATTCAAACAGAGTTGATATTCTCTACCCTTATTCAAACATAAACACAGATGCTCCAAGCAATCAATCTCAAAACGCGACACTGAAAAGTCATCCAAAAGACTCTCATAGATATGGGGAAAATATTTCTTGCATATGGCTCTGAAAGGTAGTGGGTGTGTTTGTCAAGCCAAATCATATTATCATGCAGGCATAAAGTCCCCAACTTGAAATAAAAGCAATCTTTGATATGTCCTACTCAACCATTCTAACTTGATTGTACCCATTGTATCCATCCAAGAAATAGTAAATTTCCTGTTGTGGTACCTCATCCAACATACTATCCAAGAAAGGTAATGGAAAGGGATTTGGAACACTAGAATCATTATGTTTCTAGTAATCATCACAAATTTGTAATAATTGTTTGTTTTTCTTCAATACTATAACTATAGGAGAGATCTTGTCGACATGATCTACTGATACAATGAAATGCACTTTTAATAATTGGTCAATTTCAACCTTTCCTTTTGGAACATAGTGCTGATTCATATGATAAATAGCTTGTTTGGTGAGAAAAACTATTGATATATTTCAGTAGTGATGTGTGTGAACACTGTTAGGACTACCAGGGCATGTTTTTCTCTCTTTAGGAGGTTTTTTCCCTAGCTTTTATATATATATACCTTCATAAGTTCAAATTTATCTAAACTTACAAATCGAAGATAGAGAACACAAACACATACACATTAGAAAAAACAACTAGCTTCTATATATGCCTATAACCCTAATAGGTTACATATCTTTGTACATTGACTTGGCAATACATTCAATATTGTTTGTAGTGATCCAAGCTTCTCCTTCTTCTTCCTTGTGCTATTCACATGAATGTGCATACCTCAAACTTCAACAACTGGTATCAAAGCAAGTATCCGCTTCATCTAGGGCCTCATGACACCCCTCCAATCATAGTCACAGAATCACATATAGATTGGTGAGCATACTCCGAACACTTGTGGGCATATTTTCTTCAATTCACATGGGCTTGCCCCTATAGGAAATACTATCACTGGTGCTAAAAACTCCTCTTATTCTGTAATGGGAGTACGTTAGATCATTCTAACTACTACTGATGGTAGTTCTTCACATTGCAAGATGCTTTTTTTTGTGTCAGGGATCAAGAAAAATCTATTATTAATTTCAGTGTTATCCAAGATCAGCTTGGTTGTGAAATTTGTTGATGATAGATGTATAGTTCATGATCTATCAAATGGCAGTGTTATTATTGCTTCTGGCATTTTATGTCGTGGGTTGTATTAGCTAATAGATTATGCAAAATTTTTGAATGATTCAACATGTGAAATTCAAGATTCTCGGGTTATGTGAGATGCAAAGCTTTGGCATGCATGCTTTGGTCATCTGAATTATGTTAGTTCACTATGCTTGTAGAAATTTTAAATGGTGTCCTCTCTACCCAAACTTGAGGCACCTTGTAAAAATGTTTGTGAAGGATGTATTTTGGGCAAAATCCAGTGTTCCTCCTTCCCAAAAGATGGTTTAGTTTGAGCTACTCAGAAGTTGCAACTTGTTTACAGTGATGTTTGTGGTCATATGCAGACACCCTCTTTTGGGAACTAGCTTTCCTTCGTGACTTTTATTGATGATTTTTCTAGGCATGCATGGGTGTATCCACTTAAAGCAAAGTCCAAAGTGTTTATGTGCTTCAAAACTTTTTTTCTTTTGGATGAAATCTATCAACATGTAAAATGGGCATGTTGCGTTCTGATGGAGGGGGAGAATACATTTCTTCTAATTTAATGCATTTTTGGTTGAACATTGGATAAAACATCAGTGTATAGTGTCATATATACCTCAACAAAATGAAGTTGTTGAAAGGAAGAACATGTCACTCATGGAGATGGCAAAGTGTATGGTCAAAAGTCAGGCTTTACCACATAGCTTTTGGCTTGAGGTTGTTATGTATGTAACATATGTATTTAACAGGTGTCCCACCAAAGCATTGGAGTCTATCACCCCCTATGAGGCTTGGAATGGTCGAAAGCCATTTTTTTCTCATATGTGTCTTTGATTGTCTGGCATATGCATTAGTGCATGAACAACAATGCATAAAAATGGATGATAAAGTAGTAAAATGTATTTTTGTTGGGTATAGTTCTGAAAGCAAGCTATTATTTGTATCATCCACATACTAAACACATTTTGGTTTGCGGTGGTGTTGTTATTATGGAAGATGAAATTAAGCCATTACTTTTATGTATTAAGGAGACATCAATTAGCTCCAAAGATGTGTATGACACTTTTTTGTCCCTTTCTGCAGGTTGACAATCAAGCACTAGTTCAAATGAGGTAATTTCTTAGCCTTTATAGGTTTCACATGATGATGCAAATCATTCCATTTCTGATGTAGATTTACATGATACACTTGTTGATGAGAGGACTGATATAGAGGAGGCAAAAACTATGCATAAATGGCTAGTGGAGACTTTGTGAGATAGCAAATTAGATGCACCTTTGTCATATCATATTCGTTCAAGCTCCCATAGTGCTTCTTTTGCATCAGATTGCTATGTTATGGCTGCCTCTAGTCTTTGTGATGAGAATGGGAAAGATGGATGGACACTCCAAGAAATGAGTAGGTACTACCAATTCCTCCTTTGTACTAGTCCCTTCTTGCCTCAGAGTTGAGTTGTGGGCCCTCTTAGCTTTCCAATGACACTATACAAGTGCCTATGTACTTTTGAAATGATGTGCGAAATGATTGAACCAAGACAGACCACTTCCAAGTTGAAGAATCAAAGAAAACCTTCTATTTTTTATCACACACATGCTACTTGTTATGCTCAGTGATTCCAGAGAGTAGGAATTAAAAAAAATAATTTCGGAGATATCACATTAGCTTAATGGTCTAATGATTCCAAGTGTAATCACTTGAAATGATGCACTATAAATACAACAATCAATTTAGCAATCAAATCATTATCCCCAATATTTTAGGACCTCTGCAGAGTTTGACGAGTGGACACTTGGACGTGCTTTTCTCCAAATCTGCTAAATAGAATTTCTTTAAACTCTATGAGCATGTAGAGAACTTGGAGCTAATTCCAACAAGCTATAGAAGATTGAAAATGGTAAAGACATGACTGTGATATGAGCATTACAAGTTGACTATTATGAGTGACTATGACAGGAGACCATAGATGAAGAGTATTGATCTATTGTATTAGAGCACAATGTTGTACAAGATCATAGGCATGATAATCAAAGCCTAATGATGATGAGTAGTATAGCCTATGATGTAAGCCTTACTCTCTTACAATGTGTTCAAGGATAACTCTGAATGGAGTCACCTTCTCTCACGAGTTTTTCAGCCATCTTTTATCGATGATACATTTGAAATTTGAATTTGATTTCTCCATTGGTTCTCACTAAAAGTAGTCCTTCAATCTAGAAGATATTCTCTCGTCGTGACTTTTCCAACTAACAATTCCACGAGTTTAGTGGTGGTTACAAATATTCTCTCAAGTCAAAAAATGACTTTTACAAATGGTAAAAGATAAAGGCTTCCTAGCAATGGTTTCCATGGAGCTTCAATAACCTCTAGACAAATGTGTAGACTTGGTATTTGCACCAACAGCTCCCCCTCAAGCCAAACATTTTGGCTTGGTCTTCTTCTTAAATCTTCTTAAATGTCTTGCAATCCAATCATAGACTTAAACCTGCAAAGTTTTGTACCATCTAATGCTTTAGTCAACAAGTCTACACATTGCATGTTAGTTGATACATATGTCAACTGAATTTCCTTGCTCAATAGCTTCTTACAAGTCTGCACATTGCATGTTAGTTGATACATATGTCAACTAAATTTCCTTGCTCATTGGAGATGTAGTATGCAGACCTAAATCTGTATATAACAATCTGATCCATATGCCCTCTTGAGTAGTATTGGCCAATCCTCTATACTCTGCCTCTATAGAACATAACGCAACAGTAGGTTTCTTCTTTGAAGACCATGACATAGGTTTTTCACCTGCAAAAGATAGGTAACCTGAGGTACTTCTTCTATCATCTTTGCAACCTGCCCAATCTACATCTGAATATATCTTGATGTCCAAATTTGAGGTATAGGGAAAGTACAATCCTTGATTTTGAGTGGCCTTAAGATAATTCAAAATCCTCTTGGTAGCTTCCAAATGAGGTGCCCTAGGTTTGTGCATAAATTGACTTAAAACACTTATTCCATAAGCAATATCAATCCTTGTCAATGTAGCATAGTTCAAGCTTCCCACTATGCTTTGGTAACCTGTAATATTCTCAAGCACGTCACCTTCATGAGCACTTAACTTTTGGTTTACCTCTATTGGAATACGTGCTACCTTTGCATCCTGCAACTGAAACTTCATCAACATGTCCTATATATACCTTCTCTGAGTAATATAAATTCCAGAGTTAGTATAAACTAACTCAAGTCCAACAAAATATTTTAGTGATTCAAGGTCACTAATTTTGAGCTCTTGCATCATCTGATTCTTGATCTTCTTGATGCCATTAGCATCATTACCTGTGAGTATGATATCAACAACATATACACATAGGTATACTCCCTCTCAATTAATCCTCTTAACAAACAAAGAAGTATTTGATTTACTCATGATGAATCCTTGATCCTGAAGGTATGTAGTCAACCTATGGTTCCATGCCCTAGGTGCCTGCTTCAATCCATAAAGAGCTTTGTTTAATTTACACACATATCTTACCTCGCTTCGATCCTCATAGCTAGGAGGTTGAGACATGTACACCTCCTCTGAAATCCAGCCATTTAGAAATGCATTTTTTACCTCCAATTGATACATGTTCCAATTCTTTGATGCAACATGGTTGGCACTTTTTCCACAGGTGAGAAGGTTTCTTCATAATCAACTCCATGGGTTTGTGCAAAACTCTTAGTCACAAGTCTAGATTTGTACCTCCTTATTGATCCATCAGAATTCCTCTTGATCTTATAGAACTATCCAGAACCAATTACCTTCATAGAATCCTTCTTTGGCACTAGCTCCCAAGTATCATTCTCCTTGAGTGCTTCAATTTCCTCATCCATAGCTTCCTTCCATTCTGCCTTGGTCTTTGCCTCTTCATATGATGATGGCTCTTCTAATCACAAGTCTTTTGCAAGATAAACAAAGTGCTTAGTAACTAAGGAAGTGTCATACCCATATCTGATTGGCTTCTTGCTCTCCCTTTGTGATCATCTGATTGCTTGGTTGGATGATTCACGTATATCTTCTAGCTTCTTCATCTTGACTTTGCCTTTGGGCTTCCATGCCTTGAATTCTTCTAGGTTGATGATGTCCTCATCATCTGAGTTAATGTCTTCAATCTTATTAGGCTCCTCCTTAGTGAGGCTTGGAAAAAACCTCTTCCAAGTCATAAGGTAGCTTTACTTTCTTGCATTCACTTTCAAACCAAGAGTCACTGTCATCAAAGACAACATCTCTACTGACCATGAATCCTTTGTTAGAAGGATTGTAGAACCTGTATCCTTTCTGATTCAAGTCATACCCTATGAAGATGCACTTCTCTCCCTTAGGGTGTGGCTTACCTCTTATTTGAGAAGGGATATGCTCATAAGCAACACATCCAAAGATCTTGCAATGATCAAGTGAAGGTCTTCTACCATGCCATGATTCATATGGGGTCATCCCATCAAGAGATTTGGATGGAAACCTGTTTACAAGATAATTAGCAGTAGATACACTCTCTACCCACAAGTAATTAGGTATTTTTTTCTCATTTAACATTGACCTAGCTGTTTCAACAATTGATCTATTTCTCCTCTCTGCCACCCCATTTTGCTCAAGGGTATAGCTTTTTGTAATATCTCTCTTGATTCCTCTGTCCTGCAACTATGCATCAAGTTCATTTGAGAAGTACTCACCTCCTCCATCTGACATTACTCTCTTTAGGTTTGTTCCTGTTTGGTTCTCAGCAAGTGCAAGATACTTTTTAAAGCAACTTAATACTTTACCTTTGTGCTTCATAAAATATAAGAAAATCCATCTATTGAAATCATCAATGAAAGATACATAATACCTTGATCCTGAAACTAAGGGCCCCTATTTGGTCCCCATACATCTATATGGACAAGCTCTAGGTAGTCCTCATGCATGTAGCCTTTCCTTGAGAAGGGTAACCTGTGAGATTTTCCAAACTGACAAGCACCACATTTATAGATCATGTATTACTTGGATACATTAGGTATCCCAAGCACACATTGGTCTCTACATATTTGCTTTAAAGTTCTCTCACCTACATGCTCTAATATCTTATGCCAAATTTCAAGCTCTGATAGTGTTTGGTCTTTGTAACTATAAAGTGCAATACTCCTTGTATCCTGAAGTTCAAAAGTGAATAATCTACCTGTCTTTTCTCCTTTGGAAATTCTCTTGAATCCATGTTGGGGATCCTCCACATATGCTCCATATTGGTTGAACCTAACCTTCAAACCCTTTTCCACAATGTGTCCAACACTCATCAAATTCTTGGTAATTGTAGGTACATATAGAACCCTTTTCAACATATTCTTATTCCCATCAGAGGTCTTAACATTTCCTACCTTAATCACTGAGTGCTTGGTGTCATCACTTGTTTGTACGTGATGCTTACCCTTTGGTTCCTCAAGGTCAGAGAGAAGAGCTACATTGCCTGCCACATGGTTCGAGCATCCTGAGTCAATGTAGAAGGGATGGTCATCATTTATACCTCGTTTTGAAGTCAAATTCATAATAAGAAGAGAATCATCTTGCTCCTATGTATAGTTGTTGTAATCTTTCCTTGATTTGTAGCCTCCTTGGTAGTTGATATTGTAGTTGTTGTTGTAGTTGTTATTGTATTCTTGATGGTGATTGAATCTTCCTCTTGATTGTGTATATCCACCTCTTTGATTCTTGAAGTTCTTGTAATACTCATCTATAGAATGATTTGAAAATCCACAAATACTACATGGCGAGGAGTTATAAGGTCTCCCCCTACCTTGCTTACCTCCTCTGCCCCTTCCTCATGAGGTTCTACCTCTCCCTGCATAGTTGGCTTGGGAGGTAGCTCTTCATCCTCAATCTTCTTGTTCTTCTCTTTATCTTTGGACTTACATTTATCAATGTATAGGGTAGAAGAGCTATTACCTCTTGATGAATCTCCATTCTTGTTAAGCTTGGCTTCATGGGTAAAGAGTTGCCCCATGAGAGTGGTAAGGTGTAGAATCTGCATGTCAATGTACAAGTCGATGGTAGTTGTGAAGCTCTCCCATTTTTCATCAGCTTTAATACCATTGATTACTTGTCTTACAATCTGCTCCTCTTCAATTTCTTCTCCTATGCTTGCCAATTGATCAGCTACATCTTTGACTTTGGTCACATACTTTGAGATGCCTTGCTTGAGTTTCTTTCTTTGAGTGGTAAAATAAATCCACAATTGGTTCTTCCTAGCCCTTGTGTTGGAAGAGAAATATGAAGAAAATGTCTCCCAAGTCTCATGGGATGTCTTACAGTTCCTAATGTGTGGAAGAAGAAAATCAGAAATTGAGTTAAGTAAGACCTCGCTAATGCATCCTTGGCACACCATGTGTTGAGTCTTTCATGCTCCTCTCTTGTAGGTTGTCCTTTGCTTCTGAATATGGGCATCTCCTCATCTCGTGAGATATATCCATAGAGGCTCCTTCCTTGCAAGTATGTCTTTATCCTCAAGGACCATGCTTGGTAGTTGTTCCTATCCAATTTATCAATGAAAGAAGGAAAACCATCTCCCATTTTACCTTAACTTTGCTTTGATACTACTGTTGGGAAAGATGGATGGACACTCCAAGAAATCAGTGGGTGCTACCAATTCTTGCTTTGTACGAGCCCCTTTTTGCTTCAGAGTTTAGGTGTGGGCCCTCTTAGCTTTCCAATGACATTATACAAGTGCCTATGTACTTTGGAAATGATGTGACAAATGATTGAACCAAGACAGACTACTTCCAAGTTGAAGAATCAAAGAAAACCTTCTATTTTTAATCACACACCTATTTCTTGTTATGCTCAATGCTTCTAGTACAATAGGAATTAGAAACCTTTCTTTTGGAGATATGAAATTAGGTTAATGAGCTAATGATGCCAAGTGGAATCACTTAAAATGATGCACTATACACAGAGCAATCAATTCAGCAATCAAATCATTACCTTGATATTTTAGGACCTCTGTAGAGTTTGACCAGAGGACACTTCGATGTGCTTTTCTCCAAATATGCTAAATGGATTTTTTTCAAACTTTGTGAGCATGTAGAGAACTTAGAGCTGATTCCAACAAGCTCAAGAACATTGAAAATGGTAAAGAAATGACGGAGATATGAGCAGTACACATTAATTGTTATTGTGACTACAACAGAGAGACCATAGATGAAGAGTATTGATCTATTGTATTAGAACGCAATGTTGTACAAGATCATAGGCATGATAATCAAATCCTAATGATGATGAGTAGTATAGGCTATGATGTAAGCCTTACTCTCTTACAATGTGTCAAGGAGAACTCTGAATGGAGTCACCTTATCCCACGAGTTTTTCAGCCATCTTTTAAAGATGATACATTTGAAATTTGAATTTGAATTCTCTATTGGCTCTCGCTAAAAGTAGTCTTTCAATCTAGGAGATATTCTCTCAAGTAGAGTCGTGACTTTTCCAACTAACAATTCCATGAGTTTAGTGGTGGTTACAAATATTCTCTCAATTCAAAAAATGACTTTTACAAATGGTAAAAGATAAAGGCTTCCTAGCCATGGTTTCCATGGAGCTTCAATAACCTCTAGCCAAATGTGTAGGCTTGGTATTTGCACCAACAACTCCCCCTCAAGCCAAACATTTTGGCTTGGTCTTCTTCTTCAATCTTCTTGAATGTCCTGCAATCCAATCATAGACTTAAACCTGCAAAGTTTTGTACCATCTAATGCTTTAGTCAACAAGTCTGCACATTGCATGTTAGTTGATACATATGTCAACTCAATTTCCTTGCTCAATAGTTTCTCTCTCACATAATGATAGTGGACCTCTATATGCTTGGTCCTAGCGTGATAAATAGGATTTGCTGCAAGATGTAGCAAGCTTGTATTATCTCCAAAAATCATTGGAGATGTAGTATGAAAACCTAAATCTGTATATAACAATTTGATCCATATGGCCTCTTGAGTAGCATTGGCCAATCCTCTATACTCTGCCTCTGTAGAAGATAAAGCAGCAATAGGATTCTTCTTTGAAAACCATGATATAGGTTTGTCACCTGCAAAAGATAGGTAACCTGAGGTATCATCTTTCCAACCTGCCCAATCCGCATCGGAACATTTCTTGATGTCCAAATCTGAGGTATAGGGAAAGTATAATCCTTGATTTTGAGTACCATTAAGGTACTTCAAAATCCTCTTGGAAGCTTCCAAATGCGGTTCCCTAGGTTTGTGCATAAATTGACTTAAAACACTTACTCCATAAGCAATATCAATCCTTGTCAATGTAGTGATCCAAGGTCACTAATTTTGAACTCCTCCATCATCTGATTCTTGATCTGCTTGATGCCATTAGCATCATTACCTATGAGTATGATATCATCAACATATCCACATAGGTATATTACCTCTCAATTACTCCTCTTAACAAACAAAGAAGTATCTACTTTACTCATGATGAATCCTTGATCTTGAAGGTATGTAGTCAACCTATGGTTCCATGCCCTAGGTGCCTACTTCAATCCATAAAGAGCTTTGTTCAATTTACACACATATGTTACCTTGCTTGGATCCTCATAGCCAGGAGGTTGAGACATGTACACCTCCTCTTACATCCAACCATTTAGAAATGCATTTTTTATATCCAATTGATACATGTTCCAATTCTTTGATGCAGTCACACTTACGAGTACCCCGATGGTTGGCATTTTTGCCACAGGTGAGAAGGTTTCTTCATAATCATCTCCTTGGGTTTATGCAAAACCCTTAGCCACAAGTCTAGCTTTGTACCTCCTTATTGATACATCTGAATTCCTCTTGATCTTATAGATCGATCTAGAACCAATTACCTTCATATACTCCTTCTTTGGCACTAGCTCCCAAGTATCTTTCTCCTTGAGTGCTTCAATTTCCTCATCCATAGCTTCCTTCCATTCTGTCGTGGTCTTTGACTCTTCATATGATGATGGCTCTTCTAATGACAATTCTTTTGCAAGATAAACAGAGTGCTTAGTAACTAAGGAAGTGTCATACCCATATCTGATTGGCTTCTTGGTCTCCCTTTGTGATCTTCTAATTGCTTGGTTGGATGATTTAGGTATATCTTCTACCTTCTTCATCTTGACTTTGCCTTTCGATTTCCATGCCTTGAATTCTTCTAGAATGATGATGTCCTCATCAGTTGAGTTACTGTCTTCAATCTGATTAGGCTCCTCCTTCGTGAGGCTTGGAAACTCCTCTTCTAAGTCATAAGGTAGCTTTACTTTCTTGCATTCACTCTCAAACCAAGAGTCATTTTCATCAAAGACAACATCTCTACTGACCATGAATCCTTTGTTAGAAGGATTGTAGAACCTGTATCCTTTTTTATTCAAGTCATAAACTATGAAGATGCACTTCTCTGCCTTAGGGTCTAGCTTACCTCTTATTTGAGAAGGGATATGCACATAACAAACACATCCAAAGATCCTACAATGATCAAGTAAAGGTCTTCTACCATGCCATGATTCATATGGGGTCATCCCATCAAGAGATTTGGATGACAACTTGTTTACAAGATAAGTAGTAGTAGATACACTCTCTGCCCACAAGTAATTAGGTAGTTTTTTCTCATTTAACATTGACCTAGCTATTTCAACAATTAATCTATTTCTCCTCTCTACCACCCAATTTTGCTCACGGGTATACCTTGTTGTAATTTCTCTCTTGATTCCTCTGTCTTGCAAGAATGCATCAAATTCTTTTGAGAAGTACTCACCTCCTCCATGTGACCTTAGTCTCTTCAGGTTTCTTCGTGTTGGGTTCTCAACAAGTGCAAGATACTTTTTAAAGCAATTGAATACTTCATCTTTGTGCTTCATAAAATATAAGACAGTCCACCTACTGAAATCATCAATGAAAGATACATAATACCTTGATCCAGAAATTGAGGGATCCTTACTTGGTCCTCATACATCTGTATGGACAAGCTCTAGGTAGTCCTCATGCATGTAGCCTTTCCTTGATAAGGGTAACCTGTGAGATTTTCCAAACTCAGAAGCACCACATTTATAGATTATGTATTGCTTGGCTTCATTAGGTATCCCTAGCACACATTGGTCTCTACATATTTGCTTTAAAGTTCTCTCACCAACATGCTCTAATCTCTTATGCCAAATTTCAATCTTTGATAGTGTTTGGTCTTTCTAACTATAAAGTGCAATATTCCTTGTATCCTCAAGTTCAAAAGTGTATAATCTACCTGTCTTTTCTTCTTTGGTAATTCTTTTGAATCCATGTTAGGGATCCTCCACATATGATCCATATTGGTTGAACCTAACTTGCAAACCCTTTTCCACAATCTGTCCAACACTCATCAAATTCTTGGTAATTGTAGGTACATATAGAACCCTGCTCAACAGATTCTTATTCCCATCAGAGGCCTTAACATTTCCTACTTTAATAACTGATTGCTTAGTGTCATCACCTGTTTGTACCTGATGCTTACCCTTTGGTTCCTCAAGGTCAGTGAGAAGAGCTACATTACCTGCCACTTGGTTTGAGGATCATGGGTCAATGTAGAAGAGATGGTCATTATTTACACCTGGTTTTGAATTCATATTCATAATCAGAAGAGAATCCTCTTGCTCCTCTCTATAGTTGTTGTAATCTCTCCTTGATTTATAGCCTCCTTGGTAGTTGTTATTGTAGTTCTTGTTGTAATTGTTATTGTATCCTTGATGGTGATTGAATCTTCCTCTTGATTGTGAATATCCACCTATTTGATATCCTCTATCTATCTGATTCTTGAAGTTCCTATAACACTCATCTGTACTATGATTTGACAATCCACAAATATTACATGGTGAGGAAGGTCTCCCCCTACCTTGCTATCCTCCTCAGCCCCTTCCTCTTGAGGTTCTACCTCTCCCTACATAGTTGGCTTGGGAGGTAGCTCCTTCATCCTCAATCTTCTTATTCTTCTCTTTCTCTTTGGACTTACTTTTATGACTGTATAGGGCATAAGAGCTATTACCTCTTGATGAATCTCCATTCTTGTTGAGCTTGGCTTCATGGGTAAAGAGTTGCCCCATGAGAGTGGTAAGGTCTAGAATCTGCATGTCCATGTACAAGTCCATGGCAGTTGTGAAGCTCTCCCATTTGTCATCAACTTTAATACCATTGATTAATTGTCTTACAATCTGCTCCTCTTCAATTTCTTTTCCTATGCTTGCCAATTGATCAGCTACATCCTTGACTTTGGTCACATACTCTGAGATGCCTTGCTTGGGTTGCTTTCTTTGAGTGGTAAACTCAATCAACAATTGGTTCTTCCTAGCTCTTGTGTTGGAAGAGAAATATGAAGACAATGTCTTCCAAGTCTCTTGGGATGTCTTATAGTTCCTAATGTGTGGAAGAAGAAAATCAAAAATTTAGTTAAGTAAGTAAGACCTTGCATCCTTGGCACACCATGCATTCATAATTTCATGCTCCTCTCTTGTAGGTTGTCCTTTGCTTCTGAATATGGGCATCTCCTCATCTGCTGAGATGTATCCATAGAGGCTCCTCACAGAGGAGCATGAAATTATCAATGCATCCTTGGCACACCATGCATTGATAATTTCATGCTCCTCTCTTGTAGGTTGTCCTTTGCTTCTGAATATGGGCATCTCCTCATCTCCTGAGATGTATCCATAGAGGCTCCTTCCTTGCAAGTATGTCTTCATCCTCAAGGACCATGCTTGGTAGTTGTTCCTATCCAATTTATCAATGAAAAAAGGAAAACCATCTCCCATTTTACCTTAGCTTTGCTCTGATACCACTGTTGGGAAAGATGGATGGACACTCCAAGAAATGAGTAGGTATTGCCAATTCCTGTTTTGTACTAGCCCCTTCTTGCTTCAGAGTTGAGTTGTGGGCCCTTGTAGCTTTCCAGTGACACTATATAAGTGCATATGTACTTTGGAAATGATGTGAGAAATTATTGAACCAAGACAGACTATCTAAGTTGAAGAATCAAAGAAAATCTTCTATTTTTTATCATAGACCTGCTGCTTGTTATGCTCAGTGCTTCTAGTACAGTAGGAATGTTGGAAATTTAGTAGGCCTATTACTAATACCAGAGGTCCAAGTTCCATACGTCCATGATCTACAACATACATTTTGGCAATCTTGCAATATTGACAAAACACTTTAGTCATACAAATGATGAGACAAAGATAGAGAGAGATTAGATCCGGGCATATTGGTGATATCCACCGCCAATGACTATGCTACTTTGATGATTTGTCCAAAGATACGTGTAAGCTCTTTTGACATTTGCTCATCTAAGACCTGTGCTCCACCAAACACACTGCCAAATTTGTTTTCAATATATTTGTCCGGTTTAATCACTTTCCTCTCTTCATAGTCTTATAATGTAAATCGATAAATTTAATTTTATCGATGAATCCGGGCATACTGGTGATATCCACCGCCAATGACTCTACTACTTTGATGATTTTTCCAAAGATACATGTAAGCTCTTTTGACATTTGCTCATCTAAGACCTATGCTCCACCAAAAACACTGCCAAATTTGTTTTCAATATTAATAAATGTTGTTCTGGATAATTTTGCAATGAAATCTTTGTAACTAAAAGTGTCCATGGCTATAGTGATTTCATCTTCTCTCATTTGATACATGTACAAGCACATAAATTCTTCTAAAAATTTTTGCTCCTGCTTGTTTATTTTACCTACCATCTGTGTAAAAATAAAAAATAGACTATCAGTAAGTGTATGGATAAATAAATCAATAGTGTGTGTGCACAAATGATAGACATATGCATAGTTAAATAAGTAGATTTATAATTAAATAGAAAGTGTAATTATAATCTTGAAGTGAATCTATGTAACTATTGAGAATGTAGTAGTCAAAGAATCATACATTTATAATATTTCATATACATTCGCTATCCTATGTATGCGTTTTGTCACATAACTGTATATAACTATTGTGATAGTAAGAGTCAAAGAATCAGACAATCACAATAGTTTCTATACACCTTGTGACCTACACTAACTATTCTCATCGAAATCTAAGTGACTATTGTGATAGTAAGAGTTAAAGAATCAAACAATCACAATAGTTTCTATACACTCCCTATACTATTGAGAGAGTAGGCATCAAGGTGGCCATTCAAAACAAAGTATTCTCATTGGAATCTAAGTGACTATTGTGAGAGTAAGAGTCAAAGAATCAGACAATCACAATAGTCCCTACACACTCCCTATACTATTGAGAGAGTAGGAATCGAGGTGGCGATTCAAACAATCTCAATAGATCTATTACTATGTCCTATACTACTGTGAGACTAAGAATCGATGTAGCGAGTCAGACAATCATAGTAGTGGTTTATTTTTAAATGTTTCTCATCGATGTATACAAGTAAGAAATGCTTGCGTGAGTCAAACATGTATACAATTGATGATTAAAAGACACAAAACAAATTATATAAATAAAAATCAAGCATATGTAAGAGACGCATATGCAAATCATACCATATGAATGATATAATTAACAAAACAATAAAATAAATAATAAATAAAAATTAAAACAATACATCAATGATTGAAAAGAAAGCTCTCTGATAAAAATTGTAGGCTTAAGCTCTCTAGTACATCAATGAAGCACGTGCAGAATAAGTTTTTTGATCGAATATAAGAATATATCTTTTTTTTATCAAAAGCGCGACCCAAAGTTGAATAAAGATATGTTTTTTGTTTCCCATACTTCAAAAGTAAAGAGCCTACCATGCTTCTCACATCTAGCTAACTTATTGAAGCCTTGACATGGATCTTCCACAAAAGCTCCACGTTGGGTGAACCTAACTTGTAAGCCTTATTCAACTCTTTGGCCTATACTTATTAGGTTTTTTTTAATAGTGGGAACATAGAGTACCTTGCTCAAAATGTTTGTCCTACGAATTGGTTTTGTGCTAGCAGAAAAGAAAGTCTCTAGGGCATGATCTTTAGTATGCATGATAGATTTTAGTATGCATGATCTTTCTTGAGCTTCCCTTGCACAACAAAGTGTGCATTTATCTGTCTCCTCTTGTGTTGGCCCTCCTTTGGACCTTGGACTAGGCATAGCTTCATTACTTGTTACAATTCCATAGAGACTTCTACCTTGCAAATAGGCCTCCACTATGATTTGCTAAGATGCATAGTTGTGTGTATCAAGCTTCTCAATCATTTAGGGAAAGCCATCACCCATCTTGATCTATCTCTGATACCACTGAAAAAGACATCGAGAAGCTTGTAGTAGGTAGAAATGACAAAGTTTGGTCCAGCCAACTAGCATAGTACCAACCCTTAAGGAGAGTCAAATAGAACTTATAGGCATGTGATTATTGCAATAAAATCGACTTTGAATATCTTCTAACTTGTTTCCATTGTCCCATGAAAGTTCTTTGATATGGGGATGCATTTTATATTACAACAATCTTAGGTCCTCCTATTTCTACACTTCAATTCTTCTTTTAACTAAACACTCCTCTTTGTAACCTACTTTGAGGCTACTTTCTAGGTTCCATATCTAATCCACTAATTATTATTGTAATTTCATAGATCTCTCCAATATCAAATTCCTTTAGTAGTTATTTTAATCTCTTTGGAATGTCTTCTTTTCCCATAAGGGAAATCCCATGGATAAGGAAAAAAATGAAATAATCTTGTCTAATCCTGAACATCCTTTTTTAGTCTAAGTTGAGATGGCAAAGTCAATTAAGATATTTCCCTGCATTATAGCAGAAGGAAAGTAGATGGGAACCTTGAGGATGACTTTGTTGTGAGAGAAGAGGAGGGTGTTGAGATCATGGTTAACCCATCATGGGGAGCCCATAAGGGAAAAACGTTATGCATTTATAAAAAGGGTCCATACCTATGAGTCTCTCTAGTACCTCCAAGCCTCAACCAACCACTTAGCTATTATTTCTGCAACCATAGAAACCATATCAATGATCCATAAACCAACCTTTTTCCTAGGAGGAAAAAAATATCCCGCTTTATCTTGGGAATGCTTGTATGGTTTGTATCCAAGTCCATAGGAAAACTCCTACATGTGATTTCCAACTTATGAAGCTCCATGTAAATAGGCCTCTAGAAATTGAGAAAGGATATATTAGAGGGATGAGGAACATGCTAAGGACAATGTGTTACCTATCACATTGAGTTGCATTTCTTTCTAGTATTTAAGTTTAAATTTAGTTTTTTTCAAGACCTAATACCAACATTTTACTGTACATATTTGAAACCCCATTGGGATACCTAGAATCTTGAAGAATTTCCTAGAAGCAATCTCTTTGTATATATGATCGAAATGAACTTTCTTATGAAGTAATGTGTTAAACACTTGTTCTAACTGTCAGAAGAGCGTTTAAACGATCATTGGGTTCTTGGGAGTGGTAGGGGTCTGTTAGACAGAGGCCCTATACTTGGTTCCCAAACTAACC
Source organism: Ceratopteris richardii (assembly GCA_020310875.1). Classification (NCBI taxonomy): domain Eukaryota; kingdom Viridiplantae; phylum Streptophyta; class Polypodiopsida; order Polypodiales; family Pteridaceae; genus Ceratopteris; species Ceratopteris richardii. Next base: position 24,355,554 of record CM035435.1, on the reverse strand, counting down.
ATTCATATACAACAATATACGGATGCGCAGAACTGTAATTGGACTCTGTCACGCTTAGGAGCCTTACAATTCTCGATCAAAACTCGTCCAAAGTGTACCGAATACACTAAATTACTGTACTGTTCTGCACGTAAACTTACTGAATACCAGAGGCAATGGTAGTAATTCAACCTTTACCGAATAGGTACACACAATCAGACGACAACAAAGAGACAGAGAACTCAATAGTTTCAGACACACATGTGCTGAAGATTCAGTACGCAACTTCGGAAGACCCTCACTATAGCTTCATCTTGCCGTATGAAAATAGACCTCAACACTGAAGACAACACAATACAGATCCGAATACCAGAACACTACCACAAGTGCACAAACTTCTTCAACGACTGGCAGAACATTCCAAGAAAGAGTAATACCACGATACGTATAATTAACACAACAATCACAATAGAGACTCGCAACAAGTCACTCAGACAACAACTGGCGATCTACTAGATGTTGAGAGAACTCACAACCGCAACAGAGATCGATAGACAACAGACACGGATACACACAATATACTCAGAATACTTGCAGTTAGACAACAACACTACAATAACGCTCAGCTCAGTCACCCAGATAGACAGTCTGGTGATTCCCCACGAATCGTCACTTTAATTACAACCCGAACAAGTGGCGATAATACAACACAGAAATGAAACACGATGGTCCAAATTAGTGAACTCGACACATAGTAACGACACAGACAATCACCTAGACGGACAGTCTGGTGATTCCACGAATCGTTACCTTGTGTCTCTTTTACATTGCTTTATATAAAGATTACAAATGTCTTTGTAACAACTTTTCGCGCGTGCGAAACAAAATTCAGTTATACAGTTGCCAATCCGGCGGCCGACTAACACTTGGCACGCATGGTGGACTCGAACCCACAGGTTTTTATAAAATTACTGTTCTGCTATAATGCCGTCTAGATACATGCTTCTGGCTAATCTAAAGGTTCGGGCAATCTTCTTCGTTAGTTTCTAACATCTGTTTGAGAGTGTCCGGTTCTATTAATTGTGCATCTATTCTTAGAGAACTTAATGAAATAGCTTCGGTCAGCAAAATTTATGCTTGCGTCTGCAGAAAGGCTTCTTGTAGGTAGAAATCGTTTGATAAGGCCGCATCTCTGGAAACTTTCATTTCTGCCACTTGTTTCTCCATCTTGCTTACTCTTTCTTTCTGATTTTCCAGCTGATTCTCCCTTCTTTCGATCTCTTGATTCTGAAAATTTATGGTTCTGGAGTATGCATCCCTTTCTCTTCGGAGATTTGTTATTACCTTCTGTGTTTGAGCTTCCTTGGTCAAATAGTGTTTAAGCATGTTGTTGACATCTGAAAAAGTTTCGTTTGTTCTTTGGAGTTCTTCTTCTGTTTTCATAGCCTGCTTATGCTGTTCTTGGCTTTGCTGTACTACTTCGTGTAGCTGAACTCTGGTTTCTTCTAATAAATTGCCTAAGGCTACTCTGGCATCTTCTTTATCCTGTAGCTCTTGCTTCATTTGACAGATTTCGACATTTGCATTATTTAACAATTCGTTCTTCTTTCAGAGCTCTGTCAGTGCTGCATCCCTTTGTGCTATAACTTCTACCTGTTCGGCCATCCGGGCTTGTAACTCCTTCAGCTGTTCTTGTAAGGCTTGATTTTTTGCTTTGGCTACTAGTAATTCTTCCTGGAGGGGGCTAATGTCGGCCTCCAGTACATCTACTTTATGTTGAAATTCATTGTGAATATTCTCTGTTACTTGCTTCATTTGCGCAGGTAGTTGTTGTGATAAATTGATTAACATCTGTCCCATATTTGCAAGCTCCGAAAATACCGGGAGTGTTGGAAGCGAAAGAAGAGGACGAGGTTGAGAAGAGGATTCTGTGAGAAGCTGTTGTGAGTTCGGTGGAGAATAGTTTGGGGATGAGGAAGAAGAGGCAGTGGGTTCTTCAGTCAGGATGGGTGGAGTAGGGATAATGCGGTTGAGCGTAGGTTCCGATAGTGGAGTGGGGAGAACAGAGTGAGGTTCTGTTACCTTTTCTGTTATTTGTTGTGTTTCAGCATTGTCGACATCTATGGACTCAACTGCTTTCAGAATTTCGTCGAAAACGTCTTTAATGATCTGTTCTTCATCTCTTAGCTTTTCTGGCTCCAATTGTTGCTACGATGCCTCTTGTGACGAGCTTGTTTCGGATTCAGTGTGATCTTCCTGTTCTTTTTGTCCTTCTGATGAAGACTGTGCCGATGATTCGTGCTGCATAGACGTTGTGGTGTCATGGAAAGTTTCTTCGTCTTGTTTTTCTTCTTCTTTGTCATTTCCTTCGGCTGAACCCTATGCTTCACTTTCGGATGAACTGATTCTAATTCTTTTCCGGCGGAAGAGTTGATTGAGTTCCTCTTCGTCTTCTTCATCATCTTCCAATAATTGGGCTGATTCTTCATGGTGCAGGACCGGGCCTCTGGGTGGTGGTTGTGCTGCAAGTATGGCCGGAAAAAGGAAACAAATGATGTGTGGCAGTCTCAACCTCGGCATTCCTCCCTTTTTTACATGTTTGATTATTGAAATGCATTCCTTGTGAATGCGGTGGAAGAAGTAGGATGCAAAATTGACGGGTTCTCGAGCAGCTAAATCAATAGCGGAGTAGAAAGGCCTAGAGATGCCATAAGTTCGCTTGTGGAGGTTAAGAATGGCTATGAGGAATTACAGTGCGGATCTCTCAGGTTCCGGTCGACATAGGATTGTGTATTCGTTTGATGAATACCTAGGAAACAATTCTATCATTGTTGCTACTAGCAGACTCGGGCCATTTTCCCGACCTTGTCGAGGAAGTCTAAACGCTTCAGCAAAAGCTTGGAAGGTGATTACGGTTCGGGAGGGTAGGGATGTGATAGCCCAACTTTGCTCGTTGGCAGGTGTTTTAGCGATAGCGGCTATTATCTGGGCAAAGAACGGGTGGGATTCCACTGAATGCCACGGCAGTTCAGCGAAATTGGCCAACCCACGTATGCGCAGGAACTCTCCTACATCGGAAGGGAGTCCGTCACGGAAAGCGGCATAGTTTGCCAAAGCTTCCATGACGCACACAGAAAATGCAAGCACAAGACACAAAGCACAGGGTTTACACAATCACACAAATCACGCAAACACAATAGCGATTTTCGACGAAACGGAGAAGGTTAAGTAGATGCACTGTAGTGGAGAGCAATCAAAATCACTAATCATCGTGCGATGTTGAGATGATAACTTCTTAACTTCGGTGTGCATGTATGAGTAGCTGGAAAGGGCAGGGCGGTTGTTGACATAATTAGGTATCAGAACACGGATATTTACATACTTATTATTTTAAGCACTCAAAAACAAAAGGAAAGAAAAGAAAAGAAAAGGAAAGAAAAGAGAACGCCAAAAGCGCGGCCAACCGCGAAACGTTTCAGTGCGGGTTAGATGTTTGTTGATACGGCCGCAGCTTCGAACCGTTGACGACTTTCGGAAGAGGACTTTTGGTCAAAGTAGTCAACCGAAATGTTGTTGGGCCCACTTGTTCAGAAATCCGGTAGGGGCCAAACCATCGTAACTTGAATTTGCCAGCAGAGCGATTCGACTTTGCATTGTAAAATAGTACAAGTTGTTCCACCGTAAAAACTGGGGTCTTTAGATAGCAGTCATGTGTTCGAGCTTGTCTTAGCTGTACTTCCTGCATAGTCAAAAAACTTTGCCATCGGTGCTCATCCAATTCTCTGAGTGTATCTAGCCGAAATGATAAAGAATCTTATGGTATTAATTTTTGAGTGAGAGCCACACGTAAGCTTGGCACAATAATTTCCATGGGTGCTATGGCTTCCAATCCATAAGCTAGTTTGAAGGGTGTTAGACCTGTTGCTACCTTATAGGTAGTCATGTATGCCCATAATACTGCAGGTAATAGTTGATACCATCTTTCCGGTGCTTCCAGAATCAGTTTTCGAAGCATATTCAACAGTGTCTTGTCCGTACTCTCAGCCAAACCATTTGCACGAGGATAATATAGTGAACTGAATTTATGCGTGATCTGAAAAGAATATGTGAGTACTTTCATTAGATTGTTAACAAAATGAGTGCCCTGATCTGTAACAAGCTCCAAAGGTAAGCCAAAACGCGGAAAGACATCTTTCATTAGACACTTTGCCATCGAAACAGCTGTGGCAGATTTTAAAGCCCATGCTTCTGCCCATCTAGTTGCATAGTCTGTATAGGTTAGAATATAACGATTATTGCTGAGTATTACTGGTGGTGTAATAGGTCCGATAAATTCTAGACCCCACTTCTGAAAAGGTTCTAATGGTAAGACAGGTTGTAGAGGAAAAAAATGGTGCTGCAACGGCTGTCCAGATCTCTGACAATTATCACACTTTTTGACAAACTGCAATACATCCCTGTACATAGTAGGCCACCACAGTCCGCTCTGAAGAATTTTTCGGTGTGTTAAATCTGCAGCAAAATGGCCGCCTGATGGAATTGAATGAGCCAACATAATAACTGAATCAACTTCGTGTGGAGGGATACAACGAAGTAAAATTCCAGTGTGATCCATATAGTATAGTTCCCCAGCAATTAACCAAAATCGGCGACTAAAAACTGCAATCTTCTTACGTATTGCAGGAGAAGTCTGAGAGGGAAGGCATCCATCAGTAAGGAATGTCAATATCTGATCATAATAAGTAGATGGCATAGGTGGGTCTGCAATTTCATCATTAGTTGGTTCAGAAGCATAAATCGCTGGTGTCATATCATCTACACCAACCAGAGCTTCACCAGAATCTAAGCGAGAAAGGAAATCTGCTAAGGCATGTGAACTGTCGGGCCTATGAATCACTTCGTAATCAAATTCTTGTAAGAGCAGAACCCATCGCGCTAATCGACCACCTAGATGTTGTTGTCGTACCAGATAGAAAAGTGCAGCATGATCTACATGAAAAGTAAATTTTTGGCCAAGTAAATAATGCCTAAATTTCTTGATTGAGTATACTAAGCCCAGACATTCCCTTTCGGTTACAGAGTAATTCTTCTCAGCAGGAGCAAGCCTTCGGCTGGCACAGTATACAAGCCGAAACCACTTATCGGTGTGTTGCATTAGAACATTGCCAATGGCAATATCTGAAGCATCAACAAATATATAAAATGGGCGATCCCAGTCAGGAGGCTGTAGGATTGGAACATGTGTTAGTAATCCCTTTAGACGATCAAAAGCAATTTGGCATTCCTGAGTCCACTCAAATTGTCGAGGAGTCTTGGTTATTAATCTGTTCAGTGGTATTGCCAAATGAGCAAGCCACCGTAAGTGCCGACCATGCCATCTTACTTGGCCCATGAAGCGCATCACTTCCTTAGGTGTAGTGGGCACATGTGCTTCTAACACAGCTGTAATTTTATCTGGATCCACCTGTATACCTTGTGCAGATACGATGTGGCCAAGTAGCCTTCCACATGAAACCGCAAACACGGATTTGTTTGGGTTCAAACAGAGTCTGTATTCTCTGCACTTCTCAAAGCAACACCGTAAATGGAACAAGTGTGCTACCATTTTTCCAAATAACAAAAAATCATCAAGATAAACTTGCATAAACGAGGTAAGGTAAGGGGAGAATATTTCTTGCATACACCTCTGAAAAGTACTTGGGGCATTTCTTAATCCAAACCACATTACGGTACAAGCAAAAACACCCCAATTGGTAATGAAAGCGGTCTTTGGTATATTCTGTTCAACCATTCTAACTTGATTATACCCACTGTATCCATCTAGGAATGAATACATTTCATGTCCTGCTACTCTATCAAGCATCGTGTCAAGAAAAGGTAGCGGAAATGGATCAGGCACCGTAGTTGCGTTCAGTTTTCGGTAGTCCACACAAATTCGCAGTTGCTTATTCTTTTAGGAACAATAACAATTGGTGAGATCCATTCAACATGCTCTACTGGTAAAATGAATCCAACTTTGAGTAGCCTATCAAGCTCTGCTTTTACCTATGATGCATAGTTAGGATTCATCCGGTAGCTGGGTTGCTTGATTGGCTTTGCTTCCGGCTTCAGCATGACCCTGTGTTGATCGATGTGTGGGTCCAAACCTTTCATATCTTTGTAATCCCATGCAAAGACGTCAGAGAACTCTCGGAGTAGCTGGATTAAGTCTGCTTGAAATAATTCCGGTATGCTTTCCCTTATCTTGACAGGACGCGGATGGTCCTCATCTCCTAAATTATAGGTGATCAATTGATCCTCTGGGACATAAAATTGTCGGGGCTTCTCTGTATCAACAGCTGGCTTAAAAAGTTGTTGTAGATCAGCGTCATGTATAACAGTGGTCTCTTCTTTCTTATCTTCTTTTGTTACAGGCATCACCGTACAAACTGCGGGATTCCAATTATCTACAACAGATTGTAGATCAACAGTTCCTAGGGAGATCAAATCAATATTATTCTTCAAAAACTCTTCTTCTTCATCATCTGACAACCCATCTAACATATGAACTGGTTCTGCAAAATACGGTCTAGCATGCAATTCGCAAGGCTGTATAGCATCTAGTTTTACAACATATTTACGATTATTATCTTTGAAAGTGAGTTCCTGTGCAGACCAATCTTGTATGACCTTAGCTTGCTTCAGCCAAGGACGGCCAAAAAGAAGATTATAATCAAGGGTGGATTCTGGTAATTCTAGGATGGCAAAGGTCATCTTAAATGTTGTACCCTGCAAAGTGATTGGCACGTTTCGAACAAGTCCTACTAGATGGACTCTTGATTGGTCGGCCATTCTGACAAAAAACTGAACTGGTTCGATTTCGGTCCATCCTAGCTTTTTACACAGTGCAGCAGTAGCAATGTTGACACGAGATCCTCCATCAATTAGTACCTGTGTAATTTTATGATTTTTATACCATACCGTAATTAAAGGAACCGAATGATCGATCGTAGAATCAGGTTCTGGTTGCACTGTCGCTGTTGCTGGAATGCAAGAAGGTACAGGACTGAACTGTTGTTGGAATTGTTGTCGAACTCCTGGTACTAGTGCAAGTAATTGGCCAAGAGGAAGAGTAATGGACGCTTTAGATAAAATTTCCCAGAACTTATGTGATTGAATTGTGTTTTCCGCCGATTGTGAAGATGATGCGCTGGCTGAAGATGATGTTTCTGCTGAAGATGATGTGCCTGCTACTGAATTAGAATCTTGTTTTTGTGTTCCTTCCCTGGTTAACGGAGCCTGGGTCACTGGAATAGGATTTGGAAACACTAGAGGTTTGGCGGTGGTCCATTGACTTGCCTTATTGTTGGGGATTCGTGGACAAGAAGGAGTTTGAGGGTTTGTAGGAGAAAAAGGAGATGATGAAAATGGACTAACAGTGAGAACTTCTGCAAAGGAATACTCTTGGAAACCTTGAATATTGATTATCTTTCAACAATTACAATGACTGCACACAGTCTAATCAATGACTAAATACAACTTCAGAGAATATCAATTACTGAAGACCAATTATCTCAAGTCCTCTGGCAGCGGCCTCTCCTGCACCAATCCTTCACTTGCTTCCCGCTTCCCTTGTGCACACCTTGCACTAAGCTTCCACCAAGCTAAGGAATTGGTATCACGGCGCACACACACAATAGACCTTGGGACTCTTGGAATCCAACCCGCCTTCTCTGCACACCTCCCTCTTGACACCTCTTGCACTCTTGAGTGTCGTCGCACACTGGTGGCTCTTCTTGCTTCCTCTCTTGCTTCCTCTGAAGCTCTCTCTTGCTCCTCGTTCTCAATGTCCAAGAATAGCCTTTGTCCTTCTTTTGTTGAGTCCGCCGGTTCGCGCACTCTAACTGCAATACAATCTTTTTGTCCTTTCAATGTCCCAAGATTGTCTTTTGAACTGGTCCTCAACGACTCGCTACTTTGTCCTGTAGTGACTTTAGAACAAGAGTGACTTTCAAAATAAAATTTTTGATTGGGCGGCCTATTTCCACCTTTGCGTACGCGGCCTTCCATACCTTCACCTTTCCTTTTAATTCTTTACTTTTGCACCTTAAGATTTTAAATTCGTCCTTTGAACCTTAAGAGAAAAAATACTTTGCACCTTTAGTTTCCACCGGTTAGGGCTCTACACTTATCATACATCCTTTGTTGTTCACGTATGACTGGTTCAAAGACTTTTGCTGCTGGTTGCAGTTGCTTACCGGATCGTGTCTGAATTACTGCAGCTTGTGTTTCTACTGGTGTGATTTGCACCATATTAGTCATCGAGTTTTGAAGTTCTTTCTTCCTCTGATCATACTCAGCTGCATCCTTACAAAATCTTCTAATGTGACCAAATTCACCACAAAAATGGCAGCGAGGTGGTGGCAAATTAGTATTTTCCTATGCTGGTCCGGCCTGCCAACAGTTTGCATTGTAGTTATTATTTCTTTGTCCTCTGTAATTTCGATAGTCTTGTTGCTGGTTGTTTCTCATTGGCGGAGGTACATAATGATTGGCTGGTTGTCCTGGTTCCTATATAATAGCATTGACAATTGCGGTTCCCTGCACTTTGGCGTTGTATGCACAGTTTTTGGTGGTATGTCCGATCGTGTTGCAGATAGCGCAAAACAACTGATTAAGTGCACAAGTGACACTGTTGTGCCCTGAGTTTTTGCAAGTGGTGCAGTATATCTGTCTAGTCGGATCTTTTGCAACAGTTTTATTTGCTTTTAACCACTCCAGGTCTTCTGTAAATCCTCCAACCTTGTTTTCCAGCTACAAAGCCATTGCAATCACTGCATCTAGCATCATAGCTCCTACACAGCGTATGATCATAATCTGTTTGAGTTGCGGAGTCAATCCCTTGATAAACCATTGAGTTATAACATCATCCGGTAGGTTGGCATGTGCTGGTGGTAACTGCCTCAAATGAGTCCTGAATAGGGTGGCATATTCCTGCACCGTTTGATTTATCTTCTGTCTATTGTTTTGCAGGTAGTCAAAAATTTCGGCTGGATTCTTCTTTAGCTTGAATCTCTGCAAAAATGCATCCCTTACTGCTTCATAGGTGCCGAAGTGGTTAATATCATATTCTGTAAGCCATCTGGCTACTTCGTTAACCAATGTAGACTAGAAGACAATAGCTTTATACGCCGGATCAGGTGGATGGTTGAGCACTGCGTAGCTTATCTCAAATGTGCGTACATGAGCATCTGGGTCATCCCCTGGAAATCCACCGAATTTAGTGTACGTTACTCCTGTTGAAATCGGCCTTGGTGGGCATAGTTGTTGTTGTTGCTGTTGCTGTTGTTGTTGCTGTTGTTGTTGTTGTTGTTGCCCATTCATTGTGCTGATGGTTGTATTGTGACTATCTTCTGTATCCCGAGGCTGAATATCTGGATCGTCAAAATCTGTATCGTCAGCCTGTGCACTTTCCGGTTCGATAATCTTGTTCAGTATGTTTCGAATCTCGGTTTCGAACAAGCTACCTTCCTTCTTGATGTCAAATGTAGGAAAGCTTACTCCCAATAGAGGTGACTAGGCTGATGATTCACCAAGAAATGGTAAACCGTCGCCGAAAAACTGTGAATTCTCAGTAACTTGTACCAAAATAGCACCGGAAGGTGTCGATTTTTCACTAAAACAAAATGTTTTTTCTCCTTCACTGATTTCCTTGGCCAAGACATTTCTATTCGCAAACAACTTCGAATCTTGACCTAATGGTGTTAAACTAACTTCATGCTGTGTCCCGGTAGATTCTGGGGTTACTATACCTTCGACAGACTGTGCCCAAATCGCACCGGAATGTGCTAGAAATGTAGTGCGTTCCACCGGAATATGGTCGGAATCACTACTAAGATTCTTCACTTTCTTGGCAGCTGGGTTAAACCTATCTGCGCTTCTACCTCCTGGAGGTGTCCTTAGCAAATTAGGTACCCAGGGCTGTCGGTTCTTCGGATACGTTTCACCGGATCGAGTAACCGGCATGTATCATCTTTTGGTATTAATCACGTACTATTACTGTCGATTTACGATCTACATTCACTTTTCACAATCGATTTGCAATATGCTGGTGCAACTTGCTGATAGTTAAGTGCCACCTTCCCACAGATGGCGCCAGTGTTAAATGCTTGTTCTAACTGTCAGAAGAGCGTTTAAGCGATCATTGGGTTCTTGGGAGTGGTAGGGGTCTGTTAGACAGAGGCCCTATACTTGGTTCCCAAACTAACCATTCATATACAGCAATATACGGATGCGCAGAACTGTAATTGGACTCTGTCATGCTTAGGAGCCTTACAGTTCTCGATCAAAACTCGTCCAAAGTGTACCGAATACACTAAATTACTGTACTGTTCTGCAGGTAAACTTACTGAATACCAGAGGCAATGGTAGTAATTCAACCTTTACCGAATAGGTACACACAATCAGACGACAACGAAGAGACAGAGAACTCAATAGTTTCAGACACACATGTGCTGAAGATTCAGTATGCAACTTAGAAAGACCCTCACTGTAGCTTCATCTTGCCGTATGAAAATAGACCTCAACACTGAAGACAACACAATACAGATCCGAATACCAGAACACTACCACAACTACAAAGACTTCTTCAACGACTGGCAGAACATTCCAAGAAAGAGTAATACCACGATACGTGTAATTAACACAACAATCGCAATAGAGACTCGCAACGAGTCACTCAGACAACAACCCGGCGATCTATTGGATGTCGAGAAAACTCACAACCGCAACAGAGATCGATAGACAACAGACACGGATATGCACAATATACTCAGAATACTTGGAGTTAGACAACAACCCTACAGTAACGCTCAGCTCAGTCACCCAGACAGACAGTCTGGTGATTCCCCACGAATCGTCACTTTAATTACAACCCGAACCAGTGGCAATAATACAACATAGAAATGAAACACGATACTCCAAATTAGTGAACTCGACACACAGTAACGACACAGAAAATCACCCAGACGGATAGTCTGGTGATTCCACGAATCGTTACCTTGCGTCTCTTTTACATTGCTTTATATAAAGATTAGAAATGTCTTTGTAACAACTTTTCGCGCGTGCGAAACAAGATTCAATTATACAGTTGCCAATCCGATGGCCGACTAACAAATCGAATATTGTCTTTAGCTTTGTTTATCCTCAATAATCATGAAAATAATTAAATAAGTATGTTCTATCTCTACTTATGATAGCTTCTTCGCTTACCCATGGGCTTTTAGAGATCTTTTCCCGTCTCAAGTCCAGGCATACACTGATGCCCCTCATATTCCAAAGCTAAGAATCTTTGATATACTTTTTAGGTTATATCAATATTTGGACTTAAATAACCATATGAAAGGTTTGGGAATGACTCAATGACTAAAGAATTTAAAGAATTTCCTTCTCACTACTTGGGATAACATTATTCTTCAAAGCCTTAAGATTCCTTCTAGGGAATCAAATAATTTGAGCAAATGATTCATCATGGAATCTTTTGCAATGCTAGATTATTTCAAACAATATCCAGAAACTTTACTGATTCAATTGTATTCTTTTCCTGAGTATCAAACTAGAGACTAAATATCACCTTTTGGATATGGTTTACCATGCTACTATGAAAGTTTAAGATGAACTTTTATTTATATGATATTGACTCCTATTCTTGAGTTTGATACAAGATTCATTATTATTGGTCAATCCTTATATGTTACTAGAGTCCTTTAAGCATATTTCACCAATCAAAATTATGTTTAAAGTCCAAGCATCTATTGATGATTGATCCTATAACTTTGAACTTTATAGCTTGTTTAGGAAAAGTTCATGGGTTGGAGATCCATTTCTTCGAACTTTCTATTCCTAAATGAAAAAGTTCACACTAGCTTCAAGTCCTTATGAACTTATCTTATTTCCTAAAAATTGCTTACTTTTTATTGGCATCAAAGATCAATCGATATTAAGGTTCAACCTTTGATTTCCATCACTCCTGGGGATGAAATCAAATGAAAACTTATAAAAGCTTCATAGTTTTTCTTGGCACCTTGCATTCTTACCAGGGATACTACTTACGGAATAGAACAACTATCTTGTGAACTTTAAAAGTTCATCTGTAAGTTCCATTTAGCTTTATTTGATTTTTGATCATGTCTTGGGATAGAAGATCAAATAAAGACTTTCATTAAGAAGTGCTCAAGTAACTAAGCAAACTCTTATCATCCTACTTGGATTTAAGATTCATCATGGAAACTTTCATGTAGCTCTATTTTCTTTGTTGGCTTATTTTTAGGAAGTAGCTTGATTCCTAAAGATTACTTTAATATATCTTTTAGGAAAATATCTTGATTCCTAAAGATTACATAAGTTTCTTTTTTAAGCTCTAATTAGCTTAAAAAAAACCAAGCATACTTTTCTTATCCTCAAAAAGTGCTAAATAAAGTTCCCGTACTCTTTGAAAATTTTGAATCTTGTCTAGAGATGCACTCATGGAATTTAGCATCCGACTATTGAACACTAAACTTCCGTAGTACTAAAGTTTATTCATCTTTTTGAAGTTCATCACTCGTCAAGATGAAATCAAAGAACAAACTTCAAAAGTCCCATGATTTTTTCAAATTTGGAACATATCAACTATCCTTTGAACTTGAAAGTATTCAACTTCTTAACAAACGATCATGCATATGTGAATGCCTATTTTTTCATGCAAATGCATGTGAGTGCATGCTCGTGTTGACATTCTCCTTTCATGCATCAACCTAATTCAAGAAATTCTTGATCTTGACATGTGTGCATCCAATCATCCATGCACAAACAATCTATCTTCTTCCTTACAAAAGATTATAAATATACATGTGCACAGACTTGAGTGCATCCTATTCCTTTTGCAAGCAAGAAGAAAATGTGTATGGTGCATGAAAACATTCTTTTGAAAGGAGAAATACACCAATAATCTTTCTTAGATGCATGCCTATACTTGTGTTTAATGAGTGTTTCCATATCTTTATGCTCTTTCATGTAGGTTTCAATAATTTGCATCAAGATTATCAAGAATGACGTTTACTACCATACTTCAATGATTAAAATGCATCCTACATGAAACCATAGAGCAGAAACAAATATTGAAACCAATCATTAACTTGGAAAATACTTATCTCTCACTTAAGCTACGTCCTTCCCTTGATCCTCGGGAAGAACCGTTTTCCATCCTCATGAGCTTCATGAGTCTCCAAACATGTTCTTGGCAAAGAATCTCCCATTCAAGTAGTTGGCAAGCTCCAAGAACGATCGATGCTTGGTATGAACCATCCACAACATTCAAAAGCTAAAATTTGTAATTAATATAAGTAATAGCTGACAGGTTTAGTATAGTGGATAGCTCGTCTCCACAAAATCTATATATCATGGGCTCAATTCCCATGACGGAATTCCACAGAAGCTAACGGCCTGCTTATTCTTTCCTTTATTGCTTTATGATAAAGCTTGAAAAGGTCTGCAAAGCCTCGTCTCCATTTGTAATAAAACTTTATTGCAAAACAACAATAACACGCAGCTAACATGGATACAATAACTAGCTTCTGGGACTATGACAGAGGTTCGATTCTGCCCTTCAGAATACGCGCCCTTATAATGTCGTGTTGCACTCTTTGATAAGAGAGCCACATTCATGATGATTCATTCAACAAACGTGTTGCGCTCTTCGATAAGGAAGCGAGAATTCTTTTTGATGTCAAGGTTTCAAGCCCCGCGCACGACCACGATTTTCTTTTACCACCTTTTGGCGTGATCTGGATGCTTCTGCGCCATCCAGAATAAGCGTAAAAAAAACTTCTAGCGATTAATATTATGTATCCATCCTGCCTTCTTGGAGTACATAAAGTCCCTGTCACCACGAAGTTGGGAGTTCGATACTGGCCGTGATTGGACGTTAAACAAACTTATTTTCTTCAATATGAAGCTTTTGTATATCACGCGACGCGTCTCTCTTCGAAGCCCCAGCTCCTAGTGACGGTTGTGATATTATTTGTCCTATGTACCGAAAACATCAGCGGCGCCTGTCGTCATGGATAAAGCATGTGCTCATCTCTCCACTCTTATGAGTTTGAATCTCAATGATGGTCGTCTGCACGAGAGAATGGACTTTCTTTTGCTCCTCTATGCATGCATAGATCTAGCTCCGATGAGTAGGCATTCACGCGGATAGCATGAGAAGGCACTCGCGTGGATGGCAAACTTGTACTAGGGACTGGCAAACCGGTATTAGGGACAAATTTCCAAGAATGAAAGCATAATATGAATGTTCAAGGAAGCTCATGAGAGCAAGGTCTCCATGAGAACTTAGGGAAGACGATGAGACACCAAGGTCACCATGGAAGCTCAACCTTGAGCTCAGATACCAATGCAACAAGACTATAAGTACGACCACCACGTGCTAGAGAGATGATTCTCCTCCCAATCTTATGCCTGTATATATAGCTGCTCGAATCAATGAGGACCACAAATGTAACTAGAGTCCACAAGTGCATGTGCAATCTCCTCCACTCCTTTCATACCTTCCACTAGAATCCACTAGTGGTTGTTGTACTCACCTCTTGAGTTAAGCCTCCTTGGACTCAAGTTAACTCACCTTAACTTGAGTTAGAAGGCTCTAGAGCTCTTTGGGCAAAACTCTCTCCCCATGCTCCCCATGGGAGTTGAGCCCACGACCTCCTCCTTCATAGCCATGAGACTTAACCACTAGGCTAAGTGGATTACTTGAATATGAGAGCACATGAACTTATGCTTGAGTCTATTCTTGAGATCTTTGGTCCTATAGACGAGTGACCAAACGGTGTCTGATTTCAGATCTGTCTGAACCCTCCCTGAGATCATAGACTTACTTTATTACATGAACCCTTCCTAAGACCATAATATCTGAAGAAGAATTCTAGGGATGTGTAGAAAAATTCGATCCACGACCAAAGAAGAATAATCAAGAGAAGGAGTCGAAAGTAGAGTTGAGTAATGAAAATGAAGAAAGAAATTCTTTAACTCCTGAAGTTAAAGAATTGCTACAAGTTAAACCCCAGTTTTGGAACAAATTAGCTAAACATTTGAAATTGGAAGAGACAAACTAATCAATAAGGAAGGAAAAAGCGGAGATGACACCCACAATTAAAATTGCAGTTGAAAAGTGGGAAAATTTAGTGAGGGAGATGAAGGAAAACCATGCCTCCAAATCACATTCTGGGGCTATATGACCAAAGCCATTCTAGATACAAGAGCGGGGGTGGGAATAACGACCAAACTAATATGGGAAAAATGGGGAAAATCAGCCCTACAACCCACTTGGATGAAATTACAATTGGCAGACGGTCACATTGAAAGACCTCTAGGAATCCTAGAAAAGGTAACCCTTACTACTTGTGGAGTGAAATTTGAACACATGTTGGCAATGTGTCAATTTGGAAATGTAATTAATTATGACATGATCTTAGGATGACCATTTGTGAGATAATTAATGGTAGTACAGGATTGGGGATGAGATGCATTACCTCTCCAACATCAAGGTGCCACTACAAAAATAAACCTACAGACATTTGCATATAGAGATGTACCACCCCTACAATGGAACCCTGTACATAAAGAAGAAGATGATGTGTCCATCCATAGTGCGGGATCATGTGACCAATCTTGGATGAATGAGGATGCCCAACTATGGATGTGTAAGGAAGCAAAACAAGAGGAAGAGGGACTACAAGCTTGGCCGATAGAACATGAAAGTTACAGATCGGTAGAAGACCCTGCTTATATGTTGCAACTATTAACAGATGAAGCATTTGAGCCACATGGATGGATGTAAATATTAGACACCCTAGATGTTTGCATGAATGAGGAGGTATTAACTATGAATGAATGCGTAGATGAGGAAGGATATGATTTAAGCATGTACATGTAGTTCTCCAAGAGGTGGAAGAAGGTGAATTTATAGAAAAGGAATGGAGAAAGGACTACGAAAGTATAGAAATGGAACCTAAATTTGAGTCAAAAGAACAATACTTGAGAGAGATAGAAAAAGAAGATACCCAAGTAAGCACAAAATTACTATCCATAGAGGGATATCGAGAAAAACCAAAAGTGGAGAAACACGAAGTTGAGGAAGAGTTAGATCATGAAAAATTTGAGGTACCTAAATATTTCCAATGGTATGAAGTTGAAGAAAGGAAAATAGCTATTCAAATGCCAAAAAGAGAGGCTCAGGAAGGAGTAGCTTACGACAACAAGGAACAAACTAAGAAAGGTTCTTGTAACAATGGAAGTTGAAGAAGAGAAATGTAGGTATATAGGGAAGGACATACCGATAGAAGAAGAGGAGGAACTTATAGAGATGATTCAAGAATATAGAGATGTATTTCCTTGGACTTATAAAGATTTCAAAGGAATGGATCCCTCTACTTGTTCTCATAGGATTCCAATGACTCGAGATGCAAAAACCTCGAAACAAAGACCATACACATACAAAGATGTCTATTAAGTCAAGATCGAAGAAGAAATAGATAAACTATTAGTGGCTGGATTTATATATGAAATTGAACACATCAAATGGGTTTCACCCTTGATACTAGTGTTGATATATTTAGGTTGTGATGTGTGTGAAGACCGTTGGGGCACTTTTTCCCCTCTTTAGGAGGTTTTTTTCCTCGGCTTGTATATATGCCTATAATCCTAATAGGTTACTTATCTTTGTACATTCTAGTGGTAATACATTCAGTATTGTGTGTTGTGTTCCAAGCTTCTTCTTCCTCCTTGTGTTGTTCACATGCTTCCGTAGACCTCAAACGCCAACAATGGTATTAGAGCATCTTTCCACTTCATCTAGGACATCATCAACATGTCTCTGATCACAGTTTTAGAATCACACAAAATTTGGATAGCATACTCAAGCTGATTAGGAGATCAAAACATCTTCCTCTATGGTGCCGAAATGGCGATCTGAGCTTGTTTCAGCCTTCGAATGCACTATCATAGCGCTTGTGCAAGATATTTTGCCTTTTTGTACCAAAGATATATATGTATATATATATATATATATATATATATATATATATATATATATATATATATATATATATATATATATATATATATATATATATATATATATATATATATAGGTTTTGATTCGCTGGTATAAGCATCTCGAAGTCTGCTACATGTTTAGCAGAACTCGACAGGGTAATTCTATTCAACTTTTTGAGATACAATCAATTTTTTGCATCAAGGAATTTTAGTTAGTGGCCATTGATGTATTTCGTATGTTGCCTATTGAGGATACATTGGATGGTATGAATTACCCATTGTGGGCTTATATGATGCATCATGTATTGGTCACAAAAGGACTATGGAATATTATGCAGGGTGTTGAAAAACATCCTGTGACACCTCCAAATAGAGGTATTGAAGCTGATGTAGATGGCATCGAAGATGGTGATACTCTACAAATTCCTATTCATGTTGCAATTCTTGTTGCACCCACTATAGAGCAAATTCGTTGCGACGGCAGAGATGCTCAGGCACCTACATTGATAGCCTTGTCTATCAAACATGCCATTATTCCTTGTATTCGCTCTTGCAAAACAGCCAAGAATGCTTTGGATACACTTACCACATTGTACCATGCAAGGAATGAGGCTTGTGTTGCTTACCTCTGAAAACAATTGGAGAGTGAGCACATGAATGAAGGTGATTCTATCGATAGTTTCTTGACAAAGCTCAAAGACTTGAAGGAACAATTGATTTTTGCTAATGAAGTTATACTAGATAGTTCACTTGTGCAGACCATTCTGAGTGGTCTTCCTGATTCATATCATAATTTTTCTTCTACTCTTTTTTTATGATGAAAGGCAATCCAAATGCCTTGTCATTTGAGGAGTTAGTCTCTGTTCTATTGTAGCAAGATTAGTCTAGGCAGAACATGTCCATTATGTATGTTGCTAGTCAGAAATCTGGAAATGCTGCACATTCGAAGAAGGAAGACAAAGATGAGATGAAATCAGAAAAGCAGAAAATTCTTTTGTAAGTATTGTAAAGGAAAGGATCATGCCATAAAGAACTATCCAAAACTAGCTGCAAAAGAGCCAAAGCAAAAAGAGGGTAGAATGGTTGTTGTAGAGGCCTCTACACCAAAAACAGAGTATATTAATCTTCTGCAGAATGAAGAATGGGTGTTTACTATTGTTTGCAGTTTTGACCCATCATCTCTTGAATAGTATATGTGTGTAGTAGACTCAGATGTTTGGTACGTTGATAGTGGGGCAACCAAACATATTACCTCGCAACATAGTTTCTTCACTTCACTCGAGCTTGCCCCTATAGGGAATACTGTCACATGCACCAACAACTCCTCTTATCCAGTCATGGGAGTTGGTAAGATCATTCTGACTACTACTGATGGTAGTTATTTTAAATTGTCAGATGCTTTACTTGTGCCAAGTCTCTGAAGGTTGTATTTTGGGCAAAATATAGCATTCCTCCTTTCCAAAAGATGGTTCAGTTCGAGGTAGTCAGAAATTGCAACTTGTTCATACTGATGTCTATGGAGCTATGCATTAAACGTGATTCTTTTAGTTTTTTAGTAGCCTCTTTTAAATTATGGTTTCCTTGTTCTAATTGTTTTATTCTTAAAGCCAATAAATCTTATCATGGAAAATTATCTTCCCAATTAAGGCTCATCCAATTTACTATCTGAGTGTGAATAGGAAAAATCAGCTTTTGACAATACATAAGCTCAGCTGGCATAAACCCAGTCTTGTATATGTCATCCTATCATCCCATAAAGCAAATGATAGATATCTTAGCCATTTCCCAATATCTCCATGGCATGCTTTTGAGATCGCCTTCAATATCGAAGGATGACCTTGCTCAATCTTCCCAGTTGATTCTAGGTTGTAGGCTATCGTGAGAGACAATCGAATCCTATGGTGGTCAAAGAACTCTCTTGCCTCTCTAGCATCTAGCTCACCTTGATATTCTTCGTCTCTAAATCGCTCATACGCAAAAGTAGATGGATCATAACTAATCAAGTTTATTCCTGGATCTGTTGCTTCTTTGTCATCGTCAAATTTTGCTCTTGAGAGCATATCAACAATGGTATTATGTTTTCCAGTAATATGTACAAAGACTGGATTAATAAACTTGATAAAAGCAATCCATCTTAACATGGCAATGTGAGGAGATGAACAACTAGCAATCATTCCTATTAATGGAAGACAATCAGTTTTGACAATTACATTGGCTCCAATAAAATATTCTTTATCTGTTTTCAAGGCAGTGACTAGTCCCCAGAACTCTCTTTTAATATGAGGATAATTTCTTTGTGTATCATGCAAAATTTTTGCACCAAAGTGAACTACATATCTTTGCCCCTTCTCGTCATCTTGACCAATGACCTACCCTATACCGATAGGACTAGTATCAATCATTCAGATTATAGGTTTATTTTTTGAATAATCAATCCTTTTCAAATTTGGAGCATTGATAAGCATTTGCTTTAGTCTCCTCATAGTTTTACTATGTTCCTCTATCCAGAAGAATTTCTTTTTCTTTTGTAACAAATCATACAATGGATTTGCAACATGAGCAAAGTGAGGGATCCAAGTTGCATAGAAGACACAAGATCCTAAGAACCTCCTCACTGCACTAATGTTGCGACATACCTCTTAAATTCTACTTATGGCATCAACTTTCTCTGGGTATGGCCTATGACAAAAATGCCCACATAAATGTCCAACAATCAAAACTTTGTTCACACCAAAAGTGGATTTCTCTAAAGAGAAAGTCAGTCCAACCTCCTCGAACCTCTAAAAGATTCTTTCACAAGCAAAAATGTGGTCAGAGACAAACTTTCTACATCTAGCTGATGAATCTAAAATCTCATTGTTTTCCCTTTCCACACACCCTTTTATCGGAATATCATCGCTAAAAGGCATACTCACTTTTGGGGTTGAAGTCATGTAAGACCAGGTTCATAGCATTCATCATATATGCCACATAATTTGTTGCTCCTTCTGGTAAAGTACATATACATACTAGACCCAAAGGATTTCTCATTGTGGTTACATCTCTAGTTTCAATGGCTAATCAAAACTGGTCATATCCTGAGTACAAGTCATCCATCGAATAGATGGAGTGTCCGACAAATGCCTCTGCAAACGCATCTACAATGGGACCTGTTCCTACATTTTTAATAGTGACTTTGTTAACAGGTTGCAAATCCTATAAAGTGTAGCTTTCCATTCTTTTTAGGTACCGTGAATCAACTGTTTGAATACAGTGTTGATGATGGTTCTAAAATTCTCATGGCAATCTTCTCCTTTAACAATCTCATTAGATCAGGTAGATGAGCCTTTGGGACTAGTATTGACCAAAGATTCCATGGAATATGTGGTACGGTAAATATGATCATTGGAGCTACAAGCTTTGGATCAGTGCATCCTATTTCATGTGGAAATAAAGAAAACGCCTTTCCATGATGCATGATCATCTTTCTAAATTGATCTTTTTCTAATTCTGAAAGAAATTCTTCTCCAAACTTTATATATTTCATAGTCTCTTCCATAAATGTATGTCGTATCTTAGATCGATCTCTAAGAAAAAGATCCTCAAAAACTCTTCTAATTATATCATAGCTCTCTTAAGTAAATGGATGAGCTACATATTTGATTTTCTTTTCAACTATTTTATATTTAGTATCAATCTTGACTTCATGTTCTAGAAAGAAATTAGCAATCAACTCATATTCCTCAATAGAGTCAAGAATTATAAGTTTTGATTCTAATTCTTCTTGAAGAGCATTCTCAAGTTCTTCTGTCAAGGTATAACTTTTTGAAAGCTCAATCATACATTCAGTATTTTCTTGAGGTGAAATTAATCCTAAGTTTTTAAAATATTTTCCATTTCTTTTTCTAAATTTATTTGTAAGTTTCTCTTCTTTAACAATTATAAACTAGCAATAGGACATGAAACCATTCTCCACTATTGTCTTGCTCAATAGTGGAATCTAATAGAAATTTTGAGTGTAATAGGTCCCAAATTCTCTTAAAGGTGGTGAATCTTCACACACATGATTGTATGAGTCAATGGGGTTTCTTCATAGATTTTTCCTATTTCTTGAATGATTGGGACAGAGTATCATTACTTGCAATGAATCCATTCTAGATTTAGAACGAATTCTTGCATATGATGACCCATCATTCTTGGCTTTCGTTTCCATTCTCATTTTTGCTATAAATGGTTGTTTGAGAATTACTTCATACGAGCAGTTGTCTTGCACAGTGAGATTCCCCTTGAACACCTCCTATCATAATACGTACATGTGCACATGCACCTTGCTGCAAGATCCCTGACCCATTATCCGATGTTCTCATTCTCCAGCCATGTTCCTTGTCAATGGGCCATCTAATTTTATCGAAGAATTTCTTTGATATTACATTTATCTCTGAGCCTGAATCAATCAAGGCCAGAGCTAAACATGAATCTTTCTCATCAACAATCGAAATTTGTACCTCTAGAGTTCCTCGTGCCCAAGAAATTGTATCGAGTTAGCTTTCATATTTTATCATTTCATCATCACATTGAATTGGTGACCCAAGAAGTTTCTATTTACACTTCCTCTTGTAATATCCTCTTCCTCGCCATAGTTGCTATCACTTAATGTCACAGCTTCATTTATTTCTAAGGTTTCTTCTGCAAGATCTTGCATATCCTCATCCTGAGGCAGTGGAAATTGACTTCTTCTAATAAGTCTTATAAAGCTATCCTTGCACTCGGGTTTTGCGATAGAAAACACTTGCTCAAGGGACATAGTGACTTGGCTTTTAAGGAATATGTCATTAAGAATCTCTCTAGCATCATTATTTTTCTTGAGCTCCGAGATCATAATTGCTCTTGAAGTCTTCCTCACTTTCTTCTTCCCTTTTTCCTCTCCTTGCTTCTGATCATCTCTTTGATCATTTTTATTATTTTGACTTTTATTACTTTCAATTATAAGTTTATTTCCCTCTTTAATAGTTTTCTTCTTTTCTTCTTTAGTTGGGGTATTTTGATTCTCTTGTGCTTAGCTATCCTCTTCTAATGGTTTCTTTCCTTCTTTAATTAATTTTCTTTTTTCTTCCTCAGACAGGTTTGCAGTATCTTCAAACTATAGTCTTTTTCATTATTAGTATTTCTCTTTTCATTTTCTCTAGTTTTTCTTCTTGTCACTCTTCTATCTCCCTCATCTATCTCGTCTTGCATGTCATCCCATCTCCGCTTCTCCTCAATGTTGGCAATATGGGAATATACAGAGGATTGTTCAACAAGATATTGCCATGGAAAACGAGCCCCTATTTCTAATGGCTCTAGTCTAGCTGTCCAGGTATTGGTGGATGCATTTGAGATAGTTTACTTTTCATACAATTTCTTCATACCTCCTTTGCCCTAATTGACGGCCAAAGGAAGTCGCGTTCTAAAGTCACATAATTTTCTATCAACTTCGACTACAAGTTGATTATCCTTAGCCTCCTTCAATTCATCACAGGCATACGTCGCATGATCTTGAATATCACACCAGACACACCTTCTACTGCGAGCTCCTCTTTTATCTATATTTCACAATTGATTTCCTTTTCATCTTCCTTCTAAAGTAATGCAATATTTTCTTTAGCTTGGTTTATGCTCAATATCTCATGAAAATAATTACATAGATACGTGCTAGCTCTAATTACAATTTAGATAAGAAAGTACTTATGTATTTTCACTTAATGAAATTTGTGGAATTAATCCACCTTGCCCAAGCCTACTTCCAAGGCATTCATACCAATGTTATATCTCTAGGGAGCTGAACTCACAATCTCCTTGCTAGGAGTGTGATGGGATAACCACTTGCCTGAAAAGCCATGGTTTACAATTACTTTCTAATCCTCCCTTTTAGAGTAGAGTTTCGACCACATCCTACCTATGAAGAGGGTGTTTCGATCCTATCATGGTCTTGAGTTGGCCAAGTGGTGCATAGGTGGCAAGTCAAGTAAGTGGCATATGCAAAGAAGTCAACAGGAAGAATGAATATTTTGGGAGAAGCATAGACTAAGTAAGCAAGCAAGAGAGAGATGTTGTGAGATCAAGTAACATAGCCATACATACACTTAGAAAACGTGTGTAGAGAGAGAGATAGACAAAGAGTGTTGAGATCTAAAGAGACAATGATTGAGAACATAGTATTCTAGGCTCTCTTGCATGTATAGAGAAGGTTCATTTGAAGTAGAAGCAACAAAGGTGTGACCATAGTACCATTAAGGAATTGTTGCAGGTCAACAATAGAATTGACCAGGACTTCAACATTATTGGAGGCTTGAGTGCAAGGAGTGCACAATGGCAAGCCACTAGGGAAGGTAATGACACATAGAGGATGATTGCACAATTAATTTTGGTACTTTTTGTACTTGTGTGTACTTTCAAAAAGGTTCTATGCAAAGTGAGTATTTTTTCTTATTTTGGGAATAAAGTTATTGTAACCTTCTATTTTAATCAAGGCACAGGGACTTTCAGTGAAAAATTTGTTTATTTTTTCTCTACTCTTCTCCTACAAATACCCAAGACCCTTCCAACTAAAGAACCCCCAACAAAATTTGGCATGCTCGATGGGACAAGGCAACTTGAGCATAGGAGAATCACAATTATCAAGTGAAGAAGAAGTTAGTGCAATGGTGCGAACATTGCGAATTGAAGAGGTAACTTTTATTTCTCCTTGGAATTCAGCTTAAGCCCATGAAAGAGGATGTGCAAATCATGATTGCAACCTAGCCACAAACACTAGGAGTCTCTTTCAAGAACACAAGAGGAAAAGTTACTCGTAGGTCAACTAGTCCCCCTTATTCCTCATCATCAATAGGGAACATGGCAGCCCAAGTAGACTTAGAAACTTTACTATCTCAATTGAACATAAAATTTCCTTCCCTTATAGGATTATCACATGAAGATCCTAACGAGCATGTTAGGAGATTCTTATCCTCATGTAAAACTAGGGGATAATGGGGTGGGAAGATGCTTGCTTTATCATGTTCCCAACAACATTGGAAGGCCTAAAGAAAACCATTTAGTTGATTTATCAACAACCATTATGCTACTTGGGATTTAATGAAGGATGCATTTAAAGCATGATTACAAGAAGGAAATGCGAGGAGATGGATTGGTGTCTTCTAGAGATGTGTTGGTGTTGCACAAAGCCTACTCTACACCTGCCATGTTCACTTCAAGGATGCTTAGTAGACTTTTTTGGCTTCACGTTAATGCATTTACAACCACTAAGTAGTTTGGAACATCATTCCCAAAATTTTGCACCAAAACAGATAACTTGCATACGCAAGAAATGTGAGAAAACCTTTTATTTTGGGAACGCAAGTGCTCAATGTTTTACTGAGAGCTCACAACTTGGTATGATTTACTAGAGAGCTTTTGTACACATCTAATTAGAGAGTATAGCTAGCTAAAGCAAGTTATTTCATGAATTTAGAGGCACTATACACCCAATAATGAGTTTAGAAACTTAGAGGGGTCATCTCAACATTTGAGGAACAAGAAGATGTGGAAACAGAGTTGACTTCCTCACTTTATATCTCAAGATTATTTGATCTACAAGTCTTGCTTTATACCTGTTAATTGAAGAATCATAATTCTTCTTAACCTTGTAAATCTACCTTGAACCAATGACATTCATAGATGTCTTTTTGGGAACCAATTCTCAAGTCTGATTCTCTTGTAGAGCTTCTATCTCTTCTTCCATGCTATCTCTCCATTCTGGTTTCTTCCTTGTTTCTTTATATGTAGATGGTTTGTGCGATGTAAATTGAATGCCTAGTGACCAATGAAGTATCATAACCATACCTTTCTAGCTTCCTCTTATCTATGATTGACCTTCTTATAGTGTGTTGAGAGGATTCTGCCACATCTCTCAATTCTTGCACTTTAGCTTTGCCTTTGGAGTTCCAAGAGTTGATTTCCCTTCTTGGAGTCTTCTGATCATCATCATAATCACTTGATGCTTCAGGTGTATGCTCATTCCTCTTTGACAATGTTGGAAAGTCCTCCTCTAGGTCATAAGGAAGTTTGATTTTCCTACAATCATCTTCATACCGAGATTTATTTTCATCAAACACAACATGTCTACTTACAATGAAACCTTTATTGCTTGGATTGTATAACCTATAACCTTTTTGATTTAGGTCATGGCCAATAAAGATGCACTTTTTTGCCTTTGGATCTAACTTGCCTCTCTGTCATCGCATCTAGTTCTTTTGATGGGACTCTATTGATCATATAGGTGGTTGTGGACACAGCCTCTAACCATAGGTAGTTGGGAAAGTTCTTCTCATTTAGCATTCATCTTGTAGCCTCTAGTATGGTTTTGACATTTCTTCTATCTGCCACCCCATTTTGCTCTGGAGTATACCTGGTTGTAATCTCCCTTTTTATTCGTCTCTCTTGGAGATAAGAATCAAAGTCATGGGAGAAATATTCTCCCCCTCCATCTAACCTTAGCCTCTTCAAAGTCTTTCCTCTTTGATTTTCTACTAGATACTTCTTAAAGCATGAAAGCAATTATCCTTATGTTTCATGAAGTATAGTATTGTCCATCTGCCACAATCATCAATGAATGACACATAATACCTAGGTCCAGAGATTGAAGGCCCCTTTCTTGGCCCCCATACATATGTATGGACTAATTCCAATAGCTCTCCATGAATGTAACCTTTCTTTGTGAATGGTTGCCTATGAGACTTTCCAAATTGACAAGCACTGCATTTGTAGATCATGTGTTGCTTGGACATATTTGGTAGACCAAGCACACTATGATCCCTACTAATTTGCTTCAGAGTTTTTTCACCTATATGAGCTAACCTTTTGTGCCACATTTCCAATCGTGATAATGTTTGACAAGCGTAATTGAACAATGCAATGTTCCTAGTGTCTTGGAGCTCAGATGTCAATAGTGTACTTGAACTTTCTCCTCTGGCTATCATCTTGAATCCGTCATCAATAAATGCTCCATTCTTTGCGAATATGACCTGTAATCCTTTTTCAACGATCTGACGTACACATATGAGATTTTTGGTTATGGTTGGGACATACAATGCCTTGCTCAATAGGTTCATATTACCATTTGAGGTATTCACATTATCTATCTTCTCTAGTGGATGCCTTGTATCATCTCCTGTTTTGACTTCATGCCTATTCCTTGGGTCTTCCGATTCTAAGAGTAGAGCTACATTCCCTACTACATGATTTGAGCAACTTGAGTCTACATAGAATACATGTTCATCTATTTTACCTTGCTTCATGGTCATGTTCATCAGAAGTAATGAATTCTCTTGAGTTTGATCATCTACATAGTTGTTCAAGTCTCTCCTAATTCCTCTCTATCCTTCTTGAAAATTATTATTGTTGTATGAGTTATTGTTGTATCCATTGTTGTTGAATCTACCTCTTGAGCTTCCATAGCCTCCTCTTTTATAGCCTCTTCCTCTTTTGTTTCTAGGTTTCCTAAAAGAATTCTCAATAATGTGATTAGTTAAGCCACATATGGAACATGGAGAGGATCTTTGAGATCTCACCTACCTTATCTTCCTCCTCTACCTCTTCCTCTGGAGCCTCTACTCTTCCTGCAAAATTTGCTTGAGAGGAACTACCTTCATCATCAGACCTTTTACCTTCGACTTTGCCTTCTTTATTCTTGCTCTTATCTGTATATAGGGTAGAGGATTGATTACCATTTGAGTTGTCTCCATTCTTCATAAGCTTTGCCTCATGTGTGAACAATTGTCCCATGAGGGTGTTGAAATTAGGAACCGTCCATGTAGAGGTCTATGGTTGTGGTGAAGACTTCCCATTTGTCATCTGCTTTTATTCCATTGATCACTTTCCTTACTATGTGCTCTTGTTCAATGACTTCTCCAATGCTTCCAAGTTGATCTGCTAGGTCCGTTATCTTGGTGACAAAATCAGTCACACTTTGCTTGGGCATCTTCTTGAGTGTGGTGAACTCCATCCATAGTTGATTCTTCCTAGGCTTGGTACTTGATGAGAAGAATGCTTCAAGAGCATTCCAAGTCTCTTGTGAAGTCTTGCAACTCCTGATGTGTGGAAGTAAAAACTTAGAGATTGAGTTGAGAATGTATGACCTGTCTAGAGAATCCTTTGAGCACCATGTGATTAACCTCTCTTGTTCTTCTTGAGTTGTTTTTCCTTTGCTTCTGAGAATCGGCATCATCTCATCTCCAAAAATGTAACCATAGAGGTTTCTCTCTTGGAGATAAGATTCCATTCTAAGTGACCAAGCTGAGTAATTACCTCCATCCAATTTGTCTATGGATGAAGGAAAATAATCTCTCATGTTGATTTGTTGTTGCTCTGATACCACTGTGAGGAGATGGATTGGTATGTTCCAGAGATGAGTTGGTGTTGCACAAAACCTGATCTACACTTGCCAAGTTGACTCCAGGGATGCTTAATAGACTCCTTTGGCTTCACATTAGTTCATTTACAACCACTAAGTACTTTGGAACATCATTCCCAAAATTTTTGCACCAAAAAAAAACTTGCATATGCAAGGAATGTGATAAATCGTTCTATTTTGGGAATGCAAGTGCTCAATGTTTTGCTCAAAGCTCACAACTTGGTATGAACTGACCAGAGAGACTTTGCACACATCTAACTAGAGAGTATAGCTAGCTAAAGAAAGTTAGTTTATGAATTTAGAGGCACTATACTCCGAGAAATGAGTTTAGCAACTCAGAGGGGTCATCCCAACATTTCAAGTTCAAGAAAATGTGCAAACATAGTCAACTTCCTCACTTCATATCTCAAGATTTGCTAAACCAAAATTAATGGAACTTAATATATTGATAGTAGAAGTTTCTTCTAATTATATCAAGTTAAAATGTAGCAAATGATTGAGTAGAAATAGAGAAATCACTTCTATAAAATCCCTACAGTATAATGAAGATGCAACAGTGAACTGTAGATAGAGATATGGTTGAAGAAATGTATCAAAATGTATATGATAGTGAACATATGATACAAGGAAAGCGTAGTGGACTACGCTTTCCTTGTACATGAGTTGAGCTCAATATGTGCTCAATGATGTAGCTCAAAGTCTCTCAGAAATGGCACACTTGCCCCATGACTAAAGCATCTTTATTTATGTTCATCAGTTGAGTTTGAATTTTGAATTTCCCTCACCTAAAAGTGTTCCTACACTTTGGGGATGATTGGAATTGATTCTTCCTACCAGATGAGACATGGGATCAGCTCCCTAAGTTCACAAGATTCTATACTCTCTTGACGTGTTACATTTATCCAAAGTAATTATGCTCAAAATAACTAGGAATAGGTTTGCATGTAGTTCTTCCTTGTGAAGAGATAAAATGAAGTGATGTCTTGAGTAATTAGCCAAGAATTTAGGCTTGTTAACTGCATCAACAGGAAATGCCATGCAAAACATCATTAAAGACTTAGAGAGCCCAGGGTTAAGTGTTGGGGAGACATCTCCTTAATTTTTCATAGGAGCCAAA
Source organism: Ceratopteris richardii (assembly GCA_020310875.1). NCBI lineage: Eukaryota > Viridiplantae > Streptophyta > Polypodiopsida > Polypodiales > Pteridaceae > Ceratopteris > Ceratopteris richardii. The sequence continues at coordinate 24,326,977 of CM035435.1, read as the reverse complement.
GCACTTATGGCCAAAGTACCCGATCCTCCCCATGAATTTTTTGTCAAATCATGCTTGCTAAGCCACTCTGACTATCCATAGAACAGAAGATAAAGGAATTAGTGCTCCCTACCATCTAAGAGTTCATTACCATAGCAATAAGGTTCAAACAAATTCGGCAACAATATGGAGATGGGTCTTCTAGACTCCCATACTCCATGGAATCTGAAGACCCAGTAGCACAATTAAGGAAGGAGCTCAAGAACGTAAAAAGGAGTAGGCCCCAAAAGTAGGAAGAGAGTGCATTAGCACAACTATGTCATGAAATTGAAGCCTTAAAACTTAAAATTGAAGAGCAAGTACAAGTTGAAGAAATGGCACAATACCATTCAGGAGTTAGAAGAGCTTCGTGCATGAGCTGGAGTCACAAGAATGGATTATGGTGCATCATATGTAGCAAACAAGAACATGTGGTAAGTGAATGCCCTCTTTTAAATGTAACTTGCCACTTATGCAAGAAGTCTCACCACAAAGCCCATGAGTGCCACTCATGAGGGATTCCCGCACAAGCATATTGGGAACAAGGAGGAGTCTAGACAAGGCTCTTGCCACCACCAAATGTAATGGCTTCAACACCAACGCAAGACAATATTCACAACCCACATCCTCAAGGAAACTTTGGAAATAATCCTAGAAGGCTAATCATTTGCTTTAGGTGTGGGGAGTGTGGATATTATCAAAGCAAATGTCCTTTGCCTGAAGATTACCCTCCCTAGAAAAGTTGCCCATTTCCCCTCCCTACAAAAATTGCCCAAAACCAAAGACGACTACACCAAATGCTACCTAAAGAATAAAGCATCCACATAAGACCCTGTATACAAAGAATTTTGTGAAGAAGGAAGAAGTTTTAGAAGAAACTAATAATCCATCAACAACTACTAGGGTAGTACATTTAGAGGAAATAAAATCTATGGTTATGTAGACAAGGAGCAAGGAGAAGCTCTCTCAAGAAGAACCTAGCTAGGATTTTTCAATGTAGGGATTGACAAAGGAAAAAGAGGTAGTAAGAGGCATTCCAACTCCCAATGAACATATCGCATCAAACGAAGATTTTACCAACACTAGTGCATTTGGACGAGCATATAATAGGGCCCAAAGAAAGCTTGAGGACTTGAACATTTCCTAGGCTCCTATGGAATCAAAGGCTTTGAGGTATTGAATTCAATAAAGAATGAGGTTAGTATCTTTGATATATTGAAAATGGATGCAAGATTTAGGTTGGCAGTTTTGCATATCATTGATGAAGCACACATATCCACTCTACTTGCCAAGAATAATACTGTGAGTGAGGAAAGAATTGCAAGGGAAGCCCCCCTTGTAGATTGTAGGCGCTTGCAACTCACTATCACTATAAGAGGACATGATCTATAAGGCATTATAGTGGAACGTGGCTCAAGCATCAACTTGATGCCTGAATACACTATGGAGAATCTTAGGCTTCAACCATGAAGAATGGCCAATTTCACTGTAACATTGGTTGACCATAGTAGGGTAAGGCCCTTGAGAGTGGTTCCTCAAGTTCCAATTGATGTACAATGTAACATTTTTGCTTTGGATTTCATTGTATTAAGATTTCCACAAGTAGATGGGGGCTTCCCGCTATTCATTGGGAGACCTTGACTAAGACATGCCAATGTTTTGCAAGATTAGGAAAAGGGTACTATGTGGATAAAACATGAAGAAAAATGGCTCAAAAAAATCTATTTGCAAGAAGAAATGGATGAAAAACCAACATGATGAAAAGTATTGGCATTTGTATGGAAGAGGACACATAAAGGAATATTGAGAATTGAATATCGACAAGGAAGATGACATTTTGGCTTGGATAGAAGTAGGCAACTTATTTCCTTACTATGGTTTTTTCCTAGATGAGACTATTAGATATGCAAAATACTCCATCCTCAAGTGACCATAAATGATCCATGGTGCTCTAAGCTATAAGGCCCCCATTACAAGGAGAAGACATTGTGAGAGCCCAAACATTTGTGGAACCCTAACTTCTAAGTTAAATGAGGTCTATGTGACCGTTGATGGTTATAGATGATATTTGTGAGGCTAGCCATTATTTTAGGTAGGGCATAAACTTCTCAACCATTGGGTTGCCATTCAAGGCAAAAATAAAGGCCCTGTGGCATCACATGGTTTCCCAATAGAACCTTAATGGGGGGGGAGTACCAAAGGGGGCTTGCTCCCTTTTGCAGGGTCCAAGGCCCTATCCGCTCGGCCTGTAGGTCCAAGACAATAGGACGTCTAGTCGTGGAGACATTGTCGAATTGTATATTTTACCAAATATTTTATCTCCCCACTACATTTATCTATACTAAATCCCCTTATAGAAGCTATATAAGCATGTCCCAAGTTGAGCTTTATAAAACATTGCACACTAGTAATTCACCTAGAGTCTATCTAGATCGACATCTAAGCTCGAAATTGGGAGTGCATGGGTGGAAAACACCATCCTTGTAATTGCGTTATGCTTAGCAATCTGAGAACTTGAGTTCTCTATCTCTTAGTCGGCGTCTATTTTTGTCTATGTTCTTCTCTCAACTCTTTCTATTGGTCTATCCTGCTTTGCTATTATTTTCTTACATGGTATCAGAGCTCAAGAGGCTTTGAGTGGTGGAGAAGAAAAAACATAGAGGTTGTAGAGGTTTCAATGACAAATGAGAGAAGATTTCAAGCAGTTGGTCATCATCTAACATTGGGAATCAAGGTGGTTTGTCAACAAGAGTAGGTGCAACACAAATAGGAGAGACAATGACGCCTATCATCCCAACATTGTAGATATGACTACCTGCCTTCACGAAAGGTAAACTTGATGGTGCAGACTACACCCTATGGAAGTTTAAACTCACTTCTATCCTTGAATCATTTGAGCCTCTAGAGATTATTCTTGGGACTAATCATGAGTCCCAAGAAACACTTGATCCAAATAATCCTGGTCAAATGATTCCTCTTGATGTTGATCTTCTATGTGCTTGGAAATGTAGAAACACAGATGCACTTTGTGCTAGTTACAAGTACTACTAACAGTGTTTTGAGTCTCATTCAGCATACTACCAAGGCATGTGAAGCATGGAACATATTGACAAATCAATATGAAACTCGTAATCAGACACAGATTCAAAACTTGGAGAATCATCTAGCAACACAAAGGTTCACTGATGAGGAGGGTGTAGAAGTATTTATCACTCGCATAAAGAATCTACGGGATCAAATGGCGGGAGCAGGTGTACAAAGGTCAAGTAAGGAGCTAGCTTGGAATTTCCATGGGGAAAATTAATTTTTGACCAAAATTCTTTATCAATTAGTTGTTACTAGTCTCATGTATGCTATGGTAACTCTGAGACCAGACATTGCATTCACAATGGCAATTGTGAGCAGATATATGTCCAACATGGAAAAAAGCATTGGGAAGCGATCAAGATGTTTTTGAGATATTTGAGTGGCACGAAGGACAAGTTTATTTGCTTGGGTAGAGGGAAAGCATCCATTATTGGTTACATAGATTATGAATTATGCTGGTTGTGTAGACAATCATAAGTGTACATCAGGATATATTTTTCATTTTGTTGGAGGTGTGATCTGTTGGACATCTCTCCTTCAAGAATTTACAAATCTTTCCACTATAGAAGACAAGTATGTTGCAGCAAGTGGGGCATTTAAGGAAGCATTTTGGCTTTCTCATATTGCTTGTGATATGGGTCTACCTCAGCATGTATCTTGTTTTCTCAATGATAATCAGAGTGCCATTGCATCGGCTAAGAATCATGTCTATCTTGCAAAGACCAAGCACATTTAGGTGCGGTATCACTTCATTAGAGACTGCTTAGCCATTGAGCACATTATTCTTGAGAAGGTTCATATTCAAGATAACGTTGCAGATGCTTTCACTAAAGCTCTACCACAAGATAGATTTGGACAATGTTGTCACTTGATGGGGGTTTCTTGATCCATGATCTTACACAATTATTTGTATATTGTGTAACATGTCGATCAGGGGAGGTATAGTTTCTATACTTACACTCAGGTATTCTTTATCATTATTTCTTTTTTTGCCATAGAAATTTTGTCCATATTTGCCTTTAGTGGGAGATTGTTATCGTTAGTGTCCACGTGAAGGCCAAATGGCCATCAGACACTTTTGTGTATGTTCTTTAATAAAACATATAGTGGCCTGGTCAGCCACACATTGTAAGTTTGATTGCATTTGTGTGAACCACGGAATTTGTGTTTGTGGTCTATGTATTGTGTGTTTTCTATGTATTTTGAAGCCTCGCTGCAAAGTATTTTGTGTGGCATCTCGAGCTTGGTTTTCTATCATTAGGGTATCCTCATGGAGCTCTCACAAAGGACATTCCACTATGGTGCATCGCTATCAAAATACTTTACTTTCTAGTCTTTCTTGATAAGGAATAAAGACAATTAGCAACATGTGCAATGTGAGGTATCCAAATAGCATAGAAGACACAAGCTCCTAGAAATATTCTCACCTCAATAACTTTTCTCCAGTCTGTAAGCCGCCGGATTGGCAATTGTAAAGTCTGACTCTTTTTATATTCCGCACGAACCGAAAGGTCGTTGCGTAGACATTGTAACCTTCTTATAAATCAATGAAAAGAGACACTTCGGTGACGCCCAGAGGAGTCGCCAGACTGTTTGTCTGGTTGATGTAGTCTGTGTAGTTTCCGTGGTGTGTTTGAAAACTCTGAGTTAAATTGTATCTTTTTGTGTTGTTGATTATCTCTACTTGTCCGGTAAAGATTAAGTTACATAAGGTTATCTTAAGTTAAGTACTGAATCACGATGTCGCTAAGTTTATTACTGTGAGTTTGTGTTACGGTCATGTTTGCATTGTGTGTTGGTCACTGAGGAAGTCTTAATCTGTGTATGAATCGACATTCTGTGAGTAGATGAATCAGACGAAGTTCGAGTTTCCGATTAAGTAAGTTGGATTAGTAAAGTTATTGAACAGACTGTTATGTGAGTGAGTTGATTTGGGAAAATCAAGTATAGGACCTCTATTTAACAGACCCCTTACACTCCCAAGAACCCAAATAGAGATGTTTAAACGCGTCTCTGACGGCAAGACCCGCGTTTAACACTGGTGCCGTCTGTGGGAAAGTGGCACCAGAGCGTTGTAAATTGATTGTGAGAAAGTGGTCATGGATTGTGATTCGACAGTAAGGAAGAGTAATACGCAAAGTATTGCAAATGTGATATATGCCGATTACTCGTTCCGGTGAGACGTACCCGAAGTATAGGAGAAACCAACAGTCTTGGGCGATACCTAATTTGCTAAGGATGCCCCCAGGAGCTAGAAGCGCAGACAATTTTAACCCAGTTGTCAAGGAAGCGAAGAATGTTAATAGTGATTCCGGTAGCATTCAGGTGGAACGTACTGCAATTTCGGCAGATTCCGGTGCCATTTTGGCACAGTCTGTCGAAGATATAGTAACTCCAGAGTCTACCAGGACGCAGTATGCAGTTAACTTAACACCATCTGGTCAAGATTTGAATTTGTCTGAGGATAGAAGTGTGTGGGCCAAAGAAATCAATGAAGGTGAAAAAGTACCTTGTTTTGGTGAAATTTTGACAAATTCCGGTGATATTTCGGTCCCAGTTACAGAGAGTTCACAGTCTCCCGGTGACAGTTTACCATTTCATGGTGAATCTTCATTCCGTTCACCACTATTTAGAGTAAGCTTCCCTACATTTGATATCAAGGAGGAAGGTAGCTTATTTGAAGCTGAAATCCGAAAGAGATTGAACGATATTATCAAGCCGAAGAGTGCACAGGCTGACGATACAGATTCAGATGGTCAAGAAATTCAACCTCGGAACTCAGGAGATAGTAACAATACAACAGCAACCATGAGTGGGAAACAACAACAACAACAACAACAACAGCAACAACTATTTCCACCTCGTCCGGTTCCAACAGGAGTTACCTACACCAAATTTTGTGGATTTCCACGTGATGATCCTGATGCTCATGTACGAACCTTTGAAATTAGTTATGCAGTACTTAATCATCCACCTAATCCGGCATACAAGGCCATAGTATTCCAGTCAACCTTAGTTAATGAAGCAGCGAGGTGGCTTACAGAATATGATATCAACCATTTTGGCACCTATGAAGCAGTAAGAGATGCGTTTCTGCAAAGATTTCGGCTAAAGAAGAACCCTGCCGAAATTTTTGATTACCTGCAGAACAATAGACAGAAGCTGAATCAAACAGTGCAGGAATATGCCACCCTATTCAGAACTCATTTGAGACAACTACCGCCGGCCCATGCAAACCTGCCGAACGATGTCATCACTCAATGGTTTATTAATGGTTTAACTGTGAAGCTCCGACAGATTATGATCATTCGTTGTGTGGGAGCTATGATGCTAGATGCGGTTATTGCACTGGATTTGTAGCTCGAGAATAAGGTTGGAGGTTTTACCGAAGACCTGGAATGGTTAAAAGCTAGTAAAAATATTGCAGAAGATCGGCTAGACAGATGTACTGCACCACGTGCAAGAATTCAGGGCATACCAGTGCCACTTGTGCTCTTAATCAGTTATATTGTGCTATCTGCAATACCAACAGACATTCCACCGAAAACTGTGCCTATAACGCCAAAGTGCAGGGAACAACAACAGTAAATGCAATTATACAAGAATCAAGACAGCCTGCTACCCACTATGTACCACCTCAAATGAGAAATAATCAGCAGCAAGGATACAGAAATTATAGAGGACAGAGGAATACCAACTATAATGGAAATCACTGGCAGACAGGAACATCACAAGAAGGTAATGCCTTGCCACCACCTCGCTGTCATTTTCGCAGTGAGTTTGGTCACATCAAAAGATTCTGTAAAGATGCAGCCGAATATGATCAGAGGAAAAAAGAGCATCAGAACCCAATGACAAATATGGTTCATATCACACCATTAGAAACACAAGCTGCAATAGTCCAGACCCGATCTCGTAAGCCACTACAACTAGCAGCTGAAGTGTTTGAACCAGGCATACGTGAACAACAGAGAATGTATGACAAAGCTAGTCAATGGACCACCACCGAACTTACATTGTTCCCAGATCCAATTCCGGTGACACAAGTTCCACTGGCAAATGAAGGTTCGCAAGAAAAACATTCTACCCCGGTAACAGATGCATCATCTTCAGAATCAGTAAAAAGTACAAGTCAAGTAGATCAGGCATGGGAAATTTTATCTAAGGCGTCCATTACTCTTCCTCTTGGACAGTTACTAGCATTAGTACCAGGAGTTCGGCAACAATTCCAGCAGCAGTTCAGTTCTGCGTCTTCCTGCATTCCAGCAACAACGACAGTACAACCGAAAACTGACTCTACGGTGGATCACTCGGTTCCTTTAATTACGGTATGGTACAAAAATCATAAAATTACTCAAGTATTAATTGATGGTGGTTCCGGTGTAAACATAGCTACTACAGCACTTTGTAAAAAGTTAGAATGGACCGAAATTGAGCCTGTCCAGTTTTTTGTTAGAATGGCCGACCAATCCAGAGTCCACCCAATAGGACTTGTACGGAATGTCCCAATCACTTTGCAGGGTACAACTTTTAAGATGACTTTCGTAGTTCTAGAACTACCGGAATCTAGTCTTGATTATAATCTTCTTTTCGGCCGTCCTTGGTTGAAACAAGCTAAGGTTATACAAGATTGGTCCGCACAAGAACTCACTTTCAAAGACAATAACCGAAAATATGTTGTAAAATTAGATGCTATTCAGCCCTGTGAACTACATGCTAGACCTTATGTGGCAGAACCAGTTCACATGTTAGATGGTTTATCCGATGATGAAGAAGAAGAATTTTTGAAGAATAACATAGATTTAATCTCCTTAGGGATTGTTGATCTACAATCTATTGTAGATAATTGGAATCCGACAGTTTGTACGGTGGTGCCTGTGACCGAACAAGTAGAGATAGAAGATACTGTTGTCAAGGATGAGGTTGATATACAGCAACTTTTGCAGTCAGTTGATGGTTCAGAAAAACCTAATCAATTCTATGTTCCCGAAGATTAGTTGATCACATATAATTTAGGAGATGAAGTAAATCCACGACCTGTCAAGATAAAGGAAGGATTGTCTGAAGCCTTTCAAGCAGATTTGATACAGCTTATTCGTGAGTTCTCTGATGTTTTTGCATGGGATTATCGTGATATGAAAGGTCTAGATCCTCGAATCTATCAACATAGGGTCGTACTCAAACCTGAAGCAAAGCCGATTAAACAAAAAAAGCACTTGTGCCTACTACACCAAAAGAAGTAATGAGATTCATGGGTCAAGTCAGATGGCATGGTCGACATTTATGGTGGCTTGCTCATTTGGCAATACCCCTCAATAGATTAATAACCAGTACTCCTCGACAGTTTGTTTGGACTCAGGAATGTCAAACAGCATTTGATCGTCTCAAAGGCTTATTAACGCAGGTTCCAATTCTACAACCTCCTGATTGGGAACGTCCATTTCATGTTTTTGTAGACGCATCAGATATCGCCATTGGAAGTGTCTTAAAGCAACAAACTGATAAGTGGTTTCGGCCTATTTATTATGCAAGTAGAAGGCTTGCTCCTGCAGAAAAGAATTATTATGTAACTGAAAGAGAATGTCTTGGTTTGGTATATTCTGTAAAGAAATTTTGGCATTATTTGCTAGGCCGTAAATTCGTCTTTCATGTAGATCATGCTGCGCTAGTATATCTGGTTCGACAGCAGCATTTAGGTGGTCGTTTAGCGCGTTGGGTTCTACTTTTAGAAGAATTTGATTACGAAGTAATTCATTGACCTGGAACTGCACATGCATTAGCAGATTTCCTTTCTCGATTGGATTCCGGTGAAGCTCCGGTCGGTGTTGATGACACCACACCTGCAATTTATGTTACTGACCCAACTAATGATGAATCTGTAGAACCTCCTGTGACATCTAATTACTATGATCAGTTATTAGCCTTTCTTATTGATGGATGTCTTCCTGCTCAGACTTCTCCTTCAATGCATAGGAAAATTGCAGTTTACAGTCGTAGATTCCGGTTGATTGCTGGAGAATTGAATTATATGGATCACACTGGAGTTTTACTTCGTTGTATTCCTCCACACGAAGTAAACTCAGCTATCGCTCTGGCACGTTCAATACCTTCCAGTGGACATTTTGCAGCAGATTTAACACACCGGAAAATTCTACAAAGTGGGCTTTGGTGGCCTACCATGTACAGAGATGTATCTCAGTTTGTCAAACAGTGTGACAATTGTCAACGGTCTGGACAGCCTTTACAACGACATTTTTTCCCTCTCCAACCTGTATTACCTTTGGAGCCTTTTCAGAAATGGGGTCTTGACTTTATTGGATCAATCACACCTCCAGCAATCCTTAGCAACAACAGATACATTCTGACATGTACAGATTATGCTACCAGATGGGCAAAAGCTTGGGCTTTACGGTCCGCTACAGCTATTTCGGTAGCAAAATGTTTAATGAAGGACGTATTTCCACGATTTGGGTTACCTCTGGAACTTGTGACAAATCAAGGCACACATTTTGTTAACAATTTAATGAAAGTTCTCACACACTCTTTTCAGATTCTGCACAAATTCAGTTCTCCTTATTACCCTCATGCTAATGGCTTAGTTGAAAGTACCAACAAGACCTTGCTGAGTATGCTTCGTAAATTGATTATGGAATCACCAGAAAGATGGGATCAATTACTACCTGCAGTATTATGGGCATACCGGACTACTTATAAAGTTGCCACCGGACTGACTCCTTTCAAACTTGCATATGGAATGGAGGCAATTGCACCAATGGAGCTTGTAGTACCAAGCTTACGTGTGGCCATCTCTCAGAAATGGTTACCTGAAGATTCTTTGTCATTTTGGTTGGACACACTCAGAGAACTAGATGAGCATCGCTGGGAAAGTTTTCTGACTCTTCAAGAAGTGCAGTTGCAGCAAGCTCGTACACATGATCGGTATCTTAAAACTCTAGTTTTTTTGGTAGGACAACTTGTGTTGTTTTATAATGCAAAATCAAATCGTTCTGCTGGAAAATTCAAGTTACGATGGTTTGGTCCTTACCGGATTACTGAACAAGTGGGCCCAGCAACTTTTCGGTTGACTACTTTGACCAGAATTCCTCTTCTGAAAGTGGTAAATGGTTCCAAGTTGCGGCCGTATCATCAAGCGCCTGATTCGCACTGAAGTACTCTGCGGTTGCCCGCGTTTTTTTTCCTTTTCTTTTTCGTTTTAGTTTTGCGTGATTAATAAAATAAGTATGTAAATATCCTCATTTTGATACCTAATTATGATCAACAACCACCCTGCATTATCATTCTGCTCATGCATGCACACCGAAGTTATAAGGTTATCATCTCAACATCGCGCGATGATTAACGATTTCAATTGCTTCCCACTGCCAAGAATTTACTTAACCTTTTTCATTCCACTGTTAATCACTATTGTGACTGTGTGTTTTGCGTGCTTGTGCTCTCTGTATACCCTGTGCAATTGTGTTCTTGTGCTTGTTATTCGTGTGCGCATCATGGAAGCGTTAGCAAACTTTGCTGCATTCCGTGACAGACTCCCTGCTGATGTGGGTGACTTCTTGCGTGTCTGTGGGTTGGCTAATTTTGCTGAATTGCCTTGGCATTCAGTGGAATGTCACCCATTCTACGCTCAAATCATTGCCGCCATCGCTGCCACACCTGCTACGGAGCAGAGTTGGCCAATCACTTCCTTGCCATCTCGTACCCTAATTACTCTACAAACCTTTGCTGATGCATTCGGACTCTCTCCAAAAGGTCGAGAGAATGCCCCTAATTTACCAATAGCTACAATGGTCTAGTTATTCCCCATACATTCTTCTAATGAATATGCAATCCTTTGTCTCCTTGAACCTGAGAGAACAGCCCTGCAATTTTTAGTAGCAATATTGCAGAAACGTACATATGGCATATCTCGCCCTTTTTATTCAGCGATAAATTTGGCTGCCAGAGAGCCTGTTAACTTTGCCTCGTACTATTTCTGCCGCATTCACAGAGAATGCGTTTCAGTAATTAAACAGGTCAACAAAGGAGATATGCCGCGTTCCCGTCTCCCCCACATACTAACTTTCCTATTTCCGGCCATACAAGTAGCACAACCGCCTTCACGAGGTCTAGTTCTTTATCATGAAGTACATCCTATTGAATAAATGTCCTAAAGTTCAAGTTTAGATTACCCACAAATTTGATGTCCCATACCATCCAGTTTAGTTCAGTGGTAGTGTAAGCCTAGATGTCCCATACCATCCGGCTTACACTTCCACTTAGTAAAGGTATTTTGAGCTTGAATCTTGCGATAAAACCTTCTTTTATTCTAATTAAGTAAAGTCTATTACTTGTTTAGACTTGTAAGTGTGATTTCCATTGGAAAGCATGTCTTGTGCTCATGAAATTCGAACTTACCAAGTCTCAGTTTTAATTGAACTTGAAAAGACTTAATCTCTAAGATTATCTCCTTGATTCCGATATACTCTAAAAGATCATTTTTATGTCACTAGTAATAGAGCTAGTTTATATCTCAACTAGATATTATCTTTTGACATAATGAGTAGTTTGAAAAGAGAATAAGTAATTTGCTACTGATATCTTTATATTTAAGTAGATGGTAATGCCATTTACTATTTTGAATAGTCCTTTATTTCTAGGACTTTAGAAAATGGTACTTAGGGTTTATTGCAACCCTTGAGCTTTACCTTCTCTTCATGTCTTGCATTTGTTTGGGAGAATAATTAAAGCTCTAAATAGTTCTTTAGTTTTCTCAACAAAGAACTTCTTGAACAAGAAAATTGACACTTCCATCTTCCAACACTACCTATTAGTATATATAAATATATGCTATATTTTGTCTTCCTAAAGCTTGCAAGTAGCTACTCTAAGTTGCCACCATTCTCTTGTGGTTAACTAAGAGAAAAATTTTGACCTATCACTTAAGTTCTTGGCCTTCCTGATCAGACATGCCATGGGTTTTTATGGAATTTGATACTCCATAAGAGGGACTTTAAGCTTAATATATGTTGCCAATGTACTATTTCTTGGCTTATAATAGTCCAACTATATAGGAAGTGATGGTAGTTTTACTTAGGGCCAATTGACTTTTCTACCATTATTAATTATTCCTATCATGGAACTTGTAACCAGTTTGAATAAATCAAATCTCCCTCTTAACCCTCAAACCTATGTAATACATTCCAAATGCATACTTTAGTTTATGCCAAGATATTTACACCTTTATTGGAAAAGGTTTAGCATGCATAAGGTTCAAAAATTTAACATTTCCTTAAAGCATGATGAACTCCAAGTTTGGAACTTTATTCATTTAGAGGATGGTGCCAAATTTCCATGCAACTTTATCTATGCAAGTTGCAAATGCATTACATGAATTCTTCCTAAACCATGACCATATTTATGCATATCCAATCTCTCCTTTCCAAAACCATATTACGTTGATGCATAGTGCAATTCATTTCCATGATGAGTTGTCTATGTGACCAAGCAAAGTGGGCCACTTGTATCTATGCATCTGCTTATAAGTTTATTTCTATGATAACATGCCCTGCATGCTCCATGGTTTGAAAGGAAAAGAAAAGAGAGTAGATACTTATCTAGAGATTGAGCTTCATCCATCCCTTGACTTTGTTTGAGTGTTCTCATGGGGGTGAAGTAGGCTTGAGATATTCAACCTTTTCCATTTTTTACTTCCTTGTCGAGCATTTTATTCTTATTGGTGTGCCCAAATGTGAATGTATTTATAGTACCATGCCTTTATTTTATATATGCATAGTAAAGGATGCAATATTTATGCATGGTTAATGGATGTCATGCACATGCATTCTTTACTATGAAAAAGAAACTTTTGCAAAAAGAACCATGTTCTTATGAATGTATGTACTAGCATTTTTGCATAAAGGTGCTCTTTGTGTATGAAAAATTCATGCACGAAATGTACAAAACATCAATCCAGATATGCCTAGAAAGCTGATTCCTTTCCTTCACTACAACAGATCGAGCATATACCGAGGATTTTATCGAGGGAAATGAACGCGCCTATTTTTGCCCCGATGTCGGTGTAGATGTCGGTATGTGCTTCGGTAATAAAGAGTCGGTATGAGCGTCGGTATATGTGTCAGTATATGCGTCAGTATAAGCATCAATATATGCATCGGTATAAGCGTCGGTATATGCATCGGTATAAGCATCGGTATAAATGTCGGTATTACCGACGCCCATACCGACACCTCTGCTAGATGTACAGTCACGTATACCGTCGCTCGCTGGGTGTACCGACGCTTATTCCGATGACATTATTGGGAGTACCATCACGTATACCGACGACCATATCTGCAAAATTTTTTTTGGGCAGAGTGTGTTGTCTTTTGCTACACCAACATTACCATGATGTTACTTAACAAAAGACAATACAGTCTGCCCAAAAAAACCGAGTACATGTGATGTGTACTCTAACGTCAACCGAAATATGATTTCATAAAACATAATTTTATTGGACACAAAAGAGATAATCAGAATGAACCATGAACCATGTACAAAGAAAGTTATGTATTTCATAAATCAAGCATGTACAAGAGTGTGGCAAACCACTATCATATATGACGCTTTCACAAAATGTGGCAAAGCAATGCATTGCCATATAAAAATCAAATACAAAATTTTGGTGTGCCACTGCCATACACATGCAAAGAACGTTCCATATCAACAGTCCTGCAACAAAGAACATTAATGGAATGAGATAAGTTCACATGAAATTTACAAACAACAAGTAAAAATGAAGTTTATAAATTACTCACCTCATAGCAAACACTCCCATGAAACGACTGCACCGCGCCCCTCCAAGTCCTCCAATAGTGCACTCAATCCATGAAGATATCCGTAAGCCTCCTCCGTTCATGTTGGAGGATGACCCATTGCCAGCTCCTGCAACAAATATACAAGACATTAGAGGAACATACATGAGAAACTTAACACAAATAAATTCAATAAATGAAATGGTACTTACAAACTCATGACGCATCGTGTCATATCTGCCGCTGCCCAAATGTGACGGTCCAAACATATCTAAACGTGTGGCTGTTGTTAGAGCAGGACAATCAACAATTGGTGATTATATGAAACCTAGAAGTGAAGGAGTGAAGAAGAGAATGAAGTCCAACTTCATGAAGTAAAGAGAAGATTCAGATAGCAAAGTTCTTTAAAAACATATGTATATTAGCTTTGTAAATACTTCAATATACTTGAAGTAATGACGAATCAATAATCTTATGTATATATAGATATGTGTAGATGGTCGTATAAGAAGTACGAGATGAAGCATAGATGAATAGATGATGTGTATTGGATGTATCATCCATTAGATGTATGAAGAGTTGAATAGAAAGTATGTTCAGAGAATTGCGCATCCATCTTTTCTCTAGTTCTCCTTCTGTGTTTGATTTTATCAAAAATCCTTTTGTACACATCTAAGTCCATAGTTAACTTATCTATGGTTAAAGTTTGAGAGTTCAATTGCAAACAGGTTGAGAGAATTTTGTGTAGGAACATCTATATGTGAGAAAGTCCTAAGTGTCTTCTGAAACAGGCGCAGATTCGATGGTCAAAGAAATGATCAGTTCTCAGTGCATAGTGTAAAATTTTACACAAATGAGGAGCCAAAATCTACGTTGGAAGGTAAGCCATCTATGGCTAAAAGCATTTGCTTAAATGGATTCTAGATTGGGAGAACTATATGTTAGAAGTTGCAGGCGTCAAAATCGACTTTACAGGAAGGCAGTTTCAGACATAGGTAGATTGTTTGAAGCATTTCTCATAATCTACTGAAGCTTTTGAAGTGTTTTAACTTGGAGGAGGTGCGCATACTCTATACAACACATTCTACGAAGTTTCATCAGAAACTTTACACAAATGATTAATCAATCAGTGATTAATGTGCAGTAGACTTTCTGTGAAATGACTTTCTTCACAGTTAGCTAATTTCTTGATAGTTTGGTGATTGTCTTCACAGTTAGCTAATTTCTTGATAGTTTGGTGATTGTCTTCCAAAATTGGTTGGAGTTTAAAGTTATTATTGATATATAGGTGTTCTAACATCAAGAATAGCTTGTTCTTTTGGAGATTAATACTCTCCATCAGTGGTATCAGAGCAGGAAGTATCAAAATTGAGGAAAGGAAGACCCCGACTGCTGCAGATATACAAATTTCACATCTTGAAGGTTCAAAAGGATAAAGTGTGGAAGAAAGACTGAAGGAAGACACATAAAGGTTATGAAAAGGGTCAGAAGGAGTAACATTCGAAGCTAAGGTACATTCATTCCTTATAAGGATTAAAGATTTGAATAGTACATGTGAAGAAAGGATGGGAGATAGTCTCCGAATCGAGAGGTTGGATAGAGAAAACTATACAGGTTGGTCTATGGAATGGAAGCTCATCTTATGAGCAAAGATCTGATGGGATACATCACAAGAGAGGAAGAAAAGCGAGAGTTCAAAGATCCTAGTGTTCCAACTAGGGAGGAGCTTGCAGATATAAAGATTTAGATGAAGAAGGATGCTCAAGCAAGGAGCATAATCTACATGGCAATGAATGATTATTTGCTTCCTCATATTAGAGGACTTGAAAGTGCAAGTGACATTTGGAATGCTTTGGAAGAGCATTTCCAAAATACAACCAAATCAAGGAAAGCTTCATTATGGGCAGAATTCACTACATTCAAGAAGAAGGCTTCACAATCAATATCTGATTATGTGACAAAGATGAAAGACATTGATGATTCGTTAGGTGTAGTTGATGAAGATATTGAAGAAGATAAGTTGGTAAGACAAATTCTCACAGGGCTAAGAGGAGATTGAGAAGTGGAAGCCTTTTATTTTGTCTACAGAACTTTCATTAGATCATTTCACTCCTGATTTGAATCAATTATTAGGACATATGCTAACTTTTGAGAATGATATCAAAGGAGATGTTGATAAGAGTGCAGGTCATGCAATGTATTTTAAAGACAAAAATAAAGCTAGCAAAGGAAAGCAACAATCAATTGAAGATGAAGGTACTCCAAGTCAAGCAAACTTCCTAAGAGGAAGAGGAAGTGGAAGAAGTAGAGGAAGAGGCAGAAATAACAAAGATAATGTCAGAGCTTGTTGGATATGTGGTACGACCAATCATCTATCTCATGATTGTTGGCATAATAATCAAAGCAATAATTAATCAGAACTTTAATCAAAGAGGAAGAGGTGGCAGATATTAGAGAGGAAACTTCATAGGTAGAGGTGCTAGGAATTATTTTGGAAGATGTGGAGGAAGAAACTTCCAAAATCAATCTTATAATAACACCTACTACAATTATGCATCAGATCAAAAAGAAGAGGTCGACTCTTATTATGAATGCAACATGTGAAGCCTCACATGAAGACATGAGAGTATTTTATATTGACTCAGGATGTAGCAATCATCTGAGTGGAAATATTGCTTTGATGACTGATCTAGATCATAAGGCAATCAATCATACAGTTCAAACAGGTGATAATACAAAGCACAAAGTAAATTCAATTGGTTCAGTTAAAGCCAAAGATGGAAGTACTCTCTTGAGTAAGGTTCTATATGTTCCTACAATTCCAAAGAACTTGATCAGTGTAGGACAAATTGTGGAAAAAGGATATGAGGTAAGATTCACTAATGATGGAGTTTATGTTGAAGACCCTAGTCAAGGGTATAAACAAATTGTTACAGGAAAGAAAGAAGGAAGGCTCTTCACATTAAAGATACAAGGTAATGTTGGACATGCTATGTTTACATATGGAGAGCAAAAGGTGTCTGAATTGGATCTTTGGCATAAAAGACTTGGACACTTTAATGAAAGAGTTATCAAAGAAATGGTTAACAATGGTTTAGTGCTTGGATTGCCTAATGTTGCAGGTCAACACATGACATACAGATGTGAAGCGTGTCAGTTAGGTAAGGCTCATAAGCAATCATATAATAAGCATGGTTTTATGTATTCAGAAAGACTTGAATTGGTACATACAGATGTGTGGGGTCCTTCAAAGGATTTCAGTATAAATGGTTCAAGATATTATGGCATATATGTTGATGATGCTACCAGATGGATTACAATTTATGTGATCAAAGACAAGTCAGAAGTGTTTAATACATTTAAACACTATCATGCATATGCAGAAAGAATTACAGGTCAAAAATTGAAGAGGTTAAGGTCAGATGGAGGGGGAGAGTATTTCTCTAATGAGTTCAGTGATTATTTGTGGAATGCATGTATAAAGAGAGAGGTAACTTGCAGGTGCTCTCCTCAACAAAATGGGGTAGCAGAAAGAAGAAACAAAACTCTTGTTGAGTTTGCAAGGTCCATGATGAAGGAGAAAAATTGTCCTAATTATTTGTGGGTTGAGGCTGTGAACACAGCCACATATTTGGTCAATAGGTTACCATGTAAAGCCTTGCAGGGTATGACACCATATGAAGCTTGGTGGGGTAAGAGACCTACCTTGGATCATTGTAAAATATTTGGATGCTTGGCATATGCATATGTGCCATCACAATTGAGGCATAAATTAGAACCTAAAGGAGAGAAGTATGTATTCATTGGTTATGGTGACAAGCAGATGGGTTATAGGTTGTGAAGTCCATCCACAAAGCAATTCCTTGTGTCTAAGGATGTTACATTTGATGAGCAAGGTACTTGGTATGCAGGTACACTTAATGTTCATGCATGTGTTGAAGAAGTTGTGAACCAAAAGAAAGGTAAATCAAAGATTCAGATATTTGATGAAGAAGAGAACAATGAAGTACATGTTGAAGTTGAAGAAGTGCCAAGGTTTGATCCAGAATGTGATGAACCAGAAACTTCAAGAAGTGGAGAAGTCAGAAGGTCATCTAGGCACAAATGGCAACCTACAAGGTATAGCTATGATACTTCATTCTTGACTACTAAAGACTATGCTTACATGTTAAAAGCAGATGAAGATCCATCCACATATGATGAAGCCAAAGGAAAAAAGAATTGGGAAAAAGCTATGTAGGAGGAATATGATGCATTGATGGAAAATGAGACTTGGGATTTGGTTCCTAAACCAAATAGTCAGAATATCATTGGATGTAAATGGGTATACAAAACAAAAAGGTTTGCAGATGGAAGTATATCTAGGTACAAAGCCAGGCTTGTTGTAAAGGGATATGCATAGACATATGGTGTGGACTATGATGAAACTTATAGTCCTATTGCAAAGATGACAACCATAAGGACTCTCATAGCAATTGCTGCTTGCAAAGGTTGGAAATTATCTCAATTAGATGTGAAGAATACATTTTTGAATGGTTTTATTTCAGATGAAGTCTACATGGAACAACCAGATGGTTTCAAAGATCAAGTGTATCCAAATCATGTGTGTAAGCTCAAGAGAGCTCTGTATGGGTTGAAGCAGGCCCCAACGGCATGGAATTATAGGCTTGTAAAGCTCTTGAAGGAACTTGGATTTCAAGCTTCAAAGGCAGATAGTAGCTTGTTAGTCAAAGAAAGTGAGGATGGATATATTTATGTTTGTATTTATGTTGATGACATAATACTAACAGGAACAGAGGACAAAGGAATAGACATGATAAAGAAGTAGATGGAGAAAGAGTTCAAGATGAGTGATTTGGGAAATTTGTCATTCTTTTTGGGAATGGAGATTTCATATACTCAACATGGAGTATATGTAACTCAAGAAAGGTATCTAAAAAGTTTGCTAACCAAATTTAAAATGGAAGATTGCAGGATAGCACCAACTCCAATGGAGTTGAATCATAGATTGAGTAGATATGGAGGAGAGGAATTCAAAGATATGAAGCTCTATCAAAGTTTGGTGGGTAGCCTGATTTATGCTACATTAACAAGACCTGACTTATCATATGCAGTTAGAGTTCTATCTCAATTCATGCATTGTCCTAGAAAGGAACATTGGATTACAGGACAAAGAGTACTTAGGTACATCAAGGACACACTTCAAGAAGGTCTGTATTATGGATTTACTTTAGATACAAGAGTCAAAATATATAGTGATGCAGATTGGGCAGGTAATTCGGATGATAGAAGATCAACACATGGATACTTGTGTTATGTGGGAGATAAGATAATTTCATGGTGCTCCAAGAAGCAACATACAGTTGCTTTATCATCTACACAAACAGAATACAAAGGCATGGTAGAAGCTGCAAAGGAAGTAATATGGTTAAAGACTCTTATGAAAAGTTTTGATATTGTTCAAAGTACTCCTATCATTTGTGGAGACAATATGAGTTCTTTATATTTGGCAGCAAATCCTGTGTTCCATGCTAGAACTAAACATATTGAGATTCAGTATCATTTTCTCAGAGAGAAGGTTGTTGATAAAGAAATAGAAGTTATGCATACTCCTACAAAAGATCAACTTGCAGATATGATGACAAAAAGCTTGGATGGACCAAAGTTGCAGAGGTTTAAAGATATGGCAGGAATAAAGAAGATGCAGGTAATCACAATTGATGATTGAGGGGGAGCTGTTAGAGCAGGACAATCAACAATTGGTGATTATATGAAACCTAGAAGTGAAGGAGTGAAGAAGAGAATGAAGTCCAACTTCATGAAGCAAAGAGAAGATTCAGATAGCAAAGTTCTTTAAAAACATATGTATATTAGCTTTGTAAATACTTCAATATACTTGAAGTAATGACGAATCAATAATCTTATGTATATATAGATACGTGTAGATGGTTGTATAAGAAGTATGAGATGAAGCATAGATGAATAGATGATGTGTATTGGATGTATCATCCATTAGATGTATGAAGAGTTGAATAGAAAGTATGTTCAGAGAATTGCGCGTCGATCTTTTCTCTACTTCTCCTTCTGTGTTTGATTTTATCAGAAATCCTTTTGTACACATCTAAGTCCATAGTTAATTTATCTATGGTTAAAGTTTGAGAGTTCAATTGCAAACAAGTTGAGAGAATTTTGTGTAGGAACATCTATATGTGAGAAAGTGCTGAGTGTCTTCTGAAACAGACGCAGATTCGATGGTCAAAGAAATGATCAGTTCTCAGTGCATAGTGTAAACTTTTAGACAAATGAGGAGTCAAAATCCAATTTGGAAGGTAAGCCATCTATGGCTAAAAGCATTTGCTTAAACGGATTCTAGATTGGGAGAACTATATGTTAGAAGTTGCAGGTGTCAAAATCGACTTTACAGGAAGGCAGTTTCAGACATAGGTAGATTGTTTGAAGCATTTCTCATAATCTACTGAAGCTTTTGAAGTGTTTTAACTTGGAGGAGGTGCGCATACTCTAGACAACACATTCTACAAAGTTTCATCAGAAACTTTACACAAATGATTAATCAATGAGTGATTAATGTGCAGCAGACTTTCTGTGAAATGACTTTCTTCATAGTTAGCTAATTTCTTGATAGTTTGGTGATTGTCTTCGAAAATTGGTTGGCGTTTAAAGTTATTCTTGATATAGAGGTGGTCTAACTTCAAGCATAGCTTGTTCTTTTAGAGATTAACACTCTCCATCAGCTGTTGCATCTCATTGCTGGCGATATCGATCAGGAGTCTGCTGCTGCTCGTCATGCATCACATCCCACTCCTCAGCATCTAACCATACAAGCTTTGGTAAGCCTGCTCTGAAAGCATCACGAGCCTCAGATCGTAGATGGGACATAACCTCATGTGCGGTGTGCACAATCCACTCTGAACTAACAAGAGACTATCCATCGACTGGTCAGAACTCCTGATAAATCGTTTGTGTGATATAATTCTTCCGATCTTTATCCTATTCACTCCATTTCAGCATGATAGAGTGTCCAAACTGTATGGATCAAAGCTTTCGTATACGTGCATGCATTGCTTTGCCAATCGCATCCATCACCGGAGCTCCATCTTGGATACTATACACCTTGGAGTCATCATGGTCATGAGCACCCCAAGGTGTATGTGGTGTTCCACGTGGTGTAGTGCATGGCGTACCTACATCTGAGGTACTCGTTCTAGGAGTAGAAGCGGGCGACACAACATCCGTCGCACTGCCTCCACAACAGCTGCCTCCTCCGGACCTACCTGTAGATCCACTCCTAAAACCTCCTACTCCAGAGCGTGACCTCGACCTATGAGACGGGCCAGAACTTGTATCGCGCTGAGGCATCAAACGCACATGTCTACTACTAGACCCAGTAGGAGATGGCTGAAAAGATGGTCGTGGTGGAGTCACAAAGCTAGGAGACATACCTCCTACGAGAGTAACACCACCCGCAGGAGTGACACCGGCAGGAGTGACACTGACGGGAGTGACCTTGGGGGGGAGTGAGACCGGCGAGACTGAGGCCGCCAGGAATGAGGCCGCCAGGAGTGAGGCTGAGAGGAGTGCTACCACGAGCGATCCAATATTGTGACACAGGGGCCATATACGCAAGAGGTACCTCAGAGATGAACTCTAAAAACTGCTCCTCTGTCATGGAATGTGGAGTGACTGGAGGACTGTCTCCCATCGTGCTCTGTAACAAAAGAACTCAAATAAATAGCATATGATAATTAAAGTTAATATAGAGAATAAGCAAAAAAAAAAAAACAAAAATTAGTACGTACAAGTGTTTTATTCAAAAATCCTCCACTTACCTGAATAATTCAGTGACACTACTATCTGACCATCCATAAATGGATTGCTGATCGAGCATCACAAGTGACGCACGTAGTACAGATATCTTTGCTCCATTGTAAAGTGGTAAACAAGCTAGTGTTCGCATGTTTTCATATTCTTCATCGACTTTTGATCTTGGAAATTCTGTTGTGTCCATGAAGCTCTCGACATCTTCTCCACCATCATGATCTTCGTCCATCTCATAAAATGCTTCGAGCATATCTTCCATATGTTCATTCTGTGTAATATTATTAGTACTTGCTTGTATGTCTAAGTCCTTCTTTGTTCTCTTTTGTCCACGAGAGGTTACCGGTGCAATGTCGTTTGGCTCCATCTGCTCACCTGGGGGACCATGCGAATGGTAGCGTAGGTTTTCTAGTCGACTCCTATCAAAGGATTCATACTCTCTAACATGTGCAGTACAAATCCATCCTTTCCGATAAATTTGATACTTGCACTGAGTGCAAGGACATGCCATTCTCTCCTCCGAATCCAAAGAAGCCATCTGCTACAATATGGATATTTTAGATCATTTCTTTTTCTTATTAAACCTAAAAAGTATACTCTTAAAGACTTAAACCTGAAATACTAAAACCTAAATACTTAAACACCTAAAAAAACCTAAAACCCTAATCTATATAATTATCCTATTTTATCTATATATTCATATTTTTTTCTTAATTAATCCTATTTTTATATGTTTAATTATATATATTTAATCATATGTATTTAATTTATTTCTTTAAAACACTAATTCTTTTTATATTTATTTATCTGTATAATTATCCTATTTTATATATATATATATGTATTTATATATTTAGATTTTTTTCTTAATTAATCCTATTTTTATATTTTTAAATTTTAATATATTTAATTAAATTATTTAAAACAATAGTTCTTTTTATATTTATTTATCTATATAATTATCCTATTATATATATATATATATATATATATATATATATATATATATATATATATATATATATATATATATATATATATATATATATATATTTATTTATTTATTTATTTATTTATTTATTTATTTATTTATTTATTTATTTATTTATTTATTTATTTATTTATTTATTTATTTTCAGATTTTTTGCTTAATTTTTTTTTATATTTTCTCTTTATATAAATTTAATTGAGTTATATGTATGCTTAAATCCTAAAACCCTAATCTTAAAGATCTAAACCTAAAATATGTATATTTCAGCATGAATGTGTATCTACATGTATATATGTATTATATGTGTATGTTCATGTGTGTATATATGTTATGTTACGTAGGTGTTAAAACCCTAAAACCTTAATCAGAAAGACTTAGACTTAAACCTAAAATACTAAAACCTAAATACTTAAACACCTATAAAAATCTAAACCACTAATCCTAAAACCATAATCCTATTTTATATATATGTTTATTTATATATTCAGATTTTTTTCTTATTTTTTTCTTTATTTTTTCTTAATATAAATGTAATTGAGTTATATGTATGCCTAAACCCTAAAACACTAATCTTAAATATCTAGACCTAAAATATGTATACTTCTGTATGCAGGTGTATATACATGCATATATGTATTATATGTGTATGTGTATGTATGTGTAAATAGCCTAAAAACCCTGATCCTATTTTTATATATTTAATGTAAAAAAACCTTCAAAATCAAAATTTTATATATTTAATTATATATATTTAATCAAAACATTAGCTTATGTGTGTGTATATATGTGCATGTGTGTATGTATGTATGTGTGTGTGAATGTATGCATGTGTCTATATGTGTATGTGTATCCAGTCTTTATTTATATATTCAAATTTTTTTCTTAATTAGTCCTATTTTTATATTTTTAATTATATATTTTTAATTAAACTATTTAAAACACTAGTTCTTTTTATATTTATTTATCTATATAATTATCCTATTTTATATATATATTTATTTATATATTCAGATTTTTTCTTTAATTTTTTCTATATTTTCTCTTTATATAAATTTAATTGAGTTATATGTATGCCTATACCCTAAAACCCTAATCTTAAAGATCTAGACCTAAAATATGTATATTTTTGTATGCATGTGTATATAGATAGGTGTATAAGTATATATGTGTATGTGTATGTGTATGTGTATATATATTCACTCTGATTAAAATGATTAAAATTAAATCTATTTTTATATATTTAATCATATATATTTAATTTATTTCTTTAAAACACTAGTTCTTTTTATATTTATTTATCTATATAGTTATCCTATTTTATATTTATATTTATTTATATATTCAGATTTTTTCCTTAATTAATCCTACTTTTATATATTTAAATATATATATTTAAATATATATATGTTCTTGTTATATTTATTTATCTATATAATTATCCTATTATATATATATATATATTTATTTATTTATATATTCAGATTTTTTCCTTAATTTTTTGTATATTTTCTCTTTATATAAATTTAATTGAGTTATATGTATGCTTAAATCCTAAAACCCTAATCTTAAAGATCTAGACCTAAAATATGTATATTTCTATATGCATGTGTATCTACATGTACATATGTATTATATGTGTATGTGTATGTGTGTATATATGTTATGTAGGTGTTAAAAGCCTAAAACCCTAATCAGAAAGACTTAGACTTAAACCTAAAATACTAAAACCTAAATACTTAGACACCTATAAAACTCTAAATCCCTAATCCTAAAACCCTAATCCTATTCTATATATATGTTTATTTATATATTCAGATTTTTTTCTTATTTTTTTATATATTTTTTCTTAATGTAAATGTAATTGAGTTATATGTATGCCTAAACCCTAAAACCCTAATCTTAAATATCTAGACTTAAAATATGTATACTTATATATGCACGTGTATATACATGTATATATGTATTAGATGTGTATGTGTATGTATGTGTAAATAGCCTAAAACTCTAATCCTATTTTTATATATTTGATGTAAAAAAAAACTTCAAAATAAAAAATTTACATATTTAATTAAAACACTAGCTTATGTGTGTGTATATGTGTATGTGTGTGTATGTATGCATGCATGTGTGTATATGCATATGTGTGTGTATGTATGCATGCATGTGTGTATATGTGTGTATGTATGTGTATGCATATGTGTATATGTGTGTGTGTGTATGTATGTGTGTATGCATGTGTGTGTGTATGCATGTGTGTGTATGCATGTGTGTGTGTATGCATGTGTGTGTGTGTATATGTGTGTATGTATGGATGTGTGTACATATGTGTGTGTATGTATGCATGTGTGTACATGTGTGTGTATGCATGTGTGTGTATATGTATGTATGTATGCATGTGTGTACATATGTGTGTGTATGTATGAATGTGTGTACATGTGTGTGTGTGTGTATGTATGCATGCATGTGTGTATATGTGTGTATGTATGCATGTGTGTACATATGTGTGTGTATGTATGCATGTGTGTACATGTGTGTGTATGCATGTGTGTGTATGCATGTGTGTGTGTATATGTGTGTATGTATGCATGTGTGTACATATGTGTGTGTCTTTATGCATGTGTGTGGTTGTGTGTGTGCATGTATGCATGCATGTGTGTATATGTGTGTATGTATGCATGAGTGTACATATATGTGTGTATGTATGCATGTGTGGACATGTGTGTGTGTATGCATGCGTGTATATGTGTATGTGTGTGTATGTATGCATGCATGTGTGTATATGTGTATGTGTGTGTATGTATGAATGCATGTGTGTATATGTGTGTATGTATGTGTGTATGTATGTGTGTATGCATATGTGTATATGTGTGTGTGTGTGTATGTATGTGTGTATGCATGTGTGTGTGTATGTATGCATGTGTGTATATGTGTATATGTGTGTATGCATGCATGTGTGTATGCATGTGTGTATGTATGCATGCATGTGTGTATATGTGTTTATGCATATGTGTATATGTGTGTGTATGTATGTGTGTATGCATGTGTGTGTGTATGTATGCATGTGTGTATATATGTGTGTGTATGTATGTGCGTATGCATGTGTGTGTGTATGTATGCATGTGTGTATATTTGTATGTGTGTGTATGCATGCATGTGTGTATATGTGTGTGTATGTAAGCATGCATGTGTGTATATGTATGTGTACTGATTTTTAAAAGCATCTTTCATCACATCCCAAGTAGTAAAATGGTTTTCAGCAAACTGGCTGAACCACTTATCAGCTAATCCCTCTAATGTGGCAGGGAAGAGAATCAAAAAGGCATCCTCCCTACCCATTAGGCCTCTAGTCTTACATAGTGCCAAGAACCTTCTAATGTGCATCCGGATCCTCCTGAGCTAGGCCTTTGAAAGAAGGAAACTTTATATTTAATCTAGAGAGTAAAGTTTCCAAGTCTACCTGACCCGCCATGCTCTTGACTGATGATGTTGAAGATAGTGAAGATAGTGGACTGGGGGACCTTCTAACAACCTTCCTTCTTGTCTGCTTGCAGGTGACCCTCAATACTTGGGACCGGGTTGCGGTCATGAGCAGCTCATAGCCCATTGAATATGAGACACTTGATAAGAATATTTACCTTTTGTTTGATGAAGTAGCACTGTGGTTCTGTCGACACTTGATCTCTTCTATGCTTTGCACTTGGTTTCTCCTAAGCTCAAATCTCCTTGGAAGTCCCACCATGCGTGCCAAATTTTGTTGGGGGGGGATTCTTAGAAAAGGAGTTTGAGGGTTTGTAGGAGAAAATGAAAGGACCAGAAGAGGAAATACACCTTGGAAGCTTCTGTCGATTGATTACAGTAAGACAATTACAATGTTTGAAGCAAAATACAAGCCAATACTTCTGTGCACAATCACACAGAGTGCAAACCTCCACCTGCTTCAAGCTTATCCTTGTGCACACCTTGCACCAAGCTTCCACAAAGGGGGAGGAGTGAATACCTTCTATCGGCACGCGCACACTGCAATGAGACCTTGAGATCCTTGGGGGAGTATAGCTTAGCACTCTCTGCACAAATCCTTAGTCACTCTCCATGCACCTTGCACTTCCACTTCTCTGCGTCGCACTCTGGTGACTCTTGCACTTCTCTCCCTTGCTTCCCTTAGACTATGCTTCTCTTGCTTACTCTAAGATTGGTCCAAGAATAGACCTTGCCTTGATTTGAGTGTGCCGATCACGTACGCTCCTAACTGCAATGGTATCTTGATGCTCACTTTGATGTCCCAAGGTTGTCTTTCCAAGTGGCAGCCAACGACTCACTATTTTGTCCTGTAGTGACTTTAGACTAAAACCCAAAACTTTAATGGGGGGGCCATACTTTCACCTGTGCGTACGTTGCCGCTTCACATACCTTCACATTTTCTTTTAAGTCTTCACTTTTGCACCTAAAGGGGGGGTTCACCTGAACCTTCCAAAACACTTTAAAACACACTTTGAACCTTAGGGAAATTAGAGAAAATACCTCTGCAACCTGCAACTCACTTTCTCCAATTTACCCTTTGTGGACAATTAATTGTGCACTACCTGTGCACTTTGACACCTGCATTTTAGCACTTTGACTTTGCACCTGTTGACTTTGACCTTGACCTTGTTGACTTTAACAAGTTGACGTTGACTAGTTGACTTTGATCTTTTGACTTTGACCAACATGACTTTTATGGGCTCAACACTTGGTATGCCCTTCATATGTTGTAGTGCTTGATGCTTGAGACGATTTGTCTGCGCTGACAGTGTCATCTCTGTTTCTGTGTCTGAGCCTTGGGTTTAGTGGATTTTACGTGCTGCTCTGACTTGCGTGGCTAATCGCATGAGAATTTCAGCGTGGCTCGTGATGTCTCCGCTGTTGCTTTGCATGCATTGTTTGCTTCCTCCTACTTCTGGTGCTTGCCCCGGTGTTCATTCTGGTGGTTGTCGGTGCTCCCCGGTCCGGTGATCTCCTCATTCCGATACTCCGGTGCTACTCGGGTGCCATTCCGGTGTAATTGGGGTGCGTACGTGAGGGCTCTCTGGTGACGCGCTCCAGGAGCTCTTCTGGAATGTCCGTGCACATTATGGCAAATTCGTCCATGTGCCTAGTAGCAGGCGGCACCAACAACATGCCAATTGTAGTCGTCCTGCCACCAATGTCGAAGCTGCCCATTTTCGGGCACTTGTTCGTTGATTCTGGTTTACATTGCAGTGCTCCGATGGTTCGGGTTCTGGGAGACTTCCAAGTGCTTGTGATCCTGGTGATTCCTCATTGCTATGATTGGTGATTTTGGTGATCACATACTTTGGTTGATTCCGATGCGCTCAGTCCCAAAATGGAGCAGCAATGCTGGCAGATGGATACGGATGACACAATAGCATGTCTACTGCTAAAGAGAGAAGTTAGGAATGCTTTCGCGGACGATCAATGTGATCTTCCATCATTGCAACCGTATTCTTCTTTTCCCAACAACCAAGCAGACATTGGTCAAGTTCATAATGGACTATCCTTGGGGACAAAAGAAGTGGGAAATGATTTCACAGAAGTGGACAATTGGCTCACTCATCAAGAGAATTTTGTGTGTCTGGAACCACACTCTCTGCTTCCCAACAAGCAAGTTACATATGCTAGCCAAGTTAGTTATGAACCCTTCTCAAATACACAAGTAGCTAGAAAGTGTGTGTCGGATGATCAGGACAATTGTCTGGCGCTGCAACTGCATTCTTCTCTTCCCCGCCACCAACATACGCATGATGGTCAAGTAAACGATTTTATGGATAGAGAGGAAGTTGGAAATGATTTCATGGACAGATCTCTTTGAGATAGAGAAGCGCTTGAGGATGACATTGTTTGATTGCTTGGGAAATTGGAATGCGGGGCCGAATGCTTCGATGCTTGGGAGCCGAATGCTTCGATGCTTGGGATGCTCTTTACGGGTACACCATTATTATTTTTTTTTTTTGAAATAAAACAGGAAATATAGAATTGATGTAGGTCAAAAGAAGAAATACAACTGGCACTCAAGAGAGGCCAAGGCCAGTAGAGGACAGACTGGCCTCACAATTAATGGGGGGCTCAACTCAGGATAGTATTAACCAAATCACTAAGAAAAGTGATCATGCTAAATCTGGGCTTTGAATGAATACGAAGCACCTTATCCTTCCACACATTATAGTGATACTTCCTTATAATAACAAAGGGGCTCGTTTCACCCAAAGGGGTTTCTTGGTAATAGGATAGTATTAACCAAATCACTAAGAAAAGTGATCATGCTAAATCTGGGCTTTGAATGAATACGAAGCAACTTATCCTTCCACACATTATAGTGGTACTTCCTTATAATAACAAAGGGGCTCGTTTCACCCAAAGGGGTTTCTTGGTAATAGGATTTTTCTTAGCCCCAGCAGAAAGGAGAAGAAGTGATGTTTTCCTCTTTTGTTAAAGATGGCATTGTTTCTACTCTTCCGTATAGCCCACAGAGTATGGTTCCTGATAAGCTGCCACAGCAGGATGTCCATCCCGCCCGATTCACCAATCAGAATTTCTTTGTAGTTGGGAACTTTGATACCCTAGATTTGACAGAATGTTTGAATACCTTCCCAGTATCTAATGGCAAATTTGCACTTTATGAACAGGTGCTCCAAGTCTTCTTCTTTGCCACAAATCTTACATAGACCAACATCAATTTTATATTTCCTAGCATGGCTACCCGTCCAGATGCCTTTGTGGAGAATGAGCCAGCTGAGACAGGATTGCTTGTTAGAATGGGGGAAGGCCCAAGAGCTTTGAAATCTGTACTTCCACTGAAGGTGAGACAAATGAAGATCCCACTTCTTATTCAGCTTCCCAGTAATCTCTTTGATGCTCCTGGTCGTCCTCTTATAGGTGCAAAACATATCCTAGGCAACCTCTTGGAGAGAAATCTCCTTCCTCCACATGTTGACTTCCAACTTCTCCAGCAGCAGCACCTTTTTGTTTATGAGTATCTGTTTACATTGCAAGGAGAGACAGTCAGTTTCGAGAATAATACTATCATCAACGACTTCACCTTCTCTTATCATGTCATGCCAGTGTCCAAATCCCTTCTTTTTACACCTGTTCCATCTAATAGGGAGAGTAGGGTGGGTTTCTTTCTTTGTCCAACCAAACCAAATGGAGTCCTGCAAAAAAAAACACAAATTCTGAGCAAACCAGACAGGGAGCTTAAACTTATCCTTGACCACCATCTAGGCTTTCCAAAAATTACAAATCAGGGGACACCCTTAGGAACGAAATCAACAGGAGTAGTAATCACATCCCACAGAGTACAGTTGTTCCAACTTTTATTGTGCTTAACATGGAAACGGTTTATACTTCTTTTAATCAAACATGCCCAAAAGTCATTAGAGGAGACAGATCTGTATATCCATTTGGCAGCCATTTGTGTAGCCATCCTGGAGGGGCATATGAGACCAAGACCACCTTCAACTTTCTTTATACAACATATATTCCAGGCTACTTTGGGTATTTTGGATCCACCCCATAAAAACCGTTTGGCCAAAGAAATGGCATGACCAATCTGCTTCTTAGTGGGCTACCAACAGGTCACAAAATAAGTCAGAGTAGGCAGAATATAGTGTTTCAAAACGAAATATCTTTGAGAAATACTATGCTGCATATCAATCCACATGTAAATTTTAGCCCTAAATTTATCAAGCATCCAGTTCCATCTTTGGTCATTAGTGATGCCAAATCCCATAGGGATGCCCAACAGCTTGAAAATCGTCCCTTTTTTAATGATGTCACAACCAGCTACAACAACACACTCACGAATCTTATTATCAGTAGCAAAAAAACCCGTTTTCCTGTGATTGACCACAGAGCCACTGACCAAACAGAACAACTCAAGGCAATTGAGGAATTGATTAGCAGAATTTTCATAAGCCTTCATCAACATGTTAGTGTCATCTGCAAACATCTGCAGACCCAGGGGGGAGTGGGCCTGAGGAATTTCCAAGCCAGAGATAGTCCCTTGACTGATGCAATCCTTCACAAGCCAACCTAAAGCATCACTGGCAATTGCAAAAAGAAGGGGGGCCAAGGGGAAGCCTTGCCTAATGGACCTGCAAAGTCTAAAAGGAGTAGAAAGATAACCATGAATAGCCACTTTAGAAAAAGCGTTTCCAAAGAGAATACTGACAAATTTGATAAATCTTTTACCAAAACCAATGTCATGCAAAGACTGAAGAATAAAATCCCATTCAATCATGTCATAGGCCTTATCAAAGTCTATTTTGAAAAAGTAAGTATCAACATTCAACTCATTGTAGTACTCAAGACTTTCCCAGATAGTGATAATAGTGTCTAGAATAAATCTACCTTTAATAAATCCCTTTTGTTCAGGAAGAATAATACTATCCATTAAAGGACTCAACCTTCTGGCCAGGATGGAAGCATAAATTTTGTACAAAGAAGTCAGACAAGAGATGGGTCTCCAATTGTTTAAATCATCTTTGGGACCTTTTTTGTGAATTAGCTTAATTACTCCAGTATTAATGAAGGTAGACAGGGACCCCCTTCTAGTAGCTTCTTGCCAGATCTTGAGAATAATGGGCACCAACACTTCCTTAAATTCCTGAAAAAACTCATAAGGGAGACCATCATGCCCAGGTGACTTACCGGGCTTCAATTTGCTAATGGATTCTCTAACCTCACCCTCAGAGAGGGGCATGTCAAGGAGGGAGTCCATTCCCTGAGGAACCATTCTCTTCCTACAAAGGGCAATGGCAGCTCTTGCACTCCACACAGAGTCCCCTCTCTTGGGAGGCTGAGAGAATACATTGGCAAAGAACCTATGAGCTACCTGAAGATTCTCCTCCATAGAAGTAACATGAATACCAGAGTTGTTTTTAAGCAGAGGGATGAAGTCCCTGGCTTTCTTCTTCCTCATAAGGTCAAACATGTGCTTGTTAGGCTTATCAACTTTTCCAGCCCAAAATTCTCTAGACGTGACAAGGGCACCTCTAGTAAGGAGGTAGTCCTCATGCTTCACTTTTTCCTGAAGCTCTTGAATCTTAAATCTCTTGGTTGTCATATCAAGATTAGAACTAACTATGTTATTTATCTCCTGCAAAATCATCATCCTTCTATTGTACCTGATCTTTTTAGCCTTATTCTTGAAGTATATAATCAAGGCCTGAATTTCTCTAATAGCTTCCTCCCAAGCCACAAAAGGCGACAAATCCTTATTAAAGTGATAATTAAGAATATTAGCAATTCTTTCCTTCACAATAGGAATCTTAAAAAGAGAAGAATCCATGTGAGGCCATCCATCCCTATAGCAGGGGTTGTTGTTAAACAACTTCACAATCAGAGGAGCATGATTAGAAAGCTGAAGGGATTGATCAGTAGTGAAGCAAAAATTCCACAGATCTTGACTCCTGCCAGCATGCATATAAAATCTATCCAACCTAGCAGACGATAAGTTGTTTTGATTCCTGTTGTTCCAAGTATGACTAGTGTTGATAGAGAGATCTAAAAGGTTATGTTTATTAACCATATTAAACCAACACAGTTTTTCAAAACCAGATATAACATTATCACTGTTACCATTCCTATCACCAAGATTGATGACCATGTTGAAATCCCCTGTCAACAAGATATCTCCATTGAGTCTGCTAATTTCTTCCCAGCACTTGGACCTGTTCACAGCCTGATTAGCAGCATAAACACAAACAACAGTGAAATTGAGAGGCTCTTTACACTTCACAGCAACCCACTGATTGGTGGGACTCACTTGCACCTCCTCAATTAAGTGGCACAGACTACTAGCACTGCCAATACAGCACCACCCTTACCATTGTGGCCTGTGTGGACCCAGTGCCAAAGGCTATAAGTAATTTTCAGATTTGTCATGAGAGGGGATCCCCCAATCTTCAACTCCTGCAAACAGATGAAGTCTGGGGCGATCGAAGCGTCTTTGATCCAGTTATTAATAATCTTACCTTTGACTGGGTCAGAGAGACCCTTGGTGTTGAGAGAAATCAGATTAATGCTTTCCATGAGAAACAATCAGAGTAGAAAAAAGGAACAAAAACTCACTTTTTATTATTCTTAACATGCTTAACAGCTGAAATTGAAGACCTAACTGTGTCTTTCCTTTTGGTTTTATTCTTTTCTTTAGATTTAGGGCTAGGGGTCCTGGCACTTGTCATACAAACATCTTGTTCATTGGGGCAACCAACACTCACCTGGGCCATAGTATCCTCATCATACTTGTTAATTTGTTCCAAAAACATTTCGTCATAATTACTGACCACATCCTCTCTTTGACGACACAGACACTGGAGTGGTACCTGTAGTGTTCCTGCACAAGAAATCTTTTTCCACTAGGCAACTCCCTTCACCTTTATCTTGTAAATTAAAACTTACCTTACTTTGCCCTTCCTGAATCTTTAGTTCCTCATAAGCCTCAGTTCCAGAAGGTTGAGTACCAAGGTGAGTGACTTCTTCAAGCACCTGGTAAGGATTAAAAATCCCTTTGACAAGCAGCTCAGATCTAAGCCCCAGGTTAGGATTTTTTTTCTTTTGTTTGTAAGGAACCTTTTTGAACCCTTGATCATCCTTGGACTGATCCATGTTATTGAGCTCTGAAGCAGGGGGAAACCCTTCTCCAGCCTTTGGCTCTTTTACCTGATTTTTTACCAGAAGAGGGCAGTCTTTTATTAAATGACCCTGTTTATAACAATTAAAACATGCGTTAGGAAGGTTCCTGTAGAAAATCTTTTGTTCAAGCAACTTACAGCCTTCTGAATTCTTAATAACCAACTCAGTTTTAATATTTTTAGAGATGTCAGCTTCTATAAGCATCTGAGGCTCCCATTTAGGATTAAAGTCTTTTCTAGGTCTCTACCCCAGAACTTTCCCGATCAACGACCCCAGTTTTTCAAGCCACGAGTACACCATTATTGTGCTTTCCGTGTGTTTGAAAGGTTTGACTTTGTAGTGTACTTGATGCATTCATGCACTTGAAATATCCTCCTCTGAACCTCTACATGTGTCTGAAAGGGGCGAGAGAGAGGCAATAGCATAGTTCTCCTTCATATGTTTTTATTGATTCCTCTTTTGCTTGATGAGTTTGATGCGATCTCTTTATTCCCTAATATGTTATGTCATAATTTCCTACTTAAACATATATTAGTTCTAACCATACTAGATGTTTATGCTAGAAAAAAATGATTGTAATGCCTATTTTATGCATTTTATGCATGTCACCTATTTCTCATCATTCATATGATGAAACATAATGACAATGTTTGCATTTACCATTTCGCGCTATTTTAGCATTAGTGGTGAGGATGAACCATATTTTTCACGTATTGTATAACATGATTCTTGGATGCTTGAGTTATGGAGACTTTAATCACACGGAGATTTGTATCCTATATTTTGGCATGTTGCATGATGGATGATGCTAAGATTTTGAATGAGGTGGTGCGGTGTGAGTGCGAGGTAGCGTTAACTCGGGTAGAAGCACTCCGTTGTTATGTTTCTGGTAATGAGAGTGTGAGGTAGTGTTCAGTCGATAGAAACACTCCATGTGGATTGTGAATGTGAGGTAGCGTTGATACGGCAAAAGCATTCACTGATTTTCTTTTTATTTTTGTTTCTTTTGTGTGCATGATTTGCGTGGTTTATGATGTAGGACTATGCGATACATGCCTTCATGATGGTTTGCGTCTTCATTATTTTTTGATACTAATTGTACTAATCTATTGAGACAAGCTATGCTTGATCATTATTTGATGAATGATGTTGTAGTACTTACGGGGAGAAGAATATGTAGAATCGAAGTGAAGATTGACGATCATAAACCTATGGTTGGATGATCCATCCCTCTTGCCAGTTTACATAGATTGTATATGCTAATGATGTATTGTAGGAAGACAAATGACTATGATGTAATTGATGTATAAGATGAAGCAATGTAATTTTGTCACTTTTTGTACTTCATGTGATGCATATAGGAGGGAAATTTATGCATTATGTGAGTTGTATTTGCATACCTTGGATTAAGTTCTAGGAACTTTGCTTTGCATCTTACATGGCTCTTCATCTTGGATATGTTATGGATATTGTTTGTACTCCATACCATGTTCTAACCATGCACTTTGGTTTGCAAGCCTTGTTCATAAGCGTAGAGCATAATAATGTGCACACATATGTATCTCGCTTGACAGGTTTGCTACTAGCATTTTTTTTATCCTGGAGTTGGACCACTCTATCTAAAGGGAGGTGTTATCACTTGAGCACTATGTCGATTTACATGGAGATTATCTATGGGTTGTGCTCTTATTTTTTGGAGACTTTGTTTTGGTGTGTTGATGTGAGGGCTTGACTTGATGTATTTGGTTCTGGTGAATGTGATGGAACCGGTGTCGTTGAGCATGCGTGATGTAGAGGCTTGTGAATTGAAGCACTCTTAGAGATTAGGTTTTGTCCCTTTAATAGTATGAAATGTTGTATAAATGGTTTCCCAGCCTATAAATGGTTTCCATGTAATTTTCTTGGCTTTTGATCGTTCTCTAAGTTATCACCTATTTCAACACCTCATTTTTTCTTTGGTACCTACAAATTACAAAAAATCTCTTCACAATGAAGTCTTCTCCCAAAATATGTGGATGATGAGTTACATCAAGAATCCCTATCTTGATGAGTGATGATGGGGAAATTTGGGTCATGAAGTACGACTTGCTTAGATCAACGAGAAACTATGGGATATGAGGGATCAATATGCAGCCTATATTTAGTGAATCGACCATGCATGAGTGTTCTTAAATTATCCTACTCGGGTGGCTTCTTAAGCAATTGAGTAGTAAGAGGAGTACAAAACCCTTGGGTGATGATTAGGATCTTAGTTCCCTACATAGATGAAATAGATATTTGATCCTCATGTGATAAGCTACTTGTGTAATGGGATAGTATGTTCCAATGCTATGGGGTTGAGGGATGGTTTTCACATGATGAAGTTTAGTGAAAACCCCTAAAGTTGATGAATTTGTTCAAACATCTAAGGTGATGAGGTGCACTTCATAAGTTTTAACCTAATGACATGTCCCAATTCTCAAACCCCTTAGTATGCTCTCATTGAGTGATGAGTCCACCATCAATTTAGCTTGTGTTGGTTATATGATGCTAACCTGATGAGGTCATGAAGCCATATTTTAATCTAATAGAGGGTACTTCAAGAGTTTTTTATACTAACTTCCAATGAGCCATACATGTGTTTCAAGTTGATGATACCATAGGTGTGCCTAAAGTGATAAGTGTGGGCTAGTGCTTGCAACTGGTGAGACCCATAAGATAAAATACTTCTTTGGTTGTCTTGATGCGATTATATCTTGGCCCTATATTTCTACACCATTTGAATTGATTTTTTCTAAGACAATGAGGCATACAAATGCATGCTATCATGATGTGTGGTGCTATCTCAATGAGGCTCTAAGAGTGATCTAAGATGATAAGCATCTTTCTAGTACTCGAGAGTGATGAGATTAGAGTGAGTATTGGAGTTAGACGTCTGCTGAAGCATGCGAACAGCACAAGGAAGAAGAAGAAGTTGGACAATATTGAATGTATTACCATTAGAATATACAAAGATAAGTAGCCCATTAGGGCAATAGGCGTATATACAAGCTGGGGGAAAAAACCTCTTAAAGAGGGAAAAAAGTGCCCCAGCGGTCCTAGAGTATTCACACACATCATTACCTAAATATATCAACAAATCCCCCCTGGGAGTGATGCGGTGAACAAGGAGTTGGCACTCATGTATAAGGAAGTGCCAAGCTATGTGGAAATCACTCCACAAAAGGAAGTAAGCCCAAAGCTATGCGAAAAGCTTCAAACTTGTCCCTAGGCAGAGCCTTCATGAAAAGGTCTGCAATGTTCTCTTGCATGGGCACATATGTTAAGCTGACCTCCCAGTAGAGAACCTCTCCCTGACATAATGATAATGCAACTCAATGTGCTTAGTGCGAGCATGGAACATAGGGTTCCTCGCAACTGCCAATGCGCTCTGACTGTCAGTGAAGATGGTGGTGGGATAAGATTGACCAATACCCAAATTAGCCATAAGGCATCTGAGCCACATACACTCAATAGTCATTGTGAAAGCTTCCCTATACTCAGCCTCACAACTGGAAGTGGCCACAATAGGTTGCTTCTTGCTCAAGCAAGATATATATGAGCTACCAAGCATGAAGCAAAAGCCACTAGTGGACACACAAGTGTCATAGCAACCAGCCTAGTCTGAGTCAGAAAAAGGATGCAAATCTACTGGTAGTGATCCCCCCTTGGGATAAACCAACCCGAGTAGTCGAGTATCACTCAAGTAGTGAAAGATGCGCTTAACCACCTGCCAATGCTTGACAACTGGGCAATGCATAAACTTGCTAATCTATGAGACAGCAAACTGAATATTTGGTCGAGTAATGCATAAGTAAATCAGGCATCCAACAGCCTGCTGATAGAGGATAACATCAAATGCATCTCCAACATCATGAAGTCTCAATCGTAAACATGTCTCCATAGGAGCAGCAATAGGCTTACAGTCTTAAAGGCCAAATCGCTGCAATAATGTGTCAATATATTTTGTTTGACACAAAGCCATTCCACCATCAACTTGCATAAACCGAATGCCCAAATAGTGATGCAAATGCCCCAAATCAAACATCTCAAATGAGGCATGCAAATCAGCTTTAAAATCAGCAATATGCTTCTCAATAGGACCAGTAAGCAACATGGCATCAAGATAGACAATAATGATCAGAAGCACATTATGAGCATGCTTAACATATAAGGTGCTTTCAGTTGGACTGTTCTCAAAACCATGTGCAATCAGATAGGCATGTATCTTCTCATACCAAGCATGTGGTGCTTGCTTTAAACCATATAATATAATGCCTTCTTTAACCTGCACACCTGGCTTTCATGCCCTTTCTGCACAAAGCCATGGGGCTGAAAAACATACACTTCTTCATGCAAGTTACCATTCAAAAATACAGTTTTAATGTCCAACTGATGTACATTCCAACCACGATGGGTTGCAAGTGCACAAATGCTACGAACAGTAGTCATACGGCATGTAGGTGCCTCATCAAAATCAATGCCTCTTTCCTGTGCATAACCCTTTGCAACAAGCCTAGCCTTATACCTGTCAGCTGTTCCATTAGGCTTACGCCTTAGCTTGTAAACCCAATTAGTGCCAATGGACTTCTTGCCAGGAGGCAAGTCACATAAAGACCAAGTACCATTCTTAATTATAGCATCATATTCAGATTGCATAACAGCCATCCAATTTTTTGAATATTGTGCTTCGTCAAATGAAACAGGCTCATTCTCATCACAGAGACTAGATGCAACCATAGCATAGCAATCTGATGCAAAAGAGGCACTATGAGAGCCTGATCGAGTATGATATGACAAAGTTGCATCTAATTTGATGTCACACAAAGTCTGCACTAGCCATTTTGGCATAGTTTTTGCCTCATTAGGACCAACACTAGACTGTCCACCTGTAAAAAGAGGCATCAAAGTATCATACATGTCTTTAGAGCTAACAGATGTCTCCTTAGTACATGAAAGCAATGGCTAAATAGCATCTTCCACAAAAACAACATCACGGCTAACCAGAATGTGTTTATTATGTGGATGATACAAATGATAGCCTTTACTTTCAGAACTATACCCAACAAAAATACATTTTATTGCTTTATCATCCAATTTTCTGCGATGTTGTTCAAGCACTAATGCATATGCCAAACAACCAAAAACACACAGATGAGCAACAGATGGCTTGCGATCATGCCAAACCTCATATGGAGTGATAGACTACAGCGCTTTAGTGGGACACTTGTTAAATACATATGCTGCACACATAATAGCCTCAAGCCAGAAATTATGTGGTAAAGTTTGACTCTTGACCATACACCTCGCCATCTCCATGAGTGACCTATTCTTTCGTTCAGCAACTCCATTCTATTGAGGTGTATACGGCACTATACACTGGTGTTTTATCCCATGTTCAGCCAGAAATGCATTAAAATTAGAAGACATATATTCCGCCCCTCGATCAGAACGGAGGGTGCCCATTTTACATGCTGACAGATTTTCAGCCAAAACCAAAAACGGTTTGAAGCACATGAACACTTCAGACTTTGCCTTCAATGGATATACCCATGCATGCCTGAAAAAATCATTGATGAAAGTCATGAAGTAAAGATAGTTTCCAAAAGAAGATGTCTGCATAAGACCACAGACATCACTATGTACAAGCTGCAATTTCTTAGTAGCGCGAACTGAACCATCTTTTGGAAAGGAGGAACGCTGCATTTTGCCGAAAATACAGACTTCACAAACATTTTTTCCGGGTATCTCAAGTTTGGGTAAAGATGACACCATTTCAGATTTCTATAGGTGTAGCAAACTAGCAAAATTTAGATGATCAAAGCGTGCATACCAAAGCTTTGCGTCTAACATAGCCTGAGAATCATGTACTACACATGTCGAATCATTTACAGATCTTTCATAGTCTATGAGCTTATATAACCCACGACATAAAATGCTAGAAGCAATAATCACGTCGCCATTTGACAGATCATGAATTGTACATCTGTCATCAACAAATTTCACAATCAAGCCAGTCTTGGCTAATGCAGAAAGTGATAACATATTTTTCTTGATCCCTAACAAAAACAAAGCATCTGACAAAGTGAAAGAACTACCATCAGGAGTAGTCAAAATGATCTTACCAACTCCCATAACAGGATAAGAGGAGTTGTTGGCGCATATAACAGT
The DNA here is from genome assembly GCA_020310875.1 of Ceratopteris richardii. NCBI lineage: Eukaryota > Viridiplantae > Streptophyta > Polypodiopsida > Polypodiales > Pteridaceae > Ceratopteris > Ceratopteris richardii. Next base: position 24,287,380 of record CM035435.1, on the reverse strand, counting down.
ATTCCGTGTAGGGGTAGGCTCGAGTAAAGAGAAGAAACTGTGCTGCAAGGTAATATGTTTGGTCGCCCCACTATTAAAGTACCAAACATATGAGTCTACTGCACACATGCACTGCTCATGAGAAGATGGGTCAAAACTGCAAATAGTAGTAAACACCCATTCTTCTTCCTGCATAAGATTAGAAGACTCTGTTTTCGGAGTAGAGGCCTCTGCAACAACCATTCTAGCCTCTTTCTTCTTTGCCTCTTTAGCAGCCAGTTTTGGACAGCTCTTTATGATATAATCATTTCCTTTACATTACTTGCAAAACAATTTTTGCTTTTCTAATTTCTTTTCATCTTTCTCTTCCCTCTTCAATTGTGTAGAATTAGCAGATTTTTGCTTATTATTTGAAGAGCTCCATTTTCCTTTGCTCTTCTCACTAGCCAGAAAAGCTTGATCTGCAACACGCATAATGGACCTATTCTAGCTTGACTGATCTTCCTGCAACAGAACAGAGACTAACTTCTCAAATGACAAGGCATTTGGATTGCCTTTCATCATTAACCAAAGAGTAGAAGCAAAACTCTTATATGAATTAGGAAGATCATTCAGAATGGTTTGTACAAGTGGGCTATGTTGTATAACCTCATTAGCAAAAATCAATTGTTCCTTCAAGTCTTTGATCTTTTGTTAGAAAACTATCCATAGAATCATCTTTATTCATGTGCTCACTCTCCAACTATTTTTGGAGGTAAGAAACACGAGCCTCATTCCTAGTTTGGTACAATGTGGTAAGTGTATCCCAAGCATCCTTAGTTGTTCTGCAAGAGCAAATGTGAGGAATAATGGCACGTTTGACAAACAAAGCTATCAATGCATGTGCATGGGCATCTCTACCATCCCAACGAATTTTCTCTATAGTGGGTGCAACAAAAATTGTAGCACTAACAGGAATATGCAGAATATCATCATCTTCGACACCTTGTATATCAGCTTCAGTACCTCTAGTTGTAACAGTTACATGTGTGATAGGACGTTTTTCAACACCCTGCACAATGTTCCATAGTCCTTTTGCAGTCAATACATGTCGCATCATATAAGCCCACAACCGGTAGTTGGTACCATCCAACTTATCCTCAACACCGAACATACGAAATACATCACTGCTTTTAGCCATGGCCGATGACTAAAATACCTTGATGCAAAAAATTGACTGTATCTCAAAAAGTTGAACAGAACAACCCATACGAATTCTACTAAACTTGTACACACTTTGAGACGCTTATACTGGTGAACCAAAACTGGTATATACCTTTGGCACAAAAAGTTGAAATAGCTTGCACAAGCATTATGATAGTGTGTTTGGGAGGTCAAAACGAGCACAGATCGCGATTTCAGCACAACAAAGTGAAGCTGTTTTGATCTCAAAAACATGTTGAGTATGCTCATCAAAATTTGTGCGATTCTGAGATTGCAACTCGAGAGGTGTCGATGACACCCTAGATGAAGTGAAGACCTACTCTGATACCAATTGTTGGAGTTAGACACCTGTAGAAGCACGCGAACAACACAAGGAAGAAGAAGAAGCTTGGAGCTCAACACACAATACTGAATGTATTACCACTAGAATGTACAAAGATAAGTAGTCCATTAGGGCAATATGCATATATACAAGCTGAGGGAAAAAAAACCTCCTAAAGAGGGAAAAAAGTGCCCGGGTGGTCCTAGACTATTCACACACATCGCTACCTAAATATATCAACAGTGAGAAGTCTGATTCCATGTGTTATGCCTCTATTACGCTATCGTAATTTGTGACTTGATGATCATGATTCACACTCTCTACATTGATTGATTTCGACTTATCTCGATTAGCAAATTGCTAACCTAATTGGTTTTAGATGTTGCTTTTGCTCAATGAGGTTCAAATGATGCCACAAAGGTGAACAACTTTAGTGGCCTTTTAAGTGATGATTCCAATAATTTCCCTATCCTCATATATTTTTGGAGGAGCACTTAGGGTGGTGATGCATGGCCAGATAACCTTATGCCCAATGTTTAGTACCATGAGTTTTTTTATCTTAACTTGCTAATACAAGGAGAAATTAGTTTATTCTTTTTGTCCAATTTGTAGTTATTTTCAATGAGTCCAAAATTAGGCCCTCTCTTGTAATGAGTTGGAGAAGACACTCTCAATTAGGCCCACTTGACTTGTCTCACTTTATCCTAATGATCTCTATCCCATTGTTCTATCCTAATGAGCTTGATTTTTCTCTTTTAGCAATAAGTTTTTGAATCTTGTTTGAGAGCTATCTAGGCTTGTATCTATGCTCCGATGAGCTTTGTTGGAGGAGATGGAGGATAATCTTCAGAGATGAATTGGCTTTGCTTAAAACTGCTTCACATCAGCCAAGAACAACAACAAGAGTGTAGTGGGCCTCTTTAGCATGCTAATGATCATAAATAATCACATATGTTTCTTGGAACATGATCCACTAATCAATGGATCAAAACAGATAGGTAGATAATTAATCCAAGACAAAAAACTTGTTATTCTTGTCTATACACCTATTTAGTATTTTGAACAGTTCTTTGACTACATTAGCAATTAGATTAATTCCTTTTGGGAAACTCTAATTAGCTTAGATAGCTACCAGTCATGAGTGATTTCATCAAAAATGATGGACTACACACTGAGAACAATGTTTAGCAGTTCACAAAACCTTCCCAACATTTTTAGGGTGCATAAGGCACCAGACCAGAGAGTAAAGATGTGTTAATATCTCACGACCCAAAGAGGCAATGATAATGAGACTTTGTAGTTATATACTAGACAATATGTTGGATCTACCATGCTTTAAATCATGACAAAACCACTACATCCCTACTAACTATAATTACTTTGTTAGTGGGATTGCATAGCCTATAGCCCTTCTGGTTTTGATCATACCCAATGAATATACATTTTTTAGCTTTAGGGTCAAGTTTTCCACTAATCTGTGAGGGAATGTGTGCATAAGCAATGCACCCAAATATCTTGCAATGGTCCAAAGAGGGTCTGTTATAACTTATGGAATATGTTGAATAATGCATTATTGGAGTGTTAAATTATTATTGAACAATGCATTGTTAGAGTGTTAAATTATTAATGTATTAATGTGTTTCTGATGTTTCTAATATAGCAACTGAAGGTTCGTGAGGAGCGTGCAAAGCATGAAAGGGCAGATTATCAATAATCCGAATAATTATTAATTAGCTTGTAAATAAACCCACGTAGAAGGTTCTATTGTTATAAACAATTAGAAAAGTAATGGTTAGAATAAGGGTCGTTGTAGACCGCAATTTCTGTTATTGAAAGCAATGGCTTCCTGTAAAAGTTACCAACTTTTAGTTTCACGCTTGCTTTTCGAAGCGGCCCTCATGTAACCTCTATTTTCAGGACGTAATAGAAATAAACCTATAAATATGTGTACTCTGATAGACTCGTCCATCAGAGTGCATGGGGGGAGATTGCACCCAATATTGCGTTCAGTCTCATCTCTTGCTGTCTCTATTCTTCTGTGTGTTTTCTACGTTTGTAACCTCTGTTTGCAGGTGAGATAAGATCCTGAAAACAATGGTATCAGATCTTTGCACGCGTCAATACGGAGGGTTCTGTTCTCTGTTTCTGTTCCGTTTCTATTTTCGTTTCTGATTCCGATTCCGATTCCAGTTCCAGTTCTCTATTCTCTGTTTGCGATTCCGATTCCAATTCCGATTACGTCTCCGTCTCCGGTTCTGGTTCCGGTTCCTGTTCCTATTCCTGTTCCAGAACCAGAACCTATGTTTACACCTACGTTTACTCCTTCGGCTTACTCCAAGGCGTCAACTAAGGCAAAGAACTTAGGCAATAACTTAAGCAATAAATTGGCAACATTGGCACCCAAGGCACTGTTGGCTATGCCCGAGGCAATTTTAATTTTGAGTGGCAATAGAGTGGTTTAGATTCCCTAAGGTAGGAGGATTTGAAGCCACAACCTCCTACTTTCAAGTGAATTACTTTTACCACTACCCGGCAAACGCACCAAAATGTTGGTTCTTTATGAAGTCGCAGAGAAGGTGTTTTTCCACCACTAAATCGCTTAGATGTCTATTTTTGAGGAATCTTTACTCACCCTCAGTGCGCAAACATGCACGAATGCACTCGTTTCACCAATCTTCTTACTTTTCTCTTCCTCACTCTTACGTCCTCACAAGACTCTAGCTAACTCTCACAAATCTCTTACTTGCAAGTCATTCCCAATTCACCTTCAATTTCAGCTCCCCTTGCTACCCAAGCAAGCGCACTCAAACACTCACACACTCACTCCCTTAGGCACTTGTTGTAGACAAACAAAAAAAGAAAATGAACAAGGGAAAGGTCCTTCCCTCTATGTTGAGGGGGTGCCTAATTCCCATACATAAGCAAGGGCATGCTTAAACCTATTTGAATAGGAGTGATTACAAAGCACTAAGAGCTTCTGAATACATTTGTTAACCATATTTTGGAGTTTTAATTTCGTAGAAGCTACATATTTCTCTTTCTTGGAGCACTAGAGAGCACTAAAAATAATGATATTTCAAACCTATGGAATATGGCTTTCTTAAGCTTTTAACTTTACTTTCCACATAATGTCTTCTTTCGGCCCAAAATAAGAAAAGGGTAGGATATTTAGATGCTTATGCAGCATCCTTTCTTATGGAATGGTTTTCACGCTATAATCATTGATGGCAAAAATAGAAATTCTATTCGTGAAAGTCAAGTGCGAGATTGTAAACTAGAATAGTTTGCTTGATCATGCAGAACTTCCTAGTATATATGCCATTACGTTATCATTATGTTCTCTTCATTCTCAACAAAAATATCCGCGATGAAAACGATTTGAGAAAGGCTATACAACCCATAACAATATAAGCTTGCAGCGATTCCTTCACATATTTCAATAGGTGCACCATTTATTGATAGCTTCAGCAGCGCCCTATATCTATCTCTATGAGAAGATGACGCACATGAGATACCAACAGTGACAACAAAAGATCATGCCTCCGAAAAGCCCACACAATGATTCAATGCTATCTGCACTTCAGACCATAAGCAGAGTGCATATTCGAAGGTTGTTGAGTCTTCAAGGCGTTGCACTTGTGCCTCTAGAGTTGCAAATTTATGTAGATGCTTACCTGGTGTAGACGAAGTTACTTCTTCATATGCTCAGGACATCACAGGTTGTTCGGGGATGGTTGTAAACCTCAAAAATGTCATGTGATAGCATGCACATTCACGTAAGATGACTAATATGACTTATTTGTTGATACACTCGCACTATGATGTGTGTGATGGATGTGTGGTCATTCGCTCAGTTTGCAGAGTCTAGCTCATTGCCTCCACTCACCGAAGCTTTTCTGCCAGGTCTCCTCCAATTTTTGATGCTCCATATGCAAGTGTAGATTATGTAGTGGCCCAGTCATAGACGACGACAGATGTTTGTAGCCCCGTTAATCCTTGGCTTCTGCGGCACATATAAAAGTACAGCAGTCGGGATGGTCAATGAGAGCAGATGTGATTCCTCATTGTGTCACCTACAAGTGGCTCATCTTCGTTCTTCAGTGTGAGGAGGTGTTGCAGCTCTGCTAGCAGCAAGTGCGCTGAAGATCTTCATCTAGGCACCACAAAAGCCTATCCAGGCTTCCAAGCAAGGGTGAACCTATATCTGCAGTGCTCCCCACATATCCTTCCCGCTTCTCCGCAATCTCAGGTTGTTGTGGCTGCTGTTGTCTCTCATCTCCGTCATCACAGCGGAATGCTTTGGTTCAATACTGTCAACAAGGCGGCTCTGTAAATTCATAATCTGAGAAGTTCGATATCTGCAACATGTCCATACCCCCCAATCTTGAAGAGCTCTGATACCCTGATATGCCAGAGTGGCGTAGCAAGCCAGCCTTGAGAATGAAGCTCCCCCCCTGTCAAAGAGAACGAACGCCATTCACACATCAAGGTGGAGATAGAGATAAGATAAAACTATCTCTCTCACACGCGTGTATGCACAAAAAATGGAAATGAACATGTGCCTTCGAGACTTATGGCAATCCATTCTCTCTCAACCCGAGACTTGGGTTCCATAGTACTTTCGTTTCTATCCATGTTTTGATCCATGCTTTCTTTGGAAAGTCCCCAAATAATTCCCATCAATCATCGAATCACTCTTCAAGTACCTGAAATCAAACATATTTCCTGCCAAATAGAACCACATTAGTGCATCAAAACCAACCATTTCCTGAGCTAACATACTCCCCCCTTCTTATTTGCGAAGTCGTCCTCGACGAGCCACTATCGCTGCAATATAATCAAAACAGCCATGAAAATGTCAGTGCACAACTAGTTTGCATACCTTTCCATCGAGCCAATACTCCAACTGAACCTGCACTCATTGAAGCTATTAGTGCTCAAAGAATCACTCATGAATACATACAAATCAGTCGCTTCTAAAATGATCCAAGAACATGCACATATATGCAATTCCATTTCAACCATGCATCAATTTGCTCATACATTCCATTATGAAAAATGGTCTCAACCAAAATAACACATGCACACCTTTCCATGAATTACACATGCACTGTCATTGCGAAAAACAAAAACGGGAAATACCGAAATAAACAACAACAACTGAAATGAATTCAATCGGAGATGCAACATACCCAAAATGCATACCCCATTATTGCACCTACTATTCGCTATGTACAATTATTCCATGACTAGACACTCGCGAAGAATCCCCATCGTCGTCCCACAAAAACCATCGAGATTCGAGTACAAGTCAAGACCTACATAAAAAACCTGGAGTGTCCCACATAGTAGAAAAACCCTCAGATAGAGCACACAAGTTATAAAGCAAGACCGTTGCATTACCTCGCTAAAGCCTCATCCATAAGTACATATAGAATATCCGTGCCTTCAAGAATGTTGATTCAAAGTGAGTTGATCTGTCGCAAGCCAACACATACCAATCATACAAGCAAATAATGTTCCCTTCCAGGCGATCTTCGCCCTCTCCTCTCCCTCTCTCCCCCTCAGGAGTGGGGAATAATTTTGTACATGAATTTTATTTATATTCACACATTGGCCTACATTGTCACTGGATGCGATTCGTGGACTTGACCACCCGATCAGGTTTATTCCACCCATCTACCAATGCAATGCAGTGCACAACACACAAACACACAATGATAACACATAACATATATCAGCTAGCCCATAACGAAGCTGGATACGGCTCATGGTTGTGACCGCCCAGCCACAATGGTTCCACTTACCTACCAACCCGTTATGGCGCGTAGCTATGACACAAACATATACATCCCAAGCCTATGGCGAAACTAGCTGCGGCTCGTGGTCCTAACCACCTGGCTAAGATAAATCCACCCACCTACTAGCCCACCATAGCGCATTGGTACGATCACAACAACACAATATTTTTTCTTTCTTTTCTTTCTCTTCGTTTTTTTTTTTCATAGTTAATTAATTCACCCAAGTCCTGAGAATTAGGGAGAGGAAGAAAGGGATTTTCCCACTTTTCCCACACATGCATGCAACATATACACTCTAGCCTTTGACAGATCAACCACCTCTTTACTCCATTCTCTCAATTACAGACACTACATATGTATTCCTCGATTTGACTTTTCACTAGGTAACATCAGCCCGCTATGCCTTAGTCCCTCGTATACCTATCCTTAGGTGTCCTAGAATGTGAGTCTCTGGGATGTCTCATGTAGTCTCACATCGTACTCGTATCCCGACAACTTCCCTAGGGCTCAACTTCAGGAGCTCCGTCATCACTTCCTATCGTCAACACATCTGCCCAAGCCCAAGTGATATCGTTCTCTTCGTTAGGCATTTCCCTAGAAGGATCGAAATAGTAATATCGATCTCCCGCCCATCCTACATGTCGAGTCAGGTATTCCTCAAAACACTCAATGTAAAATGCAACACCCAAACCCTGGTTTATAAAGCATACCAGCCAATGCGCTTCCTCTACATCATATTCCGTCTCAAAATCGTCGACATCTATGTCCATGCGGGTGAATGTTTGGTCCGAGAAATATATCCTTAGATCGTACAAATAGAGTTGCGTTATTTGGTCTGCCATTTTGTTACTTAGCTCCTAACAGACTGTTAAACGTTTATCGTTACTTCCACTTCAGACTCAAAGTACTTCAAGTTCAGCCGGTTTCGAACCTTCTTAACCGTAAATGTTCTCTTTAACCACGTGGGTCCTTGGGAGTGGTAGGGGTCTGTTAGACAGATGCCCTGTACTATTTTCCCAAATTATCACACAATCCTAAATGTTATCCCGTGCTTAGCTCAGTGTCCATCTCTGAACAACGGAAGACTGTTCAGTGTACTAGAATTAGAACTTCAGGACTGAGGGCGACAATCCGGTTACTTATTTTATGAGCAAAATATACTTCAGTAACAAGGTCACCTAATACGTACTTCTTCAGAGCAGATAGGTATACCAACCAGACATTATACCTTAAGGTTATGAGGACTCATCGTATGCTAAACTCGAACAACCAATCTCCTAATAACAAACGGCTAACCATAAACTAACGATGTCCTACTCACATTCAGGCCATTACAGCTACTAGTCTTCCTGGAATCAACAGCAATTATAGGCTACGGTATCGAATTCGGTCACTTACAGAAACGCTGACAGACAATTAGTTCGGGACTACCTTTCACATTCCCTGCTCCGCCGAAGAACTGATAAACAACATACTACACTTGATAACACTCAGAGACACACCCAATCATTACCGAATAGATTAGTAACACAATACAACTGATTCGTAACTTTGTAATAAGGTGAGAATAATCGACTAGCCGGAGTACAGAACAGAACAGAACGAAGCAGGACTTATCTCTCAACAACATACACACTCACACAACACGTTTACAACACTCTCCAAAACGCGGCTCACTCAAATGTTACACTGCAATTCCCGCAAATGGGGGTGCTGCTGCCACTCTTTTCTCATTGCCTTAAATAGAGGATTTTTTACACGAGTGCGCACTTCTGCAGTTACCTGCGCGTTTCCTGAAAGATTCTTTTTCATTTAAGCTACCTGTCCTAGTACTTTTGTCCTTGTTCGGCGGCCGTCTAACATTTTTACATTTAAGACACCTGTCCTAGTTCATTTGTCCTTGTTCGGCGGCCGTCTAACACTGGCACGCACAGTGGACTCGAACCCGCAAGTTCATTATCGTCTTCGACATTCTTTTGTTTTGCCTGAAGGCCTATTCCAGAGTTTTGCTCCCGAATCATTTCTGACCGTACTTGTTCTGAGATCTTAAAAGGGCCGAACCAGCGTAATTTGAACTTTCCTGCTGCTCTATTGGATTTTGCGTTATAGAAGAGTACAAGCTGATCTACCGAAAAGATTGGGGTCTTCAAATATCGATCGTGTGTCTTGGCTTGCCTTAGTTGTACTTTGCGCATGGTTAAAAAGCTGAGCCATTGGTGCTCATCAAGTTCCCTGAGTGCGTCCATTCGTGCTGTCAGCGACTCTTCCAGTAGCATTTTTTGGATGATTGCTACACGCAGACTTGGGATAACTATTTCCATGGGTGCTATTGCTTCTAAACCATAAGCTAGTTTGAAAGGTGTCAAACCTGTTGTTACCTTATATGTAGTTCGGTATGCCCATAATACTGTAGGTAGTAGTTGATCCCATCTTTCCGGTGCTTCCATGATCAGTTTTTGGAGGATATTCAATAGTGATTTGTTTGTACTTTCGGCCAAACCATTGGCGCGAGGGTAATATGGAGAGCTGAGTTTATGTGTCACCTGGAATGATTGGGTGAGTACCTTCATTAATTGATTTACGAAGTGAGTACTTTGATCTGTCACCAATTCGAGTGGTAAGCCAAATCGTGGGAAGACATCATTTAACAGACATTTTGCTACTACAATTGATGTAGCAAACCGTAAAGCCCAAGCTTCTGCCCATCTCGTTGCATAGTCTGTACAGGTTAGTATGTATCTGTTGTTACTGAAGACTGTTGGAGGTGTGATTGGACCGATAAAATCTAATCCCCATTTCTGAAATGGTTCGAGTGGCATAATAGGCTGCAAGGGAAAGAAGTGTCGTTGCAGTGGTTGTCCAAACCTTTGACAGTTATCGCAGTTTTTGACGAATTGGGCCACATCTCGGTACATAGTAGGCCACCAGAGACCTCCCTGCAGAATTTTCCGGTGAGTTAGATCTGTGGCAAAGTGACCACCAGTAGGGGTTGAATGAGCCATTGTGATGACCGAGTTGCTTTCGTGCGGAGGAACACATCGAAGTAAGATTCCGGTGTGATCTACATAATATAGTTCTCCTGCAACTAACCGGAATCGGCGGCTAAAGACTGCCATTTTCCTTCGAACTGCCCTGGCAGTCTCATATGGAAAGCATCCTTCGGTGAGAAAAGTTAGAATCTGATCATAATATGTAGGTGTTGCTTGTAATTCGACAGTCTCATCGATCAGTGGTTCAGAACAATAAATTGCTGGAGTCGTGTCATCTATGCCTATCTGAGCTTCACCAAAATCTAGGCGAGATAAGAAATCTGCTAAGGCATGTGCATTTCCAGGTCGGTGAATGACTTCATAATCAAATTCCTGCAAGATTAGTACCCATCGTGCTAATCGTCCGCCTAAATGTTGTTGTCTTACTAGATAGACAAGGGCAGCATGATCTACATGAAAGGTAAATTTCCGGCCTAATAGATAATGTCTGAACTTTTTGATGGAGTAAATTAATCCTAGACATTCTCTTTCGGTGGTAGAATAGTTCTTTTCTGCCGGTGCAAGCCTTCTGCTGGCGTAATAGACAGGGCGAAACCACTTATGTGTTTGCTGCATTAGAATACTGTCGATCGCAACATCTGAAGCGTCGACAAAAACATGGAACGGATTGTCCCAGTCCGGTGGTTGTAAGATTGGGGCCTGCGTCAATAGATACTTGAGTCAATCAAATGTAGTTTGGCATTCTTGAGTCCATTCGAACTGTCGGGGAGTTTTGGTGATTAGTCTGTTCAGTGGTACAGCCAGATGAGCAAGCCACCGTAAGTGTCTGCCATGCCACCGTACTTGACCCATAAAACGCATTACTTCTTTCGGAGTGGCGGGTACTGGGGCTTCTAAAATTGCCAAAATCTTGTCCGGGTCTACTCGGATACCTTGGGCAGATACAATATGACCAAGTAGTTTGCCACATGAAACGGCAAACAGAGATTTGCTTGGGTTAAGGCAGAGTCTGTAGTCTCGACACTTTTGGAAACAGCACCGTAGATGAAGCAAATGTGCCATCATCTTTCCAAAAATTGAGAAGTCATCGAGATATACTTGCATAAACGAATTGAGATAAGGAGAGAAAATCTCCTGCATACATCGTTGAAAGGTGCTTGGTGCGTTTCTTAATCCAAACCACATTATCGTACAAGCAAAGACACCCCAATTGATAATGAAGGCAGTTTTTGGGATATCTGCTTCAGCCATTCTAACCTGATTGTAACCGCTGTATCCGTCTAAGAATGAATACATTTCGTGGCCTGCTACCCTATCAAGCATGGTATCCAGAAAGGGAATCGGGAAAGGATCGGGTACTGTTGCTACGTTTAATTTCTGGTAGTCTACACAGATTCATAGTTGCTTATTTTTCTTTGGCACGATCACAATGGTGAAATCCATTCAGCATGTTCTACTGGTACGATGAATCCAACTTTTAATCATCTATCAAGTTCGGCTTTTACCTGTGATGCATAATTGGGATTCATCCGATAGCTGGGCTGCTTATTCGGTTTAGCTTCAGGCTTCAACATGACTCTGTGCTGATAGATGCGCCGATCTAATCCTTTCATATCTTTGTAATCCCATGCAAAGACGTCTGAGAATTCGCGAATTAGTCGAATCAAATCAGCCTTAAATATTTCCGGTAAGTTTTGCCTTATCTTTACAGGTCGTGGATGATCTTCGTCTCCTAGATTGTACGAGGTCAACTGGTCTTCGGAGACATAAAACTGTTGCGGTTTCTCTGTATCGTCTGTCGACCGGAATAGTGATTGTAATTCATTGTCATGTGTTGGCACAATATCTTCCTGCTTAGTTTTTTGGGTGATTGGTGCAACTGTACATACTGAAGTACTACAGCTGTCTATTACGGACTGTAGATCAACAGTCCCTAAGGTCATTAAGTCAGCGTTATTCTTCAGAAATTCCTCTTCTTCATCATCTGATAGTCCATTTAACATGTGGACTAGTTCAGCAAAATATGGTCTGGCGTGAAGTTCGCAAGGTTGTATAGCATCTAATTTTACCACATATCTATGGTTGGCTTCTTTAATGTAAGCTCTTGTGCAGACCAGTCCTGTATTACCTTCGCATGCTTCAGCCAAGGTCGACCAAAAAGAAGGTTGTAATCCAAAGTGGATTCCGGCATATCTAGTATAACAAAATTCATTTTGAAGGTCGTACCTTGTAAAGTAATGGGTACATTTCGCACAAGTCCTACAGGATGGACTCTAGATTGGTCTGCCATTCTGACAAAAAATTGAACTGGTTCGATTTCGGTCCAACCTAACCTATTGCATAAGGCTGTAGTTGCAATGTTAACACCAGAGCCTCCATCAATCAATACCTGTGTAATTTTATGATTCTTAAACCATACTGTAATCAAGGGAACTGAATGATCAACCGTAGAATCAGGTTCCGGTTGAACTGCTGCTGTCGCCGGAATACAAGAAGGTACAGGACTGAACTGTTGCTGGAACTGTTGTCGAACCCCAGGTACTAATGCCAGTAGTTGGCCGAGAGGCAGAGTGATAGATGCCTTGGATAAAATTTCCCAGGCCTGCTGAGATTGGTTATCCTGCTCTTTTGAACTTAAGGTCTCTGCTGATGCAGAAGTATCTGCTGTTATGTCTACTGGTGATGGTGGCTCCACTGCTGCTTCCCTTTGTTGTGTTCCTTCCTTTGTCGACGAGGTCTGAGTCACCGGAATGGGTTCTGGGAACACTGGTGGTTCTGTTGCAGTCCAAAGGCTAGCCTTGTTATACATCCTATGTTGTTCTTGTATCCCTGGTTCAAATATTTCTGCTCCTGTCTGCAGCTGTTTACCTGATCGGGTCTGGACTGTAGCAGTTTGCATTTCTACCGATGTAACTTGTACCATGTTGGCCATTGGGTTTTGCCGCTCCTTCTTCCTTTGATCATACTCAGCTGCATCCTTGCAAAATCTTCTAATATGTCCGTATTCACCACAAAAATGACAGCGTGGCGGTGGTAAATTGGGATTTTCTGGTGGTGGTTCGTTCTGCCAGCGGTTTGCATTATAGTTATTGTTTCTCTATCCTCGGTAGTTTCGATATCCTTACGGTTGATTTTTTCTCAGTTGCGGAGGTACATAGTGATTCGCTGCCTGTCCATGTTCTTGAATAACAGCATTGACTGTTGTTGTTCCCTGTACTCTGGCATTGTAGACACAATTTCCGGTGGTGTGTCCGGCAGTGTTGCAGATAGCGCAGAACGTTTGATTTAGCGCACAATTGGCACTAGTATGACCTGAATTTTTGCATGTGATATAGTACACTTATCTGGTTATATCTTCAGTCATAGTTTTGTTTTTTAACCACTCTAGATCTTCTGTAAATCCACCGACTTTGGATTCCAGTTGCAGAGCCATGGCAATGACTGCATCCAACGTCATTGCTCCGACACACCTTATGATCATGATCTGCTTCAATTGCGGGTTTAAACCATTGATAAACCACTACGTGATGACATCATCCGGTAAGTTAACGTGGGCCTGTGGTATCTGTCGCAAGTGTGTTCTAAAAAGTGTAGCATATTCCTGGACAGTCTGATTCGCCTTCTGTCAGTTGTTCTGTAAATAATCAAAGATTTCGGCGGGATTCTTCTTTAACCTGAATCGTTGCAGAAAAGCATCTCGTACTGCATCATAGGTACCGAAATGATTAATGTCGTATTTCGTAAGCCATCTAGCCGCTTCATTGACGAGTGTAGATTGAAAAACAATGGCCTTGTATGCCTGATCCGGTGGATGGTTAAGGACTGCATAACTGATCTCGAAAGTGCGTACGTGAGCATCCGGGTCATCTCCTGGGAATCCACCAAATTTCGTGTATGTTACTCCTATTGGGGGCGGCCTTGGTTGACATAACTGTTGTTGCTGTTGTTGTCCGTTCATTGTGAGTGTATCCGGTCCTTCTTCTGTATCTTGAGGTCGATTGGTTGAACTATCAAAACTTGGATCGCCGGATGGCGTACCTTCCGATGTGCTGTTTTTGCGTAGGATACTTCGGATCTCTGCTTTGAACAGCTTTCCTTCCTTCTGGATGTCCAATATCCGAAATCTTTCTTCCAAGCACGCGGGTCAGGCTGAGGATTCCGCAAAAAATGCTAATCCTTGGCCGCCAGTTGGTGTTTCTATCACCGGAATATTACCGGAATGTTTCTATCACCGAAATATTCCGCTTTTACCGATTTCTTTTCCTAGAGTATTTCTAATCGTGGATAACTCTGAATCTTTATCCAAGATTGTTAAACTGGTTTCCAGCGGCGTCTTGGTAGATTCTGGAATTACTGTATTTTCGATAGGCTGGGTCGAAGTGACACCAGAATGTACCAAAGGCGTTGATCGTTCCACCGGAATATGACCGGAATTAATTCTAACGTCCTTAACTTGCTTGACCCCTGGGTCAGGCCGCGTTATACCTTCTTCTCCTAGGGTTGTCTTTAGTACTTTTCGTGTTCCAGTCGTATGGTTCCTAGGATACGTTTCGCCAGACCGAGTAACCGGCATGTATCATTGCGTAGTAGCACTATCTGAGAAGTTGGCAACAATCTGGCTCTGTTGCTACTGTCAGTCAATCGAACGATAAACGTAATGTTTGATTCTGAAAAACAGCCGGCACGCTGCTGCCACTTTTCACAGATAACTGGCAACCTGATGCCACTTTCCCACAGACGGCGCCAAATGTTAAACGTTTATCGTTACTTCCACTTCAGACTCAAAGTACTTCAAGTTCAGCCGGTTTCGAACCTTCTTAACCGTAAATGTTCTCTTTAACCACGTGGGTCCTTGGGAGTGGTAGGGGTCTGTTAGACAGAGGCCCTGTACTATTTTCCCAAATTATCACACAATCCTAAATGTTATCCCGTGCTTAGCTCAGTGTCCATCTCTGAACAACGGAAGACTGTTCAGTGTACTGAAATTGGAACTTCAGGACTGAGGGCGACAATCCGGTTACTTATTTTATGAGCAAAATATACTTCAGTAACAAGGTCACCTAATACGTACTTCTTCAGAGCAGATAGGTATACCAACCAGACATTATACCTTAAGGTTATGAGGACTCATCGTATGCTAAACTCGAACAACCAATCTCCTAATAACAAACGGCTAACCATAAACTAACGATGTCCTACTCACATTCAGGCCATTACAGCTACTAGTCTTCCTGGAATCAACAGCAATTGTAGGCTACGGTATCGAATTCGGTCACTTACAGAAACGCTAACAGACAATTAGTTCGGGACTACCTTTCACATTCCCTGCTCCGCCGAAGAACTGATAAACAACATACTACACTTGATAACACTCAGAGACACACCCCATCATTACCGAACAGATTAGTAACACAATACAACTGATTCGTAACTCTGTAATAAGGTGAGAATAATCGACTAGCAGGAGTACAGAACAGAACAAAACGAGGCAGGACTTATCTCTCAACAACATACACACTCACACAACACGTTTACAACACTCTCCAAAACGCGGCTCACTCAAATGTTACACTGCAATTCCCGCAAACGGGGGTGCTGCTGCCACTCTTTTCTCATTGCCTTAAATAGAGGATTTTTTACACGAGTGCGCACTTCTGCAGTTACCTGCGCGTTTCCTGAAAGATTCTTTTTCATTTAAGCTACCTGTCCTAGTACTTTTGTCCTTGTTCGGCGGCCGTCTAACATTTTTACATTTAAGACACCTGTCCTAGTTCATTTGTCCTTGTTCGGCGGCCATCTAACAAGTCTCTGCATAACACAAAAATATTAGAAGTCCAAAATTCTTGAGTTAGCACAGGCTAATGTTTATGACAACAAAAATCATAACTAACATATGCGCATATATATAAATATATATATAACTATACATGTATGTACAAGGAGTCTACTACGTCCTTCTGCTTGGGTCTCGTCTGGCTTCTCCCATCCTAATGTCACGTGAAATATGGTTTAACTCGAAGCGCATTAACCTTCACGGGAGCACATTCTTCTCCTAAATCTTGAATTTGCATGGAACCATTGGAGTTGAGTTCCACCACCTTAAACGGTCCTGCCCATCTTGTCTGTAACTTCCCCGGGAATTTATAATATTTACTATCATAGACTAGTACCAAATCCCCTTCTTGAATCACATAGGTCTTGAGATTCTTGTCATGCCTCTCCTTACGTCTTTTCTGAATAGCTTCCAGACTTTGCTGTGCAATGAGCCTCTTTTCTTCTAGCTTGACCAGTTGTATGTACCTTTCCTTCAATGACTCTTCCTCGCCCAACCTGGCCTCGACGGCCACTCTTAATGTCGGCACTTGTTTTTCGATGGGAAAGATGGCTTCCTCGCCATATACTAGGGAGAATGGAGTGCTCTTAGTCGTCACTCGGTAGGATGTTCGATACGCCCACAAAGCTTCCAAAAGTCTCTCATCCCAGTCTCGCCTATGCACAACTACTGTCTTTGTCAGAATTTGTTCAAGAACCTTGTTGGTGACCTCCACTTGTCCATTCGCCCTCGGGTAATATGGAGTGCTCTTCCGATGTTTGATCTTATACAATTCCATTAACTCCTCGATCAATTCGTTGACAAAATGTGTTCCTCTATCACCCACTATCTCCAACGGGCATCCGAATCGAGTGATAATTTGTTCGTACAAAAATTTAGCTACATCAATAGCTCGGTCAGTCTTCAGAGCTTTAGCCTCTACCCACTTGGTAACATAGTCAGTACAGACCAAGATATACCTATTGGATCTTCTTCGTGAGGGGGGATCAATAGGCCCCACAAAATCAATTCCCCATGTCTCAAATGGCTTAAGAGCCAGCACCGGCGTGAGAGGAGCTGCATGCGCTAATGTTGGTTTGCCCATTCTTTGGCATTTGTCGCATTTCTTACAATATGTGTGAGAGTCTTTGAACAGCGTTGGCCACCAATACCCATCCAATAAAATCTTTCTTGCCGTCAATTCACCAGCAAAATGTCCACCGCAGGGTTCATCATGTAATGCTCTCAACACTATGGTTGCTTCTTCTTCCTCGAGACACCTCCAATAAATGCTTTCATGTACAAAATATCGATAGAGCTGCCCACCAATGATGCTATGGTGCTTCGCCAATGCTAGCAGTTTTTGCTTCTCTCTCTTGCTTGCTCCTGGCGGATATTTAGTGGTGCACAAGAAATTCACCAAGTCGGCATACCAAGGTACTTTAGCATCAACCTGGAATAGATGCCCATCAGGAGCATCGTCGGGCACACCAGAGATTGGCTCCTCATTAATAATTCGAGATAAATGGTCGGCCAATATATGCGCTTTGCCTGGTCTGGTTACCACTGTGAACTGAAATTCTTGGAGGAGTAGCATCCACCTCATCAGTCACCCTGATAACTCTGGTTTATTAATGATATACTTAAGGGCTTCATGATCCACATAAAAAGTGAAATGCTTTCCCATCAAGTAATGCCGATACTTGTTCACCGCAAAGATCATCGATAGGCATTCCTTCTCTGTAGTCGTATAGTTCCTCTCAGTGCTATTCAAATTGTGGCTTGCGTAATAAATAGGGTGGTCCAACTTCTTTTCATCGGCTTGGCATAGTACTGCTCCAACCACAGTATGAGAAGCGTCGGTATGCACATGGAATTCTCTCGTCCAGTCGGGTGCTACCAAAATCGGTGCATTTATCAATCTCTCTTTGATCGAGTTGAATGCGACTTGACACTCTTCAGTCCATTGGTATTGTTGGCCTTTGCTCAAAAGATTCGTCAGTGGTGCCGCTATTGATGCAAAATTTAATATAAAACGTCGATAATAATTCGCATGGCCCAAGAATCCTCTGAGTTGCCGCAAGTTTTGAGGAGGTGGAAGTTGTCCAATTTTTTCCACTTTATCCTCGTCGACCGCGATTCCTTTTTCGGAAATAACATGTCCCAAAAGCAATCCTCTTCGTACTCCAAATGTACACTTTTCAGGATTTAATGCGATGCCTTTTTCAATGCTTCTTCTTAAAATCGCTTCAATCCTCTCCATCATGTTTTCATCGTCGCCTTTGATCGCAAAGTCATCGAGAAATATCTCCATCCAATCCTGCAAGTAGTCTTGATATGCAGCTATCATTGCCCTCTGGAATGTGGCTGGTGCATTGCATAATCCAAATGGCATCACACGATATGCATACGTACCCCATTCTGTGGTGAAAGTAGTTTTTGATTGATCCTCTTCATGGATTTGGATCTGGTTGTACCCACTGAAACCATCCAAAAATGAGTACAATTTATGGCCAGCTACTCTGTCCAAGATTTGATCAGTAAAGAGCAAAGGGAAATGATCCTTCTTCGTGCGCTCGTTCAGCTTTCGATAATCTATGCAAATACGGATTTTCTTATTTTTCTTCGGAACAACTACAATTGGTGATACCCACTCGCTAGATGCGATGGGATATATAAATCCTGCTTCCAATAACTTAGTCAATTCAAGCTTGATCAATTCCGAGTAGACTGGATTTGTCCGCCTAAGTCGTTGACATATTGGTCGTGTGCCTTCTTCCAAGTCTATATAATGTTGGCAGATTCGGGGATCAATTCCTCTCAAATCACTGTATGACCATGCAAAGGCCTTGCCGAAATTTTTGAGTGTCATTTTAATACAATCTCGTACTCCATCTGATAGCTCTGACCCCATGCTCAAGAACTTTTCTGGAAAAACTTCCCATTTTTCCACCTGAGCTTCTCGCAAATATTCCTTATTCCTTGATGACGTTGTGATTGGAACGTGCTCTCCGATCACGCATGCATGGTTGGCCAGTAAATCATTGTTTTTTTCTTTTTCAACCAGACCCAATTTCTTTAATTCAGCTTTTGCAATGGCTTCCGACACTTTAGTCTTACTCTTCGCTTCCTTTTCTAATCTTCGACTTCTCCTTAGAAGCTCTGCTTCTAGCATTCTAACCTTTTCTCTCAACTGTTGTACTTCCATTGTCGGAGCTAACTCCAATTTCAACTCTTCTTTTGAAGTTCCCTTCTCCAGGGATTGAGTAGCTTTGCTTTCCTTTGCGTCTATACTCAACATGTAGCACTCAAATTCACTTGTATGTGTCAACCATCCCAGCAACTCCTAGTCTAAGTCATCCTTGTAACATAGTGGATCTTTGTACTCGCCCACTTTCGCATGTTGGAGGTTGGCCAATTGCAGATTAAATCCATCCGGTGAAAGGTCCTTAGAAGTCTCCGTGCGCAGGGCAAATCTTACCCGCGCCATTTCTTGTCTAACCTTTTCCTTGGCTTTTTGCTCCCTTTCCTCAGTTGTTGTCGATTTCTTGCCGGTCAAGTTTGGAGACACTTGCAGTTGTATTCGATCAGCCTTCGGTCCAATTGTGATAAATCTTGTGCGCCAATCGTGCACACATTCGGCTTGCACCAGCCATGGCCGTCCAAGTAAGATCGAGAAGGTAGCCTCTGAGGTCCTTGGTCTTACTATCAGATAATCAACCTTAAACTCTCGACCACCCACAACTGTACTTACATTCTTCAAAAGACCCGCAGGCTTCACTTGTGTTTGATCTGCCATTCTCAAGGACATCGGCGTTTCTTCCATGTGGTTGAGGCCCAAAGCTTTCATCATGAACTCAGTCATAAGGTTGACTGCGGCTCCACTATCTAACTGAGCACCGGGGACTGCATACCCTTTAATCTCGACTGTCACAGCTGGAGCGTTCGAATCAATTTGTGTCGTAATACTTTGAATGATCCCTTGGACATCTTTATCTTGTCTCTTTTTATCTCGAGCTTTTCTCGGTTTCTTAATATATTCATTGTAGAATTGTTTCCTATAAGCAGGTGAACATTTTAGCAATGTGCCAATGTCTAGCGTGACTTCCGTGTCAGTGAGCAACTTTACAATATCCACTTCCTCCAAACTTTGTCTTTCCTTCCTACACCTTGGAGCCCTTAATCTTTCGGGGAATGGCGCTATGCCTGGCACGAACTCCTTGGTCACTGGTGGAAGAATCTCTATCTCTTCCCCATCCTCAAACTCTTGTTGCTCAGCAAATCCTCCAACTTGGTTTTCTACCGCTCCATGCTCAGCTATCTTCTCTTGACTCCCTTCTTCGCTTCCGCCTTCTCGATGTTTCTTTGAATACTCTTGGGTCCTTGTAACTACTGCCACAGTGGGATCTTTATGTGGTTTCTTGGCCTGGTAAGCATCCACAAAGTGCATTGATGAGCTAGAGCCTTCTTGAGGGTTCGGTGTCTTGAACACTACTCCGATCATAGGAACTTGCTCTTGAGCTCTCGTTGTGGAATGCATCTGAGTATCAACATAATTCGAGGACCCTACTGGTCCCTTATCCTTGCCAGTGGAAGCTCTTCGTTTTGGACAATCTTCATCAAAGTGGCCCTCTCCACTACAGTACCTACATAGTGGGGTATAATCAATTGGTTTCTTTTCGTTTGGACATCTAGATTGAGTATGGCCAAAGCCATGGCATCTCCAGCACTGGATTGGACCATCTCTTCTTTGATCGCGTGCGGCTCCTCTTGGATAGTCTCCTCCTTGACTTTGAGCACCATATCCATAAGTCGGTCTGTTTTCCCAATGAGATGTAGGTGGGACACTTTGAGCGGGCAATCCCGTGTAAGGTCTTTCTCTTGTATCTCTCGATTTCACGGTCCTCTCTTCATAGGATCTCTTGTTATAACATCGGTCCTCTGTGTGATTTGTTCTTCCACAAAAAGTGCAATGCATTCTAGGTGGTGATCTATCTGTGAATACTCTTGAGACTGTAGGGCATTCTGAAGCCAAATGGCCGTAACCATGGCACTTTCCGCACCATGTATTTGATCTAAACACTTGATTTGGGTTTGTAGTTACCTCTGGATTTACTGTGTATGTCTCCTGAGTCATTGTGGCAGCTTTTATAGCTTGCGTGACCAATTCCAATATTTGTTCTTCAGTTAGCGCAGGCTTTACCTCGCCTGGCGTGCTAGTGGTGGCTACAAAAGCTGGGGTCGTCAATGCGGGACTTCCTTGGCCCGGATCTTTCATTGGTATGTTTCCTGGGCCTCCCATTGGCTCGTATAAGAGATCCATCTTCCTTTGTTGGCATAATTGTACTTCCTCCCAAAGCCTCGCTTGTTCCTTAGCATCCATTAAAGTCGCAAGTCTTGTCAGGCTGATATGTTGCTGTGCCGTAGGATCTCTCAATCCCGAAATGAATCTTCTTTTCAATGTCTCATCGTTCGGGGCATTCGCGCCCATCTTTCTTACCAACGTTTCCATTCTCTGAATATAGTTATCAATGCTCTCATTGACTCCCTGTCGCAAATAATCCATTTGTTGGGCCAATCTGTCTTGGAAGCCTTGTCGTCGAAACTTTGCCAAGAAGGCTTCCTTGAGCATCTGATAAGTTCCACGCTCTTATGGTGTCAGATTCCCATACCAATTGGCTGCCTCATCACGGAGAATAGCCGGAAAAATTCTCAACCTTTGATCCTGGTCAACTACGTCATTGGCCTCACAAGTAACCTCAAACAACTGGATAAAA
Organism: Ceratopteris richardii; assembly: GCA_020310875.1. Lineage (NCBI taxonomy): Eukaryota > Viridiplantae > Streptophyta > Polypodiopsida > Polypodiales > Pteridaceae > Ceratopteris > Ceratopteris richardii. Next base: position 24,265,496 of record CM035435.1, on the reverse strand, counting down.
CTATCCGGGTCTTCGTCCCAAGTACCTGAAAACTTGGTGAAGTCCCCCAAGTGAACCGAAATCCGCTGAGCCATTTCGAATAGAGGTGTGATGTCAATATCACTTCGATCCCAGAAATTTAGTGCACGCGGCCTCAGGATCCCTCCTTCAAACTTCCGCACTTGATTTGCGACTCTCCTACGGGAGTACACGTTTTTGACTGATTTCTTCGAGCCAATCGAGGTCCACTCACCTGGCGGTTCCCACCTTCTCCTTTCTCTTTCAAGGGCTCTTCTCTGAGCGCGTTCCTCTCTTTGAGTCTGTGTTGCTCCTGAGGATGAGCTCCCCTCGCTCATGTACTAGATCTTGGAGTCCGCAAGCTCGGCCAACATGTGGCGCTAGGCGAACCTATGGCACTCTCTTATAGAGACGTGCCAAGCTTTTCCCGGCAAACGCACCAAAATGTTGGTTCTTTATGAAGTCGCAGAGAAGGTGTTTTTCCACCATTAAATCGCTTAGATGTCTATTTTTGAGGAATCTTTACTCACCCTCAGTGCGCAAACATGCACGAATGCACTCGTTTCACCAATCTTCTTACTTTTCTCTTCCTCACTCTTACGTCCTCACAAGACTCTAGCTAACTCTCACAAATCTCTTACTCGCAATTCATTCCCAATTCACCTTCAATTTCAGCTCCCCTTGCTACCCAAGCAAGCGCACTCAAACACTCACACACTCACTCCCTTAGGCACTTGTTGTAGACAAACAAAAAAAGAAAATGAACAAGGGAAAGGTCCTTCCCTCTATGTTGAGGGGGTGCCTAATTCCCATACATAAGCAAGGGCATGCTTAAACCTATTTGAATAGGAGTGATTACAAAGCACTAAGAGCTTCTGAATACATTTGTTAACCATATTTTGGATTTTTAATTTCGTAGAAGCTACATATTTCTCTTTCTTGGAGCACTAGAGAGCACTAAAAATAATGATATTTCAAACCTATGGAATATGGCTTTCTTAAGCTTTTAACTTTACTTTCCACATAATGTCTTCTTTCGGCCCAAAATAAGAAAAGGGTAGGATATTTAGATGCTTATGCAGCATCCTTTCTTATGGAATGGTTTTCACGCTATAATCATTGATGGCAAAAATAGAAATTCTATTCGTGAAAGTCAAGTGCAAGATTGTAAACTAGAATAGTTTGCTTGATCATGCAGAACTTCCTAGTATATATGCCATTACGTTATCATTATGTTCTCTTCATTCTCAACAAAAATATCCGCGATGAAAACGATTTGAGAAAGGCTATACAACCCATAACAATATAAGCTTGCAGCGATTCCTTCACATATTTCAATAGGTGCACCATTTATTGACAGCTTCAGCAGCGCCCTATATCTATCTCTATGAGAAGATGACGCACATGAGATACCAACAGTGACAACAAAAGATCATGCCTCCGAAAAGCCCACACAATGATTCAATGCTATCTGCACTTTAGACCATAAGCAGAGTGCATATTCGAAGGTTGTTGAGTCTTCAAGGCGTTGCACTTGTGCCTCTAGAGTTGCAAATTTATGTAGATGCTTACCTGGTGTAGACGAAGTTACTTCTTCATATGCTCAGGACATCACAGGTTGTTCGGGGATGGTTGTAAACCTCAAAAATGTCATGTGATAGCATGCACATTCACGTAAGATGACTAATATGACTGATTTGTTGATACACTCGCACTATGATGTGTGTGATGGATGTGTGGTCATTCGCTCAGTTTGTAGAGTCTAGCTCGTTGCCTCCACTCACCGAAGCTTTTCTGCCAGGTCTCCTCCAATTTTTGATGCTCCATATGCAAGTGTAGATTATGTAGTGGCCCAGTCATAGACGACGACAGATGTTTGTAGCCCCGTTAATCCTTGGCTTCTGCGGCACATATAAAAGTACAGCAGTCGGGATGGTCAATGAGAGCAGATGTGATTCCGCATTGTGTCACCTACAAGTGGCTCATCTTCGTTCTTCAGTGTGAGGAGGTGTTGCAGCTCTGCTAGCAGCAAGTGCGCTGAAGATCTTCATCTAGGCACCACAAAAGCCTATCCAGGCTTCCAAGCAAGGGTGAACCCGTATCTGTAGTGCTCCCCACATATCCTTCCCGCTTCTCCGCAATCTCAGGTTGTTGTGGCTGCTGTTGTCTCTCATCTCCGTCATCACAGCAGAATGCTTTGGTTCAATACTGTCAACAAGGCGGCTCTGTAAATTCATAATCTGAGAAGCTCGATATCTGCAACATGTCCATACCCCCCAATCTTGAAGAGCTCTGATACCCTGATATGCCGGAGTGGCGTAGCAAGCCAGCCTTGAGAATGAAGCTCCCCCCCCCCCCCCCCCGTCAAAGAGAACGAATGCCATTCACACATCAAGGTGGAGATAGAGATAAGATAAAACTATCTCTCTCACACGCGTGTATGCACAAAAAAATGGAAATGAACATGTGCCTTCGAGACTTATGGCAATCCATTCTCTCTCAACCTGAGACTTGGGTTCCATAGTACTTTTGTTTCTTTCCATGTTTTGATCCATGCTTTCTTTTGAAAGTCCCCAAATAATTCCCATCAATCATCGAATCACTCTTCAAGTACCTGAAATCAAACATATTTCCTGCCGAATAGAACCACATTAGTGCATCAAAACCAACCATTTCCTGAGCTAACACTGAGGGTCCAAGATAACTTGCATGGGTGAGAATTAGGTTAAAGAGATTGAGGTTGAGAGAAAAGAAAGTCCGTAGCAAGAGGGTTCTATTCTTTTCATACTCATGGACCCTAGACTATGTCAAGCATCACATGGTTAATCTTAACAACTTAACATCTCCATGAACATTTCCATGCATGTGTTTTTACATGGAACATGCTTTTTTCTTTTGTTCACTGATGGAACATGTGATTGGCTATCCATGTTTATTATTTTATCAACTGAGGTCAATTGCTTTTTCAACTGAGGGGCATGTTATAACTTATAGAATATGTTGAACAATGCATTTGTTGGAGTGTTAAATTATTATTGAACAATGCATTGTTAGAGTGTTAAATTATTAATGTATTAATGTGTTTCTGATGTTTCTGATATAGCAGCTGAAGGTTCGTGAGGAGCGTGCAAGGCGTGAAAGGGCGGATATCAATAATCTGAATAATTATTATTTAGCTTGTAAATAAACCCACGTAGAAAGTTCTTTTGTTAGAAATAGTTAGAAAAGTAATGGTTAGAATAAGGGTCCTTGTAGACCGCAGTTTCTGTTATTGAAAGCAATGGATTTCTGTAAAAGTTACCAACTTTTAGTTTCACGCTTTCTTTTCGAAGCGGCCCTCATGAAACCTCTATTTTCAGGACGTAATAGAAATAAACCTATAAATACATGTACTCTGATAGACTCGCCCATCAGAGTGCATGGGGGGAGATTGCACCCAATATTGCGTTCAGTCTCGTCTCTTGCTGTCTCTATTCTTCTGTGTGTTTTCTGTGTTTGTAACCTCTGTTTGCACATGAGATAAGATCCTGACAATAGGGTCTCTTGCCATTCCATGCTTCATAGGGTGTCATTCCATCCAAGTATTTGGATGGGAGCCTATGAACCAAGTAAGTGGCGGTGGAAACAGCCTCTACCCATAGTTAATTAGGTTTCTTCTTCTCATTCAACATTGATATATCAGCTTCAACTATTAACCTATTCCATCTCTCTGCTACTCCATTCAATTCAAGAGTATATCTTGTTGTTACTTCCCTCTTTATGCCTTTGTCCTGTAAAAATGAGTCAAATTCATGTGAAAAATACTCACTACCTCCATCAAATCTGATCCTCTTCAAGCTCCTACCTGTTTGGTTCTCAACTAGTGCCAAATACTTTTTGAAGCATGTAAATACTTCATCCTTATGCTTCATGAAATAAAGGATTGTCCATCTACTGTAATCATCTATAAATGAAACATAGTACCTTGAACTTGAGATTGATGGATCTTTACTAAGGCCCCACACATCAGTGTGTACAAGCTCCAAGTAGTCTTCATGGATGTACCCCTTTCTGTTGAATGGCTTCCTTTGAGCTTTACCAAATTGACATGCTCCACATTTGTATATCATGTGTTGCTTGGTCACATTGGGAATGCCAAGCACACTCTGATCCCTACATATTTGCTTTAGTGTTCTTTCTCCTATGTGTCCTAGCCTTTTGTGCCATATCTCTAGCTCAGATAGGGTTTGATCTTTATAATTGAATAGTGCTATGTTCCTAGTGTCTTCAATCTCAAGTGTAAATAATCTACCAGATTTATCACCTTTAGCAATCCTTTTGAAGCCTTGTTGAGGGTCTTCCACATATGCTCCATGCTTAGTGAATCTGAACTGTAAGCCTTTCTCAACAATTTGTCCAACGCTAATTAGGTTTTGGTTATAGTTGGCACATATAAAACCTTACTCAAGAGGTTCATGTTACCATCAAAAGTCTTGACATTTCCAATTTGCTTGACTGATTGTTTAGTCCCATCACCTATATGTACTTCATGCTCCCTTTGGGCTCTCCAAGATCAGGTAATAAAGCTACATTTCTAGCCACATGATTGGAACAACCTGAATCAATATAGAAAAGATGCTCACCATCTTTACTTTGCTTGGATGTCATATTCATGATGAGTAGAGAATCTTCTTGGTCTTCTGTATAGTAGTTATAATCTCTTCTTCCTCTTAAACCTCCTTGATAATTGTTTTTGTTGTAGCCTTGATTGTAGTTATGATTATAGTTGCTTCCTCCATTGTTGTACCTACCTCTAGATTGTCCTTAGCTACCTCTATGGAAGCCTCTTCCCCTTTGATTCATTGTGTTCTTGAAGCATTCTTCTATGGTGTGGTTGGTAAGACCACAAATGTTGCAAGGTGGATTGTTGTAGGATCTCCCCCTGCCTTCCTTTCCTCCTCTACCCCTTCCTCTAGCACCTCTTCCTCTACCTGTGTAGTTAGCTTGAGAGGTACTAGCCTCATCTTCATTCTTCTTGAGTTTACCTTTATCTTTACTTTTATTTTTATTTGTATAAAGGGCAGAAGATTGATTACCTCTAGAATTGTCACCATTCTTGTTGAGCTTTGTCTCATGGGTGAAGAGTTGCCCCATCAAGGTGTTGAGATCAGGTACTTGCATATCCATATAGAGGTCCGTTGCTGTGGTGAATGACTCCCACTTATCATCAGCTTTGATGCCATTAATGATCTGCCTTACTATGTGTTCTTCTTATATCTCTTCTCCAATGCTTGCAAGCTGATTAGCCACATCTTTCATGTTGGTTACATAATCAGCCACTCCTTGCTTTGGTTACCAAGTCTCTTGGGAGGTCTTGCACTTCCTAATGTGAGGAAATAAGAAATCAGATATTGAGTTTAGTAGATAAGACCTGGCAAGAGCATCCTTTGCACACCATGTGGTCAACCTTTCTTGTTCTTCCCTTGTGGGTTGATGCTTGCTCCTAAATGTTGGCATCTCTTCATCTCCTAAGATGTATCCATATAGAATTGTCCCTTAAAGGTAGGCTTGCATCCTTAGTGACCATGCAGAGTAGTTGTTTCTGTCCAATTTGTCAATGAAGGATGGAAATCCATCTCCCATCTTGCTTGTTGTTGCTCTGATACCACTGTTGGAGGAGATGGAGGATAATCTTCAAAGATGAATTGGTGTTTCTTAAGCCTGCTTCACACCAGCCAAGAGCAACAACTAGAAAGTGTAGTGGGACTCTTTAGCATGATAATGATCATAAATAATCACCTATGTTGCTTGGAACATGATCCACTAATCAATGGATCAAAACAGATAGGTAGATAATTAATCCACGACAAAAAAACTTGTTATTCTTGTCTATACACATATTCAGTATTTTGAGCAATTCTCTGAGTGCAATAGCAATTAGATTAATTCCTTTTGGGAAACTCTAATTATTTTAGATAGCTACCATTGATGAGTGATTTCATCAAGAATGATGGACTACACACTGAGAATGATGTTTAGCAATTCACAGAACCTTCCCGACATTTTTTGGGTGCATCAGGCAAGAGACCAGAGAGTAAAGATGTGTTAATATCTCACCAGGTAGAGAGGCAATGATGATGAGACTTTGTACTCATATACTAGACAGTATGCTGAATCTATCATGCTTTAAATCGTGAGAAATTATCAACCATACACTCAGAAGAAGCTCATAGAAAGTCACTATTCTGACGTAGTCATAACAGAGAGGTGAAATGAGAATGTAATGATAATATATGTATTAAATCATATACAAATACAATGTCATTGGCAATCATATGTTGATCAATGTGTGAGAGGTGAATGAGCTATGAGATGAGCTCTCAATTCACAATAGATCTCCTTCACAATGATCTCATGGAGTCGAGATATCTCGCTGGTCCTTTGATCCTCTTTTTATAGTTGTGTTTGGAGCCAATGTTTGAATTCAAATTCAAAAAGTCTACCTAAAAGTGAATCCTAAAGTATAGGATATATTCTCTCATCAATCTATCACCAAATGAATTGTGATTTAAAGCTTCCTAATTCCACATGGTTGTAGAACACTTTTACAAGGGTAAATGTGAAGGACTTTTACAAGAGGTTGATCATATAGAATCTCATATGGGTTATGCCAATAAACCAAGTATGTGGGCTTGGTTTCTATTGCACCAACAAGCTTGAGACTAAAATCCTATCCCATGATGATGGCTTTTAGGTATTGAGATGCTTCCTCAATTTTGGCTACCTCATCTAGATGAGTATGCATCTTAATCTATTCATATGAATCTAGTAGGCACAATTTTTCCTCACCTTAGGCAACGAATGCCTCTAACCCTAGCAATTATCTCTTGCATCTCCAAAATCATGAAGACTAAACCTAATACTATCTCCATAGGAGTGGCAATGGGTTTGTTGTCCTCAAGAATGATTTGTATGCCGATTGGAAACCTATGTAGGCTAAGAAATTGTCTCACTAGAAGATACACTTGACTAACCACTAGTGAACAAAGGCAATAGATTTTCATACACATCTTTTGAGTTAGTTGATGTCTCCTTTGTACAAAAAAGTAGGTATTAAATTTTATCCTCCATAAATAATACTTCTTCACTAGCTAGAATCCTTTTAGTTAGTGGATGATACAAAAGATAACCCTTATTACTATATGCAAAAAAAAATACATTTCACAGGCTTATCATCTAATCAAGTATAACAAATCTCGATTGGGTATTTCTATTCAATATTTTGAGATACAATCAATTTTTTGCATCACACTATATAGCCACTTAATTTGTTTGTAATATGTAAGTGTAAGTTTGGATGTATACATGTGTGCATTTACATGTGTGTGTGCTTGTGCGATCATACGCATACATGTATAAGCATGAGAATGCATTTGCATCTATGTACATCTTCATGTTTAATGTGATGATGGTGTGCATGTGTTTGAAAGAGTGTGTTCATATACGAGCAACGGAGTGCTCAAATTTCACATCTAAGCATGATGTGCATGTAAATGAACGTATGTTTATATGTGTGCATTTATTATACATATGTATGTGAATACATGTACATGTGTGCATATGCATATGCATGTAAACCCACATGGTAGAAGCAATTATATATAGTCTTTGTTTTGTATAGTAGTAAGAAGAAAAACATTTTTGCATGAAGTTCCTTCACCTATTCTTGAATTCATTGTTATCTTTATGTTAGCATTCTTCTATGTAGTTGATTTTCTCCCAAGGTTCCCTCATGAAACTTGTTGAAGGTTTTATAAGGTAAAGAAAAACCTAAGATGTACATTCTCTCTCTCTCTCTCTCTCTCTCTCTCTCTCTCTCTCTCTCTCTCTCTCTCTCTCTCTCTCTCTCTCTCTCTCTCTCTCTCTCTCTCTCTCGCAGATGTAGAGTCTACCGCCTTCGATTGCTTCAAATGAATTGCCATGATCTGCCTTCGGATTAGCCTTGTGGCATTGCCAAACAATCAATGGATTGCCCACATCAATTTTTGATAATCTCCATGCTGCCTCCTTATGCATGTTCTGTGCCTTCCCTTGTGGTGTTCTCCGTATGCTCCTCTAGATGCTCATCATTTATTCCCCTACTAGAAATGATCCATTGCGATGGAGAGCTAAGATTCATGAGTCAGACCTCTTCTTCCATCCTTTTTGTGCCACCCTCCGTGTGTACTTACAAAATAATTATGCATGGGTTGACGTGTAGTTAGATGTGCTCTTATGGGATTCAAAACTCATATGTACTTACAAAATAATTATGCATACCATAGTTGCAAGTACTCTCAAGCATGGTACAAGGACATAGGATACAAGAGTTTTTTAGGGTTTCTACTCACATAAGCTTTATCCTGTCACAATTCCACTCATGGCTCAAATCGGACATTTATTCATGGTATTTACATAGTGGCTCAATTATGCACCTAGGGACATCAAACTCATGTGGTCGTTACAAATTTGAACATGCATACTTGTAAATGCCTTGGAACTCAAGATGTTGCAAAAAGAAAAAGGTTTAAGAAGGGTTACTAATCAAAGAAGCTCTCTCAACTCCATTCTTGGATCTTTATCTCCATCCTCTCCATTTCCGTCATCTTTTTGCAACACATTGAAACTTGAAATGCTATGAGAAACATCAAAACAAAGTTCATGCATTCCTAATCTAAAGCATTCCATGATAGAATCTCATGCGAATCCATCTATAAAAGAACATAAACAAGAAAATGAAAAGTAGTCACCTTTCTCACAATCTTGATCAATATGTGCACTCATAAATGTTGTTACGTTCTTTCACAGTTCATGCATGATCCTACTAGTGAGCATCTTAATGCAATAAGAACAGTTTTGAACTAGATCAAAGCATACAATATATCAAGACCTATTTTATGTTTATGTTTTGATCCTAAAGGGTTCAATGATGTAGATTGGAGAGGTTCAAAAGAAGACAGAAGGAATACCTCACGCTACATTTTTATGTTAGGATCAAAGGCCATCTCTTGGAGTTTAAAAATGCAACTCACAATAGCCACTATCATCAACAGAGGCTGAATAGAGGGCTTTATCCCTAGCTATATGTGAAGTTATGTGGTTGAGGAAGCTTCTCAAGGACCTAGATGTGGAGGTAACAGCCTTTCCTTTGTTTGGAGATAACATGTCTAAAATATATCTAACTAGCAATCCTATGTATCATGTAAGCATATAGAGTTCCATTATTATTTCATTAGAGAAAAAGAGTTATATAAAGATGTGGATGTCAAAAATGTGAATAAAAAAGAGCACGTTGTAGATTTGTTCACCAAAATCGTGAGTGCAAACAAGCTTGGAGTAATTCACGGATGTTATATCCATGAAGGATATAGGTTGAAGGTCAAAGAATCTTGAGCTTGAGGGGTTGTTTTGAGAATTTAAGGTTCATGGAGAGCCATAAGGCAAACATCAAGTTGAAGTTCTAGAGGTTTAATAAGGTTTGCAAGAGTCACAAAATTTAGGACCTTATCCAAGTTGAGAAGTTGAAGCGCCAAAAGTAAGGATATATGGAAGGCCAAGCAACAAGTAAGATAAAGAGTCGCCTTGGAAGGTGAAGAGTCACTTAAAGTGTATCGCATAGTACATTAACATATAAGGACCACTCTACTCATACCCGAGTAGATGAGGACAAGGAAGAACACCCACATGATATAGACGAGTGACTAATCGAAGCAACGTCTTTCATGTACTTTTTTATATCCAATATTTTTAATCTTAAATTTATTGAAGAGCTAATGAAGTCTATTTTCTTTCTGCAATATTCCATGTTCACTCTCTACATGAATCATAGGATATAGGCAAATCTGTATCTATGTGTCAAGTCTATTCACTATGTATAATAGGTTGTCTATTTTGCAAGCTAAAAATGTCCAAATTGAGCTTCTTGTAGATCACGGGAAGAATATAATATTCTAGTTTCTATGATCAATGTTTCATCTTTATTGGATATGGTAATCATGAGATATAGATAATTCTATATCTATCTATCAAGTTTGTTCCCTATGTGTAACAGTTGGAGTTCAAGGTCTACAGAAGCACAAGAACAACACAAGGAAGAAGAAGCTTGGAGCACAACACACAATACTGAATGTATTACCACTAGAATCTACAAAGATAAGTAACCCATTAGGGCAATATTTCTATATACAAGCCGGGGAAAAACCTCCCAAAGAGGGAAAAAAGTTCCTCGACGATCCTAGTGTCTTCACACACAACACTACCTAAATATGTCAACAAATCCCCCTGGAGTGGTGCTGAACAAGGACCTGGCACTCATCTATAAGGAAGTTCCAAGTTGTGTGGAATCACTCCACAAAAGGAAGTAAGCCCAAAGCTTTGCGAAAAGCTTCAAACTTCTCTCTAGGTAGAGCCTTCGTGAAAAGGTCTACAATGTTCTCCTGTGTGGGCACATATGCCAAGCTCATCTCTCCAACAGAGAACCTCTCCCTGACATAATGATAATGCACCTCAATGTGCTTAGTGTGAGCATGAAACACAGGGTTCCTCACAACTACCAATGCACTCTGACTGTCAGTGAAGATGATGGTGGCAGAAGACTGACCAACATCCAAATCAGCCATAAGGCGTCTGAGCCACACACACTCAACAGTCACTGTGAAAGCTACCCTATACTCAGCCTTGTTGAAGATAAATGTACAAGCTCATTTTCATATGAGCCATGCTTGGATAAATTTACCAAATATAAAGATAAAGGAAAAGGAGAGAAAAAAAGGAAAAAATAATAAAAGAAAAAGTATAGTCAAAACTTCATGATGAGTAAGAGATACAATATCTTGCCTTGTAGTTAGTAGCATGTAGTGGAGAAAGTGGTGAGTTAAGAAGGAGGCACAAACTTCTTCACATGCCCATTGGTTATAAAAGTGAAGTGGGAGCACATTCAAAAGAAGGAGAGAAAGAGGCAAGAGCTCCCAGTAGTCGGATCTAGCCATTTTGTCATTTTGGTTTTCCCTTAGACTCCTTCCAGTCGCACGTCAGTTTGTACACAGCTCTGTTGCAGAGCTCATATTTCAGTGCATATGTAACCATTTTGTGCGTTTAAAAATTCATTGGAAATCTTATCTCATGTACTTTTTGCATATCAAATATCTCTTTGAAAGCTTATGTATTTTGTGAGATATCAGTGAAAGAGTGAAGTCCAGTTTTTCAGTATACCTATGTAGATAGGTAGTCTATCTTGGTCGGTTCAGTTTCCCAACCAAAACATATCCAAATTGCGTTATTTTTGTCTTGTTGGAAAGCCCTTGGCATCTACTCACTGTTTCAAATATCTCATTCAGATCATTCATATTCTGTGAGATATCTGTTAGAGATTAAAGTCCAGTTTTACAGTGTACTTATGTGTGCAGGTGGTCTATCTTGATGAGTTGAGTTTCCTTATCAAAACTCATCCAAATTACTTGATTTTTAGCTTATTGGAAAGCTATTTGTGTTTACTTTCTCTATACCAAATATCTTTCTCAAAGGATATATATTCAGAGAGCTATCAGTCCAAGAGTGAAGCTCAGTTCTTCAGCATACCTATGTGGACAGGTAGTTCATCTTTGATAGTTGTGTTTCCTAATCAAAACTTGTCCAAATTAAGTCATTTATAGCTTGTTAGAAAGCTCTCTTTATTTACTTTGATTGACTAAAGCATCAAGTCCATTTGAGTTTTTTGTTGAGAGCAGCAAGCTTTCTAAGGTGCAGATGTTTGTCCAAGTGCTGGACATATAAGGGTGGTTCACTACACATTTCCGTTGCGCATAGGAGAACTCATTCTCCATAGTTGGTATCAGAGCAAACTTGTTCTTGAAGCTTCATCAACAGATCTGGAGGTGAAGCAAAGCAAAAGAGGAGCTACAAAACAAGAAGGAGCTTCACAAATGCAAGAGCAAAGGACTATAACTATTCGAGGTAACTCTCAAGGTCTTTGATACTCTTCAATGGCTGACTTGGGTCAACAAGTACAGAAGTTAGATAAGGATAACTATCCCGTGTGGAGGTTTAGAATGACCAACTACCTAATGGGCAAAGGCTTATGGGGTATTGTGAGCGGCGATGATGCTCAACCTCAAATCAATCAAGCTATGGCCACCGAAGTCCAAAGGAGGCAAGCAAAAGAATGGGAAGAGAGGAATAGGAGAGTCATGTTCCTCATTTTGCAAGTCATTACTAATGCCATGGTCGGTCATATTCAACATCTAGAGAAAGCTACGGATGCTTGGGAAGCTCTTGAAAGGATGTATTCAACAAATACCAAAGCTAGGAAACTTCAACTCAAGAATGAGTTGAACACAATCAAGAAAAGTTCGAGTCAATCCATAGCTGAATATACTTTGAAGATTAAGGAGCTAAGCGATGCTTTAGCTTCTATTGGCACAACGGTTGAAGACGAAGATCTTGTGTGTTATACTCTCAATGGCTTGAGAGAAAATGAAAGATGGAAGCCTTTTATAACTTCCATTAACTTGAAAGATGTATATCCAGGTTTTGAACAACTAATCCCTCATCTTGTCAGAGAAGAACTCAGCTTCGGTGGTCCCAAAGGAAAGGACAGCCACAATCAAATGTTATATGCAGGTCGAGGTAAAGGAAGAAACTCAAGAGGAGGCTCAAGAGGAAAAGGAAGAGGTCACAACCACTCCAACTACAATCAAAACAATTCGGAAGACAACAAGGATGCATCAAATGCAAACGCACAAGGAAGAGGTCGAGGTAGAAGTAGAGGAAGAGGCCGAAGCTCCTACAATTCTCATAAAGGTATAACATGCTATCATTGTGGTAAAGTAGGACACTATGCTAGTGATTGTTGGCTGAAGAATGGAAGACCAAATGGAGGCAATCAAAGGAACCAAAGCAACTATGCAAGCACCTCAAGTGAAGGAAGCAAGGACACACTACTTGCAATGAGACATGAGTATAGAAGCTCTTGTGAAGATGACAAAAAATGGTACATTGATTCAGGTTGTAGTAACCATATGTCATGCAAAGGAAGTTTGTTCACTAATCTACAGGTACCAAGTGGAAAAGGATGTGTTGAAAGAGGTGATGATACTCAACACATGATTAAACACATTGGAGATATAAGGCTTGGGGATACAGTAGACCAAAGGTACTATCTAATGTTCTTCATGTTCCTAAAATTTCAAAGAACTTGATTTCAATAGGACAAATGGTAGAGAAGGGTTATCATGTCATATTCAATGAGAATGGGTGCTTCATAAAGAATCCAAAGGAAGGCTTCAAGGTCATTGCTCGAGGTAGAAGAGAAGGAAGGATGTTCACTTTGGATGTCCAACATCCACATGGAAAGGTCATGTACATTCAATGTGGGAACAAGAAGATTTCAGAGTTGGACTTATGGCACAAAAGAATAGGACACATCAACATTCCAAAGCTGAAGGACATGAGCAAACATGAAGTGGTAAGAGGTCTTCCAAAATTTAATAGCATTGGACTACATGAGTTATGTGAAGCTTGTCAACTAGGAAAGCAAACGAGGCAGCCATTCAAGAGGAGCAATTATGTGGCTCCAAATGTCTTGGACTTGATACATACGGATGTATGGGGACCAACCCAAGAGGCATCAATGGCTGGTAATAGATTTTTTGTCACCTTCATTGATGATCACTCAAGAAAGGTATGGCTGTTTTGTATGAAGCAAAAATCAGAGGTGTTTTCTATATTCAAAAGATTCAAAGTTGAAGTTGAAAAGGAAACAGGAAGGTCTATCAAAACCTTAAGGTCCGATGGTGGAGGAGAATACTTCTCCAAAGAATTTTCAGATCTTCTACAAGAGAATGGGATCAAAAGGCAATTCACTTGTAGGTATACACCACAACAAAATGGAGTAGCTGAGAGGAAAAATAGGCAAATTGTTGAAATTGCAAGATGCATGCTCAACGAGATGAAGGTACCATTGTACTATTGGGCTGAAGCTACCACAACTGCCATTTACTTGATGAATAGGTGCACAACATCAGGAATATATCACTTGACTTTAGAAGAGGTATATTCCGGTAAGAAACCTAATCTTACACACCTCAAAGTTTGGATGTGTTTGCTTTGTTCACATTCCACAAGAAGTTAGAACAAAGATGGAACCAAGGTTAGAAAAATGCATTTTCATCGGCTACTCGACGCAGCAAAAAGGATACAAGTGTTACAACCCTAGAACAAAGGAATTAAGAGTCTCGCGAGATGTGGTCTTTGATGAACTAAGACCATGGTATGAAGATAAAGGAAAGGAAAAGATTCTTGAAGAATATTGTGATGATTATGCAGGAACAAATCAAAGAGAAGTTCAACAATCAAGCACAAAGGCTTCAGGTCCAGAGGCATCTACATCAAATGAAGAATGTTCAACATGGAGGGGGAGTCATTCTTTGTCTCCAAATTCAGCTCATAGTAGAGTCGAAGAAGCAAGTGCTACTCCAAACAGTGAGGTAGATGCAAGTGAAGAAGAATATGAAGAGGTAATCACTCCGATGGTAAAGCTAAATAGGTTAAAGAAGCAACTCTCTAAAGGCAATGAAAGAAGATCTTCAAGGACAAGGTATCCAACTCAAAGGTTGAGTTATGATAGTTTTATGGCGACACATTTTGCATACATGATGCAGGTTATCAAAGACAAAGAGCCTGAGACATATGAAGAAGCTTGCACACAAAAGGAATGGAAGCAAGCTATGAAAGAGGAGATCAAAGCTCTCAAAGATAATCACACATGGGAGCTAGTGCCAAAGAAAGAAGGTATGAAGATTGTTTCAAACAAATGGGTGTTTAAAGTAAAGAGGAATGTTGATGGTTCACTAGCTAGATATAAAGCTAGATTAGTTGCCAAAGGATTTAAACAAACACAAGGCATAGATTATGATGAAGTTTTCAGCCCCGTTGCAAAGATGGGACTATCCGAACCTTAATAGCAATTGGTGCTTCAAGGAGATGGCCATTATATCAACTCGACATCAAAAATGCCTTTCTCAATGGAGAACTACAAGAAGAGGTATACATGAGTCAACCGGTTGGATTTGAAGATGAAAACCATCCAAATTTTGTTTGCAGGTTGAAGAAGGCACTTTATGGCTTGAAGCAAGCACCAAGAGCATGGAATCAGAGATTGGTAGAGTATCTAACTAAGTGTGGATACAACCCAAGTAGTGCAGATCCTTCGTTGTACATGAAGAAGGAAGAAAATAGAGAGGTATATATTTGCATATATGTCGATGACCTCATCATAACAGGAAACGATGTTACAGGGATTAAAGATATCAAAAGGAAGCTTGGTAAGGAGTTTAAAATTTCAGATCTTGGGGAGCTGAAATATTTTTTAGGAATTGAAGTTGTTTATGGAAAGAGTGGCATCTACTTGATGCAAAGGAAGTACCTGTTGGATGTTCTTTTCAGATTTGGAATGAGTGAATGCAAACCACTCACTCAACCCATGGACGCAAATACAAAGATTTGTTCAAATGATGGAGAACCATTGGAAGATGTAATGACATACAGAAGCATTGTAGGATCATTGATCTATGCAAACATTACAAGACCTGATTTGTCTTATGTTGTTGGTGTACTTTCTTAGTTTATGCAAGCCCCGACAAGTGAACACTTAAATTCAGCCAAGAGAGTGTTGAGATACATAAAGCATACAGTTAATCATGCTTTGTTTTACAAGTTTGATGAAGAATTGTAAGTCAAAGGCTTTAGTGATGCTGATTGGGCAGGCTCAAAGGAAGATAGAAGATCAACCTCAGGTTATGTGTTCATGATAGGAAGCAAACCTATCACGTGGAGCTCAAAGAAACAACCTACTGTTACACTTTCATCTATGGAGGCTGAATACAGAGGATTAGCATTTGCCACATGTGAAGCAATGTGGATTAAAAAGCTTTTGGCTGATCTTGGAGTGCAAGTTGGAACCATCCCTATATATGGTGATAACATGTCAAGTATCTACTTGGCAAGCAATCCTATGTTTCATGCAAGGAGCAAGCACATAGAGGTCCACTACCATTATGTAAGGGAGAAGGTGCTGAGCAAAGATGTGGAGATAAAGTTCATTAGAACCAAAGAGCAGGTTGCATATATTTTTACAAAGTTCTTGGATGCTTCTAAACTCAAAGGCTTCAAGGATGTGATAAATTTGCAGGACTCCCAAATGAGCTTGAGGGGGAGTGTTGAAGATAAATGTACAAGCTCATTTTCATATGAGCCATGCTTGGATAAATTTACCAAATATAAAGATAAAGGAAAAGGAGAGAAAAAAAGGAAAAAATAATAAAAGAAAAAGTCTAGTCAAAACTTCATGATGAGTAAGAGATACAATATCTTGCCTTGTAGTTAGTAGCATGTAGTGGAGAAAGTGGTGAGTTAAGAAGGAGGCACAAACTTCTTCACATGCTCATTGGTTATAAAAGTGAAGTGGGAGCACATTCAAAAGAAGGAGAGAAAGAGGCAAGAGCTCCCAGTAGTCGGATCTAGCCATTTTGTCATTTTGGTTTTCCCTTAGACTCCTTCCAGCTGCACGTCAGTTTGTACACAGCTCTGTTGCAGAGCTCATATCTCAGTGCATATGTAACCATTATGTGCATGTAAACATTCATTGAAAAGCTTATCTCATGTACTTTCTGCATATCAAATATCTCTTTGAAAGCTTATGTAGTTTGTGAGATATCAGTGAAAGAGTGAAGTCCAGTTTTTCAGTATACCTGTGTAGATAGGTAGTCTATTTTGGTCGGTTCAGTTTCCCAACCACAACATATCCAAATTGTGTGATGTTTGTCTTTTTGGAAAGCCCTTGGCATCTACTTTCATTGTCTCAAATATCTCATTCATATTCTGTGAGATATCTATTAGAGATTAAAGTCCAGTTTTACAGTGTACTTATGTGTGCAGGTGGTCTATCTTGATGAGTTGAGTTTCCTGATCAAAACTCATCCAAATTACTTGATTTTTAGCTTTTTGGAAAGCTATTTGTGTCTACTTTTGCTGTAATAAATATTTTTCTCAAAGGATATATATTCAGAGAGCTATCAGTCCAAGAGTGAAGCTCAGTTCTTCAGCATACCTGTGTGGACAGGTAGTTCATCTTTGACAGTTGTGTTTCCTAATCAAAACTTGTCCAAATTAAGTCATTTATAGCTTGTTAGAAAGCTCTCTTTATTTACTTTGATTGACTAAAGCATCAAGTCCATTTGAGTTTTATGTTGAGAGCAGCAAGCTTTCTAAGGTGCAGATGTTTGTCCAAGTGTTGGACATACAAGGGTGGTTCACTACACATTTCCGTTGCGCATAGGAGAACTCATTCTCCACAAGCCTCACAACTAGAACTGGCCATAGTAGGCTACTTCTTACTCAACCAAGATATGCATGACCTACTAAGCATGAAGCAAAAGCCACTTGTGGACACACGAGTGTCATAGCAACCAGTCGAGTCAGAATCAGAAAAAGCATTCTGGCGGTAGTGATCCCCCCTTGGGATAAAACAATCCAAGTGGCCGAGTACCACTCAAGTAGCGAAAGATGCACTTAACTGCCTACCAATGTTTGACACCTAGGCAATGCATAAACCTGCTCATCTATGAGACAACAAAATGAATACCTAGCTGAGTAATGCATAAGTAAATCAAGCATCCAACAACCTGCTAATAGAGAAAAGCATCAAATGCATGTCTAGCATCATGAAGACTCAATGGTAAACCTGTCTCCATAGGAGTGGCAATAGGTTTACAATCTTCAAGGCCAAAACGCTACAATAATGTGTTAATATATTTCATTTGACACAAATCTATTCCACCATCAACTTGCATAAATTGAATGCCCAAATAATGATGCAAATGCCCCAAATCAGACATCTCAAATGAGGCATGCAAATCAGCCTTAAAATCAGCAATATGCTTTTCATGAGGACCATTGAGCAGCATGTCATCAACATACACAACAATGATCAGAAGCACATCCTTTGCACACTTAACATATAAGGTGCTCTCAAATGGACTATTCTTAAAACCATGTGCAATCAGATAGGCATGTATCTTCTCATACCAAGCATGTGGTGCTTGCTTTAAATTATATAATGCCTTCTTTAACTTGCACACCTGGTTTTCATGCCCTTTCTACACCAAGCCATGGAGGTGAAAAACATACACTTCTTTATGCAAGTCACCATGATGAGCTGCAAGTGCAGAGATGCTACAAACAGTAGTCATTTGGCTTGTAGGTGCAAAGGTCTCATCAAAATCAATGCCTCTTTCCTGCGCATAACCCTTTGCAACAAGCCTAGCCTTATACCTATCAATTGTTCCATCATGCTTATGCTTCAGCTTGTATACCCACTTAGTTCCAATGGCCTTCTTGCTAGGAGGCAAGTCACATAAAGACAAGGTACCAATTTTCATGATAGCATCATATTCAGATTGCATTGCAGCCATCCAATGTTGAGAATTTTGTGCTTCATCAAACCAAATAGGCTCAGTCTCATCATAGAGACTATAGGTAGCCATAGCATAGCAATTTAATGCAAAAGAGGCACTATGAGAGCCTGAACGAGTACAGTATGAGAGAGGTGCATCTAATTTGTTGTCATGCAAAGTTTGCACCAGCCACTGTGGCATAGTTTTTGCCTACTCAATATCAGCTCTCTCATCAACAAGTGCATCATGTAAATCTACATCAGAAATGGAATGGTCCACATCATCACATGAAACCTGTAAAGGCTAAGAAGTTGCCTCATCAGGACCAGCACTAGAGTGTCAACCTATAAAAAGAGGCAACAAAGTACCATACATGTGTTTGGAGCTAATAGATGTCTCCTTCATACATGAAAGTAATGGTTGAATAGCATCTTCCATAAAAACAACATCATGGCTAGCCAAAATGCATTTAGTCTATGGATGATATAGACGATAACTTTTGCTTTCAGAATTGTACCCAACAAAAATACATTTTACTGCTTTATCACCCAATTTCCTATGATGTTGTTCAGGCACTAATGCATATGCTAGATAACCAAAAACATTCAGATGAGCAACAGATGGCTTGCGACCATGCCAAGCCTCATAGACTGCAGCGCTTTAGTGGGACACCTCTTAAGTACATATGCTACACACATAACAGCCTCAAGCCAAAAACTATGTGGTAAAGTCTGACTCTTGACCATACACGTCACCATCTCCATGAGTGACCTATTCTTCCTTTCAGCAACTCCACTTTGTTGAGGTGTATGTGGCACTATAAACTGATGTTTTATCCCACATTCAACCAAAAATGCATTAAATTCAGAAGTTATATATCCCCACCTCGATCAAAATGGAAGGTGCCCATTTTACATGCTAACAGATTTTCAACCAAAACCAAAAACTGTTTGAAGCACATAAACACTTCTGACTTTGCTTTCAATGGCTATACCCATGCATGCCTAGAAAAATCATTGATGAAATTCACCAAGTAAAGATAGTTTCCAAAAGAAGGTGTCTGCATAGGACCATAGACATCACTATGTATAAGCTTCAATTTCTAAGTAGCTTGATCTGAAGAATCTTTTGGGAAGGATGAACGCCACATTTTGCCCAAATTACACCCTTCACAAACATGTTTACCGGGTGCCTCAAGTTTGGGCAAAGAAGACACCATTTCAGACTTTTGCAAGCATAGCAAACTAGCAAAATTTAGATGACCAATGCGTGCATGCCAAAAATTTGCATCTGACATAGCCTGAGAATCATGTACTGCGCATGCTAAATCATTCATGGATTTTTCATAGTCTATGAGCTTATACAACCCATGACATAAAATGCCAGAAGCAATAATCATGTCGCCATTTAACAGATCATGAACTATACATCTATCATCAACAAATTTCACAACCAAACCAATCTTGGCTAAAGCTAAAACTGATAACAAATTCTTCTTGATCCCTAGCACAAATAGAGCATCTGATAAAATGTGAAAGCACTACCATCAATAGTGGTCAGAATGATCTTACCAACTCCCATGATAGGATACGAGGAGTTGTTGGTGCATGTGACAATATTCCCTATAGGGGCATGCTCAAATGAAGTGAAGAAACTACGTTGTGAGGTAATATGTTTGGTTGCCCCACTATCAAAGTATCAAACATCTAACTCTACTACAGATATACATTGTTCAAGAGAGGATGGGTCAAAACTATGAACAACAGTAAATGCCCATTCTTCATTCTGCACTAGATTAGCAGATTTTGTTTTCGGTGTAGAGGCCTCTACAACAACCATTCTAGCCTCTTTTTTCTTTGCCTCTTTTGCAGTCAATTTTGGATAATTCTTTATGAAATGATTATTTGATTTATAGTACTTCCAAAAAAATTTCTGCTTTTTGGTTTTCTTATCTTCTTTGTCTTCCTTCCTTGATTGTGCAGAATTAGTAGATTGCTTACTATTAGAAGAGTTTCGTTTACCTTTGCCTTTCTGATTAACCAGGAAAGCTTGATCTGCAACATGCATAATGGACCTGTTCTGCCTAGAATGATCTTCTTGCAACCGAACAGAGACTAACTCATCAAATCTTAAGGCATTTGGATTGCCTTTCATCATCAAAGGAAGAGTAGAAGCAAAACTCTGGTATGAATCGGGAAGGCTATTCAGAACAGTCTGCACAAGTGAACTATCAGGGAAGACTTCATTAGCAAAAATAAATTGCTCCTTCAAATCTTTGATCTTTGTTAGAAAATTGTCCATCGAATCACCTTCATTCATATGCTCACTCTCCAACTGTTTTCGGAGATAATCAACACAAGCCTCATTCCTAGCCTGGTACAATGTGGTAAGTGTATCGCAAGCATCCTTAGATGTTCTGTAAGAGCAAATGTGAGGAATAATGGCATGTTTGATAGAGAAGACTATCAATGCATGTGCTTGAGCATCTCTATCATCCCAATGAATTTTCTCTATAGTAGGTGCAATAGAAACTGTAGCACGAACAGGAACATGAAGAATATCTTCATCTTCAATGCCATCTGCATCAGCTTCAGTACCTGTATTTGCAGGTGTAATAGGATGTTTTTCAACACCCTACATACTATTCCATAGTCCTTTTGCGATCAATACATGATGCATCATATAAGCCCACAATGGGTAATTTGAACCATCCAACTTATCCTCAATAGCCAACATACAAAATACATCATTACTTTCGGCCATGACCACTGGCTAAAATACCCTGATGCAAAAAAATGGTTATATCTGAAAAGTTGAACAGAACTACCCTCACGAGCTTTGCTAAACCTGTAGCAGACTTCGAGATGCTTATACTGGCGAACCCAAACCTATATATATCTTTGGCTTAAAAAGACAAAATAGCCTACACAAACACTACAATAGTGCATTCACCTTCAGTATGCTCAACAAATTTCGTGTGATTCTAGGACTCTAACCTGAGGGGTGTTGACGATGCCCTCGATGAAACGCGACCTACTGTGATACCAATTGTTGAAGTTCGAGGTCTACGGAAGCACGAGAACAGCACACGGAAGAAGAAGAAGCTTGAAGCACAACACACAATACTGAATTTATTAGCAGTAGAATGTGCAAAGATAAGTAACCCATTAGGGCATTCACACTCATTCACCAATGATCTTTGGTGATAACACTAGTCTTTGCATCTTGCAGCCAACCCCATTTATCATGCAAGAACTAAGCATATAGAAGTGCACTATCACTATGTTAGAGAGAAACTCTTGAGCAAAGAGATTCAACTAGCATACATATCTACAAATATGCAGTGTGCTGATTTGTTAACCAAAGCACTTGATGGTACTAAACTTTGCAAGTTTAAAACCATGATTGGATTACAGGATATTCAAGAAGATTGATGAAGCAATACAAGCCAAGATGTTTGGCTTGAGGGGGAGTTGTTGGTGCAAATGATCAAGCCTACACATTTGGCTGAGCATGGAAGACAATGTGTGGAACTAGCACTTAATGATTCATGTGACCTATAGCTTGTAACTACTTGATCATCTACCTGTGTAAAAGGTTAATTCCTTGGAAAATCTTGTAAAAGCTTATATCTCACGGAGTTAGGAAGAGTATTATCTAGGACTCCAAATTGAAGAAATATCTCCTAAATTAGTGGAGTTACTTTTTGATTGGAGCCAAATTTGAATTCAACATTCAAACTTAGAAGAAATACTTATAAAAGACCTTGTAAAATCTCGCGGGGTAGTGTGCCTCATTCTGAGCTCATTCCTTGATCATTTGTAGAGTTTGAGTAGCTCACACCATAGCTCACTCAATTTTATCATCATTGAGCATCATTACAATGCCAATCACTTTGTACAATCATGTTCTGTAATACATATAGCTCATTGAACATCTCTGTCTACTTCTCTGCTATGATTACTCAGAATAGTCAACTTCTTCTTGTCATATCTTAGTGAATACTGAATTATTTTACATAAACTTTGGCTTGTTGGAACCAGCTTGAAGTCTACTTTATATTATAAGACTTTCAAGGCATTTGGTTCAGGCACTAGGGAGAAATCGTCTTCGAAGTGCTCAGTGGTCATCTATTGGTCGTTCCCTAAAAAGTCGGGGATAAGATCTAATTTGCTAAATTTATTTCTCAGAGCATAGTTGATCATTTTAAATGATTCTACTTGCAATCATTATCCTGTGGAGAAATTTCACTCCAATAGACTTCAATACATGCAACGGAAGTTAGAGAACCTCTTCTAGAATCTGCCCTATAAGACACATGCTTACTAAAACTTAATTTTGTCACACCTTAGAGATCCAATGCCTCTGAAAATGTGTGCACACATAGTAGACTCTTTTAGCTTTCTATCAGGCTAAAGAAAACTCCATTTGGAGTTTATTTGGCTAGGCAACTAACTATTCAAAGATAGACTACCTATCATCTCAGGTTATGCAAAAAATGGAGGTTCACAAGAAATGTTCCCTGTCACTACTGGAGAATCATCTGATAGAGATATTTGAGATACTAGAGAGTAGCTTTCCAACAACATATCATATGCATTAAATGGATAAGTACATAGAGAGATGTCACCTTCACAAGGTGGCTATGTACAGAAAAGGTATGCAGTTGGAATACCTTTGTGCTTTCTAGCATAGAAATGAGGTACCTTCTGATATCCTTTGGTGAGAGAATGACCAGCATATGCTTCTACACCATCTCCTTGTCATCTCCACAAATTGTCACGTTCAAATGACCTCTATATATAGAGGTATGGGCATGGGCCTTTTCACCTACCCTCACATCTTCTCTCACCTCTTGAGTCTTGACCTTTCACTTCATGTCCTTTGTCTTTCCATTGGTGCTCCATATCATTCCATATGGATAAGGTCACGACTTTTTGAAGTATTCCATCTCTCTAAATATATTTTGGCTTTTATCTAAGCCATAAATACATTTGCCCTTTTTTATTCAACACTCTACTCTAAGGTTATCAGTGTACCCTTTATATTTTTAGGGTCTAGCTTCATTTTGGGCTTACAACAAATACATAGATGATGAAGAGGTAATAAATGAGAGGTGAGGATGTCTCAAGCCTCACAATTGGAGCTTGCACATGTTCCATAATTTTCAACACTCCCCCTCAAGCTACAATTGGGAGTCAATGCTACTCTCCAATTCTCATCCTCTTCGCCTTTCACTTTTTTTGACCTTGTATCTCTTCCTTTGATTGGTGGGTGATCTTCCTTCTTTGCTTTGAACCTTCTTTGGCTTCCTTCCAACTTTAGCTTTGCTTCTTTGGATCTTTGCAAGAGCTCTTCTTCAATCCCTATCAAGGAACATGCTTCATACAAACTCATAGAATGAAATGAGATCACCTTGGTTGTACTTATCTTCATTGCTTCACTCTCGTCCTTGTCCTCCTCTCTTTGCAAATCTTCTTCTTCTATTCCTTCATGGCTTCATGTCTTTTAGGCTTTCATGCTTTTCTTTGATCCTCATTTGTCTTTGGATCATCTTTGACTTTGTCTTTGGGTGCAATCGTTGCATCTTCTTTTGATGTCGTCATGGTTGTCATGCCTTCTTCTAACTTCATGACTCATTTTGTGCATCATGGCTGCTCATTTCCTTCTAAGCACTCCTTCAATGTAGATGGCTCCTCCTAGTGCTTTGATTTACCTTTGATGGCTGCTCGTAGTCTTTATTTGGCTCTTCCAAATCTGAAATTTGGTTTGACTCCACTTTCTCTTCTTTGGACTCTTCTTGGATCTTCCAATCCTTTCAAGCTAACTCCCCCTTGCTTCATAATCTTTTCTCCATTGTTCATGTCTGAATACATACCTGCAAAATCAATCAATGGGCTGATCATATGTGAAGTCCTTCATGAGTTCCTTTCATGTGAAGCGTTTGTAGCTTTCACATTGTCCAAGCTTTCTTCATTACCTACATAAGACACAAGAAATTGTCAATGTGAAAAATGGTGCCTCTTGCACCTAACAAGGCTTGCCATTCCTCTTGGGATGGTTTTACTTGCCTTTGCATAGGCTTGCCATTACTCCTGAATGGTCTTACTTGCCATAGGCTTGCCACTCCTCTTGGGTGGTCTTACTTGCCTCAACCTTTCAATAGACCTTCACTTGGTCTATGGTGCTTCTTGCACCTACCATAGGCTTGCCATTCCTCTTGGGATGGTCTTGCTTGCCTCTACATAGACTTGCCATTCCTCTTGGGATGGTCTTACGTGTCTTTACATTGGCTTGCCCCTCTCTTTTGTTGGTCTTACTAGCCTCATCCTTTGACAATACATTCACATGATTTATGCTTGGAACTTACCACCACATAATGTGGATTTTTCAAAACCTTTATCTCAGCCCTTAGCATTACAAATGGTCTTCTTTACCATCCTTTGCTTCAGCCAACATGTCACTCCTCTCACGGGTGACTCTTCCTTTTAGCTTACCGCTTGCTTGTTGCTCCTTGCAACCTTGGGGGGTGTCTTCAAGTCCATGTGTGGTCCTCAACACTTCATGGCAGCCCTTAGGTCTTCTACTCCTCCTTTGTTGGGAAGCTCAATCCTAGGCTTCACCCATGTCCACCTTCAGCTTGGGTTCCAATCTTCAATTCTTCAACACTTCAAGTGTTTGAGAACCTTTCCGCTTGGGCTCCTTCCTTCACTTTGTCTCCAAGCTTTGTGTCCTCACTTCGTCCAACCTTTGCCAATCTTTTCTTTGGCTTGTGTAATGGGAGCATTACATTAACTTGATGTATCTAAACTCAAACATCAAATGCTTTTAGTTATCATAACATAAACATACATATTTTCTTTTGCATACTTACCTCAATGGGTTTTAGCCACAACAAGATACATCCACAAATTTCATACATGGCAGTCTTGCATCTTACCAATCTCATGGCATCCAAACATTTGTTATTTAAGCTCATATATGGCTGAACATGACCAACCTTCAAAGCATAGATATCATACTAACAATATCACATAAGCATGTATACAAATCAACAACAATTTGAACATATATTGAGCTCTCTTTATGCCAATTCATTTGGCTACATAGACCTGCAAAATTTTAGCTTGTATAGGCTTTATAACATAGCCTATTACTCATCCACACATAATCCAAAATGTGTATATAAACTCATTGACCACATAAACATACATTCATGTATGTTAGACATCAATCATCAACTTTAAATTCATCTTATATTTAACCTAAGCATGGCTATCCAAACATGTCATTCATGATGAGCATAAACTTCATAAGCATGCACTGGACAAGAGATTTTCTTACTTCAATTAACATAAAGCAACAAAATATTCTTACATACACAAGCTTCATCTCCATAGCTTTCCAATGAGCATGATAGCTCCAAGCTTTCCTTTGCCATCTCTGAATCTTCTTCAAGATCTCTTTGTACATCCATGGGCTCCACTCCCAATGCTCTGCAACCAAAGCTCTGATACCAAAATGTGGAGAAATTTGACTCCAATACACCTTAATACACGCAGCGGAAGTTAGAGAACCTCTTCTAGAATTTGCCCTATAAGACACATGCTTACTAAAACCTGATTCAGTCACACCTTAGAGATTCAATGCCTCTAACAATTTGTCCACACATACTAGACTCTCTTAGCTTTCTATCAAGCTAAAGAACACTCCATTTGGAGTTTATTTGGCCAAGCAAATAACTGTTCAAAGATAGACTACCTGTCATCTTAGGTTATGCAGAAAATGGAGGTTCACAAGAAATGTTCCTAGTCATTACTAGAGAATCATCTGATAAACATATTTGACATATAGGGTATTCGAGATAAGCTTTCCAACAACATATCATATGCATTAAATGGATAAGTACATAGAAAGATATCACCTTCACAAGGTGGCTATGTACACAAAAAGTATGTGGCTAGAATACCTTTGTGCCTTCTAGCATAGAAATGAGGTACCTTCTAATATCCTTTGGTGAGAGAATGACCAGCATATGCTTCTAAACCATCTCCTGTCATCTCCACAAATTTTCACGTTCAAATGGCCTCTATATATAGAGGTATGGGCATGGGACTTTTCACCTACCCTTGCATCTTCTCTCACCTCTTGACCTTTCACTTCATGTCCTTTGTCTTTCCATTGACTTGAATGACTTTTAGTGCTCCATATCACTCCATATGGATAAGGTCATGAATTTTTTAAGTACTCCATCTCTCTAAATATATTTTGGCTTTTATCTAAGCCATAAATACATTTTCCCATTTTAATTCAACACTCTACTCTAAGGTTATGAGTGTACCCTTTATATTTTTAGGATCTAGCTTCATTTTAGGCTTACAATAAATACATAAATGATGAAGAGGTAATAAATGAGAGGTGAGGATGTGTCAAGCCTCATAATTAGAGCTTGCACATGTTCCATAATTTTCAACATAGCTATCTAAGCTAATTCAATTCCCTCAAAAGGAATTTTGTCAATTAATATTGTACTGTGAGCTTTGAGTAAAAAGGCCAGCAGGTGTGTGGACTAAAATAGTGAGTTTTTCAACACTAGCTATTCTTGAACTAGCCTATTTTGGATTAATTGTTTCAATCATCATTTCCAAAGTACATAGGTACTTTCTTGGAATCATTTGCAAGCTAAAAGGGCCTAGTTTATAACTCTGAAGTGTATCAGGGCTGGTACAAAGCAGGTTTTAGTAGTACCACCTCACTTCCTTGAGGTATCCATCCATCTCTCCCTATATATATATATATATATATATATATATATATATATATATATATATATATATATATATATATATATATATATATATATATATATATATATATATATATATATATATATATATATATATATATATATATATATATATATAACAGTATACATATATATATACATACACACACACACACATATATATATATAGATATACACACACACACACACACATATATATATATATATATATATATATATATATATATATATATATATATATATATATATATATATATATATATATATATATATATATATATATATATATATATATATATATATATATATATATATATATATATATATATATATATATATATATATATATATTGTTGGAGTTAGACATCTACGAAAGCACACGAAGAGCACAAGGAAGAAGATGAAGCTTGGAGCACAACACACAACACTGAATGTATTACCACTAGAATGTACAAAGATAAGTAGCCCTTACGGCAATAGGCATATATACAAGCCGGGGGAAAAAAAACCTCCTAAAGAGGGAAAAAAGTGCCCCGACGGTCCTAGAGTGTTCACACACATCACTACCTTAATATCTCAACAAATCCCCCCTGGGAGTGATGCGCTGAACAAGGATCTGGCCCTCCTATATAAGGAAGTGCCAAGCTATGTGGAAATCACTCCACAAAAGGAAGTAACCCAAAGCTTTGCGGAAAGCTTCAAACTTCGCTAGGCAGAGCCTTCATGAAAAGTTTTGCAATGTTCTCCTACGTGGGCACATATGCCAAGCTAATCTCCCCAGTAGAGAACCTCTCCCTCACATAATGATAAAGCACCTCAATGTGCTTAGTGTGAGCATGGAACAGAGGGTTCCTCACAACTAGCAATGCGCTCTGACTGTCAGTGAAGATGGTGGTGGCAGAAGACTGACCACCACCCAAATCAGCCATAATGCATCTGAGCCATACACACTCAACAATAGTTGTGAAAGCTTCCCTATACTCAGCCTCACAACTAGAAGTGGCCACAGTAGGCTGCTTCTTGCTCAACCAAGATATACATGAGCTACCAAGCATGAAGCAAAAAACAATAGTGGACACAGGAGTGTCATAGCAACCAGCCCACTCAGAGTCAGAAAAGCATGCGAATCTGGTGATAGTGATCCCCCCTTGGGATAAAACAACCCAAGTAGCCGGGTACCACTCAAGTAGTGAAAGATGCGCTTAACCGCTTGCCAATGCTTGACACCTGGGCAATGCATAAACGAGCTCATCTGTGAGATAGCAAACTGAATATCTAGCCCAGTAATGCATAAGTAAATCAGGCATCCAGCAACTTGCTGATAGAGAACAACATCAAATGCATCTCCAGCATCATGAAGACTCAATCATAAACATGTCACCATAGGAGTGGCAATAGGTTTATAGTCTTCAAGGCCAAAACACTGCAATGATGTGTCAATATATTTCGTTTGACACAAAGCCATTCCACCATCAACGTGCATAAACAGAATGCCCAAATAATGATACAAATTTTCCAAATCAGACATCTCAAATGAGACATGCAAATCAGCCTTAAAATCAGCAATATGCTTCTCAATAGGACTAGTGAGCAGCATGTCATCAACATAGACAACAATGATTAGAAGCACATCATTAGCATGCTTAACATATAAGGTGCTTTCAGTTGAATTGTTCTCAAAACCATGTGCAATCAGATAGGAATGTATCTCCTCATATCAAGCAGGTGGTGCTTGCTTTAAACCATATAATGCCTTCTTTAACCTACACACCTGGTTTTCATGCCCTTTCTACACAAAGCCACTGGGCTAGGTTGCAATCATGCCAAGCCTCATATGGAGTGATAGACTACAGCGCTTTAGTGGGACACATGTTAAGTACATATGCTTCACACATGACAGCCTCAAGCCAGAAACTATGTGGTAAATCCTGACTCTTGACCATACACCTCACCATCTCCATGAGTGACTTGTTCTTTTGTTCAGCAACTCCATTCCGTTGAGGTGTATATGGCAATGTACACTGGTGTTTTATCCCATGTTTAGCCAAAAATGCATTAAAGTCAGAAGACATATATTCCTCCCCTCAATTAGAATGGAGGATGCCCATTTTACATGCTAAGAGATTTTCAACCAAAACCAGAAATTGTTTGAAGCACATAAACACTTCGGACTTTGCTTTGAGTGGATATACCCATGCATGCCTGGAAAAATCATAACAGATTCTTCTTGATCCTTGGCATCTGACAAAGTGAAAGAATTACCATCAGCAGTAGTCAGAATGATCTTACCAACTCCCATGATAGGATAAGAAGAGTTGTTGGCGCATGTGATAGTATTCCCTGTAGGGGCAGGCTCGAGTGAAGAGAAGAAACTGCGATGCAAGGTAATATGTTTGGTCACCCCACTATCAAAGTACCAAACATCTGAGTCTAGTGCAGACATGCACTGCTCATAAGAAGATGGGTCAAAACTACAAATAGTAGTAAACACCCATTCTTCATCTTGCACAAGGTTAGCAGACTCAGTTTTTGGAGTAGAGGCCTCTGCAACAACTATTCCAACGTCCTTTTTCTTTGCCTCTTTTGCAGTCAGTTTAGGACAGTTCTTTATGATATGATCATTTCCTTTACAGTACTTGCAAAACAATTTCTGCTTTTCTTATTTCTTTTCATCTTTGTCTTCCTTCTTCGAATGTGCAGCATTTGCAGATTTCTGCTTGCTAGTTGAAGAGCTCCATTTTCCTTTGCCCTTCTCACTAGCCGAAAGCTTGACCTACAACGTGCATAATGGACCTATTCTACCTCGATTGATCTTCCTGCAATAGAACAGAGACTAACTCCTCAAATGATAAGGCATTTGGATTGCCTTTCATCATCAACCGAAGAGTAGAAGCAAAACTCTTATATGAATCAGGAAGACCATTCAGAACGGTCTACACAAGTGAGCTATCTGGTATAACTTCATTAGCAGAAATCAACTATTCCTTCAAGTCTTTGATCTTTGTTAAAAGATTGTCCATAGAATCACCTTCATTCATGTGCTCACTCTCCAACTGTTTTCGGAGATAAGTAACACGAGCCTCATTCCTAGCTTGGTACAATGTGGTAAATGTATCCCAAGCATCCTTAGTTAATCTGCAAGAGCAAATGTGAGGAATAATGGCACGTTTGATAGATAAAGCTATCAATGCATGTACCTGGGCATCTCTGCCATCCCAACGAATTTGCACTACAGTAGGTGCAGTAGAAACTACAGCACGAACAAGAGTATGTAGAATATCATCATCTTCGACACCTTCTACATTAGCTTCAGTACCTGTAGTTGTAATAGTTGCAAGTTTGATAGGACATTTTTCAACACCCTGCACAATGTTCCATAATCCTTTTGCAACCAATACATGTCGTATCATATAAGCCCATAACAGGTAGTTGGTACTATCCAACCTATCCTCAACAGCCAACATACGGAATACATCACTGCTTTCAACCATGGCCAGTGACTAAAATACCTTGATGCAAAAAATTGATTGTATCTCAAAAAGTTGAACAGAACTACCCAAATGAATTCTACTAAACATGTAGCAGGCTTCGAGACGCTTATATTGACGAACCGAAACTGGTATATACCTTTGGCACAAAAAGATGAAATAGCCTACACAAGCACTACGATAGTGCATTCGGAGGCTGAAACGAGCTCATATCGCGATTTTGGCACCACAAGGCGAAGCTATTTTGATCTCGAAAAAACCTTGAGTACGCCCACCAAAATTTGTGCGATTCTGAGACTGCAACCGGAGAGGTGTCGACAATGCCCTAGATGAAGCAACAACCTGCTCTAATACCAATTGTTGGAGTTAGACATCTGTGGAAGCATGCAAACAGCACAAGGAAGAAGAAGAAGCTTGGAGCACAACACACAATACTGAATGTATTACCACTAGAATGTACAAAGATAAGTAGCCCGTTACGGCAATAGGCATATATACAAGCTGGGGAAAAAAACCTCCTAAAGAGGGAAAAAAGTGCCCTGGCAGTCCTAGAGTGTTCAGACACATCATTACCTAAATATATCAATATATATATATATATATATATATATATATATATATGTATATATATATATATATATATATATATATATATATATATATATATATATATATATATATATATATATATATATATATATAAATATATATATATATATATATATATATCCTATTTCAAAAACCCTAATTTGGAAACACTAATTTTGATATTAGGGTTTTAGAAACCCTAATTTAGAAACCATAATTCAGCCTTTTAGGCATATGATTGAAGTATATGTACAAATTTCATTAATTCGTCCGACCACCTACTAGAGAGATGTCTCTCCTCCCAACCTTATGCCTCTATATATAGGTACTCGAATCAACAAGGATCATAATATATATAAAGATACATACACATCATCTAGATACACATACATAAATATAAAATGGAGTAGATACATTATGCATCACACATACATGCCTAAATGCAAACATGTATACATATACATGCATACATATTTACATGTATACATTATTCATATACACATACACATATATACATGTACACATCACATATACATGTCTACATGCACACATGTATACTTATACATGCATACACAATTATAAACACACTTGCATATATTACACAAATGCATATGCATATATACACGTGTGCATACTAACACATGTATACATATATCACACACATGCACACACATACATATACATGAAACATATATATGTGCATACTACCACATGAATACATATAATACACATGAATACACACACATATGCATACATACATGACAAAAATTTTCTCCTCGAAGATAAAGCTATATATAAAATTTTAGGCATACCCCCGAGCTCCATGTTCTAACTTAAAAGAACATGATTTCATCTCTCTACTAGGATTCATCGATATTCTAGTTGAATAAAGAAGAATCTATTATCTGATATCCATTCAAATGATTCAAGTTATTGATCGAAGAGTAGGATTTACTATCTAATCTACTCATATGTTTTCATTATTGCCATTATTTTGGTAAGACGTCAATATAGTCTCATCTTCATTATCCTTATTGATTTCATTTATTTCTTCTATTGTTAAATCTATGTTCTCATGGATGACATCATATATTTATGGACTAATATCAATTTCTGGTAATTCCTCTTCATCATTAGTAGAATCAGCATGTAGAATATTATCGTCTTCATCAAAGATTAGTATCATTATCATGCATAATTATTCTAATTTCTCTTTCAGATTTTGATGTATGAGTATTTGATGGTGAATCATCAAGAGGACTTTCTTCGATCTCTCTAACAATAAACCGTTCAAATAATGACCTATCTCTAGGTTGAACATGAACGACTTGCCACCAAGGATGAGCATTAGGGTTTTTATAAAAAAATGCTTGTTCAATATGCCTAGGAAGAATATATGGTTCTCTAGTAGATCGCATTACCTTGGAAGAATCAATTGCCCAAAAATCATATAATTCCTTTATCAATGTGGAATTACTACCTTTCTACTCGGCTCAACACCAGTGAACCTTCAAAATGACCTATCAAAATATATAAAAACAAAAAACCATTATTAGGTGCTTAAAAAAGTAATAAACTCGTAACCAAGTTTGACATCTATAAGGTTCATGTCTTAGTTGCTTGAAAGAAGCAACAATACTAAAATCCTTTGTTTTACGTAAAGAATCAATAGCTTTGATTTTAATATGCTATCCAAAAGCCCACATATCAATGAACATTCGAGCCTGCAAAAAAAATTAAAGTAGTAAAGAAAAACTAATATACATATATGAAAAAAACAAAATATTATTAAAATAAAATTACCTTTCATTCACAACCTATCATTAACTCTCTCTGCTCATTTGAGATTTCTTCGTTATTTGCATTGGCTTGTTGCAAATGAGTATATAGCCAATCCGTGAAAGAAGATATATTTGTAATCTCATTATTATCGAGATTACATCTATATCTTTTGTTTCTCTATCTTTTACTTCAGATATTTTGAAGTTCCTATTCGTACTGGCTAAGGAATGCTTGCGTGCATTTGTTATTATATACTACAAAAGTAGAAACATCATTTTTTTCTTAAAATATAAATAAAAATGGAACTGCCTTACTTGATAATACCTCATCTGTTATTTTTGAAGAAGACTCGTTGGTCCATGCATGTGGAGCTTCTTCAAGAACTCTTTCAAGGTACTCACTAAGATAGTACATGCACTCTTCAAGCATCCAACCCTTTGCCATGGATCCTTCTAGTTTCACTCTTTGCCGCACATAACCTTTTAATATTCCAATAAATCGCTCGGCCCAAAACATCCATCGAGTGTTGACAACACCTTCAATCTCTATTTCATCTACAAGATGGACTAATAAATGAACCTGAATATAAAATAATGAAGTAGGAAGCTCTTTCTCCATCAAACATGGTAGCTCTTTGCATTCACGTTTCTTTTTTGGGGATCATGTTTTTGTCAATCTCTTTTGATGTAATCCACCTATACATATCACTAAAAAAATTATAAAGAAGTTAATTCAAAAATGAAAGATATCAAATATTCATATATATTAAATATAAAAGTATCATAATTACCTTATAAGTGATCCAAGACAATAGATCACATCTCGTACTCCTTTTGTTGTACATCCATCGATAACCAAAGGTAAAATATGTTTCAAAAAGTTATGCCAATCATGGGTCTTTAACCTAGATAAGCTCTTATCATCCATAGTAAACATGTTCTGGAAAGATGCTCCATATCATGTAGGAGTCTAAATCAGTCGAATCCTATTGTTGATAGTTTGTATCTCTTTTGTCGTAAGTACCCAATGAGCAGGTGCATAAATCGTTTCTTGTCAATGTCTATCAAAAACTGGCCATAACTTTGGTTTTGAATTTTGATCCTTCAAATCATTCCTTGATGCTATGGTATCTTTTAGTCCAAGAAGATGTTGCCATAATGAATAACCAATATTCTTGAATATATGCATAGGATCAAGAAGATGACATACTTTTAACTCTTTCCTATATTCCAAAGAATACCATATTGATATATTCTCTGCGAGTGCCAATTTTCCTTTACGTCTCTTCACATTCTCATTCTGTTCATCATCACCGAAGATTTCTGATTCTAGATCTATTAGAGATCCATCTGTCCATTTTTTATACCAATCCATAGGCGTCATAGGTTTTGGACACTGACCTATTTCAAGATTTCTATTAAAATGTATCGCTTCTCTTTTAGATCTTAATGGATGATCATCACGCAAGATCATCGATGTCGAAGATAAATATTTTTGTTGAGATTCTTATTATAGATTGATCTCAACCAATCACCACAATATGGACAAGCTTTATAACCCTTAGTAGATATTCTTGCACCATGAAAATGATAAAAATATAATTAGATTAACTCACATTTATTTGTATGCATATTGAATAAAAAAATTACATCAATACCTAAACAAAGACCATATCTTGGAAAATTGTAAATAGTCCAAGCCACAATACCACAAACCGTAATATATCTTTCATTGAGGCTTTTCGATACATCAATGACATTAATACCTCTCCATAACTCTTGGAGATCCTCAATAAGAGGAGCGAGATATATATTCATATCTTTAACTTGTCTTTTTCTTTAGATTAAAAGTGAAAGCATTAAATGTTCTTTTTTAATGCTAAGATATGGTGGAAGATTGTAGTTTATGACTACCATTGGCCATGTTGACCATTTATTGGATTTCATGGAGAATGGATTAACCCCATCTAATGCAACTCCTAACTTTAGATTTTGTGGATTTTGTGCAAAATCAGGCCATGTCGAATCAATATGTTGAAAAGCAACACTATCATGAGAAATTCTGATTATTCCATCAGTACTTTTATGGTCATGTCCCCATGTCAAAAGCTTTGATAATTCGGGGCTTTGAAACATATGTCTAATCTGTGGAGCCAATGGAAAATGTCTCAATACCTTTTTTGGGATTTTCTCTTCTTCATCCTTATATCAAGGAGATTGAAATTTTGGACACGTCAAAGAGTCTACATATTCACCTCTGGATAAAATACAATCGTTAGGACATTCATGTATACATTGATAATCTATATCAATATTGTTGATTATCTTCTTCATTTCATCATAAGAGGTAGGAAGAATATTCTGACTTGGTAAAAAACTTTTCAGATAATAACTTATAAGTTCATGAAAAAAAGACATAAATAAAAATAAATAAATAAATATACATACATACATATATATATATATATATATATATATATATATATATATATATATATATATATATATATATGCATATAATTTTGTATATGTGTATGCTTATGTGTATGTGTATGTGGATGTGTATATGCATGTGCATGTGTATACATATGCATATGTGTATATGTATGTATGTGTGTATATGTGTTTTATATGTGTTTTATATGTGTATATGTATGTATATATATGTATGCATATGTGTATGCATATATGTATGTGTATGCATATATGTATGTGTATGCATATATGTATGTGTATGCATATATGTATGTGTATGCATATATGTATGTGTATGCATATATGTATGTGTATGCATATATGTATGTGTATGTGTGTATATATGTGTATGTATGTATGTATGTGTATGTATGTGTATGAATGTCTATGTATGTATATGTATGTATGCATGTGTAGTTGTGTATATTTTGTTTTTAGTTTTCTATTGTTCATTGTGGTTTGCAGACTTTCATATAGATATCTAGACCACTGAATCGTTTAGTTGTCTCCCATTTTATAGTCAATCTATTACCTACCTTGCTAACTAAGACTTACATATTTGTTTATATAGATTAAGTATCAATTAACTATGGAGGTATTAGGTCGTTTGGAAAATAAGACAAGCAAATTTATTGAAAATCAAAAAGCATAAGGCGATATAGTCAAGTGGTAAGACGGAGGACTTCAAATCCTTAACTCCCCAGTTCGAATCTGGGTGTCGCTTAGCTTAAAAAAAAAAAAAGTAGTTTTAATAAATGAAAAGAGAAATGAAAACTCTCAAAGATTTTAGAAGATGGATGAATAATTTTAAAGTATGGGTGGACAAAAAGTGTTCATTAAACGCAAGTTCTTGTTCTTACCTTAGCTAAGGTAAAAACCAAAACTTGCACTAATTGAACACTTTTTGTCCGCCCATCCTTTAAAATTATTCTTCCATCCTTCAAAATCTTCAAGATAAATTTAACTCTCCTATTTTTCAGATGACTTAATACCTCCATAGCTAACTCATACTTAATATTTGTATGCAGAGTTCATAAAAGAGTTAGCAGTGCAAGTATTAAGTCGACTAGAATAGGAGAAGTAGATGTGTCAGGAAGATTCTAAAGGTTGGGTGGACAATTCCAAAGGCTAGATGGACAAAATATCTTCATTCGATACAGGTATGTATAATTTGACTTTGTTACACTTATGTGTTCCTCGAGTAGCTTTGATGTGAACCTTTTCCCTATACATGGGCACTTTTTACTCTAGTGCTGGCTACAGGTTTTTTCCCCATGTTACCACATACTTGATACTCTCATATGTGGTGGTACTTTGTACTTAGGGATATTATTCAGCTCTTACTTCAGTTCAGTTCATCAATCAATAGAGAGAGCTATTCCAGCCATCATCTTCTCCATGTGTCTTGCTGTGTTTGTGCTCCTTGTGTGTGCTTCTTGTGTGTCTCTTGCACTTCTACACACACCCAACAGTGGTATCAGAGCAGGTTCAGCTTCTTCTCAAGTTTCGGTTTTTCGCGTCACGGCGCACGTGCACTTTAACAGTGCAAATCGACTTCGAAGCATAGAAGTGTGAGTTTCAGCATCCCGGAAACATTTCCACCAGGTGCGCTGCAGTTTTACCCCCATTTCGAAGCCATTCGTGCAGTTAGAATCGCCATCAGAGTGACGGTTTGTGAGCTGAAATTTCAGCACTCATTTCAGTTTTTGTCGAAGTGAAGATTTTGTCACATTCTTGTTCCTTAGTGAAATGGCGGGCAGCAATGACTTGTTTGGCATGCTTCAAGCTGAAGATAAGCTTGATGGGACCAACTATCCGATGTGGTCTTACTTGATGAAGCATGTTCTTGTTGCAAAACAACTTTGGAACATAGTGGCAGATGTAGATCGAAGACCGATAGGTGCTTCTACTTCACAGTCTAGTGTCACAGATGGAGCTTCTTCTTCGAGTACAGTGGTTTCTCCTTCTCCACCTACACAGGAGTAGCTTAGATGGGATGGAAAAGATGCTCAAGCTCATGCTTTGATTGCGCTTTCAGTGAAGCGTCATATAGTTCCACACATTCGGTCATGTTCTACATCACGACAGGCATGGGACACTCTTGCTTCTTTGTATGCCATGCGTAATGAAGCATGTGTTGCATACTTGAGGAAGCAACTTGAGGATGTATGTATGGCTGAAAATGAGTCGGTGGATGTGTATGTGACACGCATCAAGGACTTGAAAGAGCAATTGGCAAACATAGATGAGATCATTCCGGATGCATCACTCATTTCTACATTGTTGAAAGGATTACCGGAATCTTTTCAAAGCTTTGCTACTACACTCCGTTTGGTTGCAAAAGGAAATCCTAATATGTATGCATTTGATGATGTTGTGTCTCTTCTTTTGCAAGAAGAGCAATCTAGAGTGAATAGGAGTGGTTTGATTGAGGGAACGCAAGCACTTGCTATCTCACAAAAGGGGAAAAGCAAGTATGGTTCAGCTTTGGGTTCATCAAAACCAAAGCCTCAAGCTTCCTCTTCCACTCATTCCTCTAATGATGGTGATTTGCAAAAGAAGAAGAGATGCAAATATTGCCGGAAGGTTGGTCATACTATTGATGAGTGTAGAAAGCTTGCTAAACGCAATGAAAAGAAGAAGGAATCGGGCATGTCTATTGCTGAAAATTCAGCAAATGCAAAGAATGATGAAGCTAACATGGCTCAAGATTTTTGGGCATGTGTTGTTACATGTAATTATGATGCTTCTTTACATTCTAAATATATGGTTGTGAGTGAGGCTGATTCGGATTGGTTCTTTGATAGTGGTGCTTCAAAGCACATAACATCATGCAAAAGATTTTTTGCCTCTTTGAAAGATGCACCTAAAGGAAGACATGTGGTGTGTGCAAACAATGCCTCTTATCCTATCATTGGAGTAGGAGAAATTGAGCTTACGGCTACAAATGGAGGTGTGATTCTCTTGAAAAATGCATTGTATGTGCCCGGTATCAAGAAGAACTTAATTTCAGTTCCGTTGATTGCCAAAGCTGGACTTCATGTACACTTTGTTGATGATAAGTGTATGGTTCATGATTTCAGCAATGGCGATGTTATTGTGATGTCTGGTACATTATGTAATGGTTTGTATCGCATGGATACATACAAGAGGGCTGCCTCGAATGCCTTAGTTGCTCATACTTTTTCCATGGCTGAAATGGAGCTTTGGCATGCTCGTTTTGGTCATTTAAACTTCAATAGTTTGCTCTACTTGCAAAAGAAGGACATGGTTATTGGCTTGCCTACACTTGAGTCCATTGAAAAGCATGCATGTGAAGGTTGCATTCTTGGAAAAATGCATCGTGCTTCTTTTCCAAAAGATAGTCATACACACACTACAAGAAAATTGCAACTTGTTCATAGTGATGTATGTGGTCCGGTCAAGACTCCATCTTTTGGGAAGCATGTATATTTTGTTACCTTCATTGATGATGCTACTCGCCATACATGGGTATATCCTATGAAAGCAAAGAATGAGGTATTTTCTTGCTTCAAAGCATTTTTAGCTATGGCTGAAAATTTTTCTTCACAAAAGCTTTTGACTCTACGCACAGATCGTGGTGGTGAATACATGTCACATGAGTTTAATGCTTTTCTTCGTGAAAGAGGTATTTCACACCAATGTATGGTGCCATATACACCTCAACAAAATGGTGTTGCCGAGCGTAAAAATAGAACTCTACTTGAAATGGCATGATGTATGGTTAAAGGAAAGCATCTTTCTCATAAGTTTTGGATGGAAGCGGTCATGTGTGCAAATTATGTGTTGAATCGCTGCCCTACAAAAGCATTGAGAGTCATCACTCCTTATGAGGCTTGGAATGGTCATAAGCCTATGGTTAGTCATATGCGTGTGTTTGGTTGTTTGGCTTATGCTCTTGTGCCATCACAACAACGTCACAAACTTGATGACAAGGCAAACAAATGTATATTTGTTGGTTATAATGCTGAAAGTAAGGGATATCGGTTGTACCATCCATTGACGAACACAATTATTGTGAGTCGAGATGTGGTATTTGCTGAAAATTTAGTTTTCCCTCTACTTGAATGCAAAAAACTGCCAACAGTTAGCTCACAAGATGTGTTCGATACACTCATGCCTCTGTTCCAAAACGGTGCGCTTGACTACGGCCATGTAGACCAGCCAACTGAGGTTCAAAGGGCTGAAAAATTCCAGCCAAATGGGGCTGAAAATGCAAAGAATTTCCAGCCAAACATGGCTAAAAAAATTCAGCCAAAAAATGTCAAAACTGTTGGAAATTTACAGCCACATATGGCTGAACATTTGCATCAAAATATGGTTGAAACTGAGCATGAAATTCAGCCCACGCATGATGTACATATTGAAGATGTTTTACATAATGAACGCACGTCTATCAAGAGTGCACAATCTATGCCAAAGTGGCTGAAACAAACTTTGCAGGACAGCAAATTGAGTGCACCTTTACTTGGTAGAACAAGATCAAGCTCTCACCAGGCATCAAGTAATTTTGTGGATTATTCTCTTATTGCTACAGCATGTAATGAAGAGCCACTTTCTTTTGAAGATGCATGTGGCGATCCACAATGGATGAGTGCTATGCAATCAAAAATGGATTCCATACATAGGAATGGTACTTGGGAGTTATGTGAATTGCCAAAAGGAAAGAATGCCATTGGTACAAAGTGGGTTTACAAGATTAAGAGAAAATCTGATGGTAGCATTGATCGCTACAAAGCTAGATTGGTTGCCAAAGGATATGCACAACAATATGGCATTGACTATGAGGAAACTTTTGCACCTACTTCACGCATGACTACCATTCGTACCGTGGTTGCATTGGCTGCCCATTGGACATAAAAACAGCCTTCTTGAATGGAGATTTGCAAGAAGAGGTCTATGTGAAGCAACCTCCTGGATTTGCTATGAAAGGGAAAGAGCATATGGTTTTTCGCTTGCATAAAGCCTTGTATGGTCTCAAGCAAGCTCCACGTGCATGGTATGACAAAATACGTAAGCACTTGATAGCTCTTGGCTTCACATGTAGTCCAATTGAAAGCACACTCTATGTACGCAAAAATGGGGCTGATCTTATAGTGCTTGTTCTTTATGTCGATGACATACTCTTGACTGGGTCATGTGATGCAAAACTTGACATTCTTATGGCTGATTTGCAGCATACTTTTGATGTCACTTATCTTGGTCTTTTGAGCTACTATCTTGGCATCCATTTTGTATCCGTTGAGGGGGGAATTGTTATGCATCAAGCAAAGTATGTTGAAAAACTACTTCAGCGTTTTGACTTTGAGGACTGTAAGCCAGTTTCCACACCAGTTGAAACAGGATTCAGGTTCTTAGTTGAGGATTCCAGTGATGCATTTGACACTTCTCTTTATCAGTAGGTTATGGGATGTCTTATATATGCATGCAACACAAGGCCGGATATACAGTATGCAGTTTCCCAATTGAGTCAATTCATGCATAGCCCTGGCACTAAGCATTGACAAGCGGTGAAACGTGTGTTTAGATATCTTTGAGGCCCTTTGAGCTTAGGTCTCTTTTATGGCAGAGATGTTCAACCATGCTTGCATGCTTTTACAGATAGTGATTGGGCTGGTTGTTATGATACTCGCGTGTCCACTAGTGGTAATTGCTTTTTCCTTGGAGACTCATGCATATCTTGGTTGAGTAAGAAGCAACCTACAATGGCGACATCGAGTTGTGAAGCTGAGTACAAGGTAGTTTTCACAGCGACAGTGGAGTGTATATGGTTGAGACGCCTATTGATGGATCTTTGCATGGAGATTGATGCTGCTACGCATATTCTCACAGATAGTCAGAATGCTTTGGCTGTTGCACGAAACCCACTGTTTCATGCACGGACCAAACATATTGAGGTGCATTATCACTATGTGAGAGAGCGCCTTCATGCAGGAGATATTGATTTGGTATATGTGCCTACACAAGATAATGTGGCAGACATATTCACCAAAGCTCTTCCACGGGAAAAGTTTGAAGCTTTTCGCAAAGCTTTAGGCTTGTTACCTTGTGGGGGCTGATCTGTCACTCACTGTATGTGTTCACATCATTCGCTCCAGGGGGGTTTGTTACACTTATGTGTTCCTCGAGTAGCTTTGATGTGAACCTTTTCCCTATACATGGGCACTTTTTACTCTAGTGCTGGCTAGAGGTTTTCTCCCCATGTTACCACATACTTGATACTCTCATATGTGGTGGTACTTTGTACTTAGGGATATTATTCAGCTCTTACTTCAATTCAGTTCATCGATCAATAGAGAGAGCTATTCCAGCCATCGTCTTCTCCGTGTGTCTTGCTGCGTTTGTGCTCCTTGTGTGTGCTTCTTGTGTGTCTCTCGCACTTCTACACACACCCAACAGACTTTACTCTCATAGCATGTGTATCTGCACACATGTGTGTATGCATTCATATACATATATATATATATATATATATATATATATATATATATATATATATATATATATATATATATATATATATATATATATATATATATATATATGTGTGTGTGTGTGTGTGTGTGTGTGTGTGTATGTATGCATGTATTTATGTGTATATATTTATGCATGTATATATATAAATAGATAGAATATTAAAAATTAAACCTTAATATTGCCGAAACAGATACATTACTCCATCCAAAATGATTTTGAAGATTGAGAATAAGTAAGCTCACACTTAATCATGTCAAACGACTTCCTTTGTATACATGCTTTAGACATTCCTCTCGAAGATATTTCTCATTTTTAGAAATATCAATGCTCTCACTATCATTTTGATACCCGTCCTCAATAAAATCTGCATCATTGTGGCACAAATCTTGTACTTTATCTTCTTTTGAATATAGGTCTTTCAACCTTGCATATTCCACAGGATCATTTTTGCATAGCCTCCTCATAGAAGCTTCTGATAAATGAGGTCTTGCTTGCAATTGTGAATGGTGTGGTGGAATATCATTAACATCATATGTTGGAATATGTGAACATGAATAAAAATCATTAATATTTCATAAATGAATAAAAAGTAAACTTTAAACATAAAATTAAATATATATGTTATTAAATATGGATAGAAAATTTTCATTCTCTCTCTAGCTAAAAGATGCTCTTGGAGGTCTACCCCATCCATAATTCACTAATAATTCATCATCACCATGTAATGTAGTAATAGCATTGATAACTATGTATCTTGCTACATCTCTACTCATGTATGGTGATTCATGACTATTTT
Organism: Ceratopteris richardii; assembly: GCA_020310875.1. Classification (NCBI taxonomy): domain Eukaryota; kingdom Viridiplantae; phylum Streptophyta; class Polypodiopsida; order Polypodiales; family Pteridaceae; genus Ceratopteris; species Ceratopteris richardii. The sequence continues at coordinate 24,222,600 of CM035435.1, read as the reverse complement.
CACGCTCCTCAAATGTGTAATTAGTCCTTGAACTATTATGTAATCCTCGACTACCATTTATTAAACATGCTATATTTCCATGCATGTAAGGTCTTCCATCAATATATAATCTTTCATTTTCTGCATGTGGAATCCTTCTACTAGTAAGGAATGCTGCATTCAAGCATATTCCACCAGTACTTATGCTTTGAACATAATGTGCAAGTCGATGCCAATCTCCCCATCCATATATAGGACCACAAAATGACATAAGAGTGACTTCAGAGTTTGGAGGCACATACAAATCCTCTACAATAAAGAGACCGCGACTAGCACCAGTAATAGTGCATGGAGCAATCATATAGCGATTACCCCAAAAGTTAAAAACCTCTCCATCTAAAGGAAGTGGTCCTCTATTCTATCCTCTATATCTTCTTCTATCATATGTTTGTACTAGAGAACGATCACGAGCTGGCAATGGATAATCTCCAGCCATTTCAGTCTCTAAACCAAGAGGTAGAGGATTCCTAGAAACCTGTGCTTGTAGTTGATGAAAGCAAGTCCATGACGTGTACGAGGTATATTAGCATTATGAGTATGAGAATTGTCATCATCATCAAGCAAGTATTCCTATATATCAATAGTATTTTGATTTTGTATATGGTTTTTAAATAAAATATTGACATTAATTTATAGAAAAAATACATATCCAAGCATTATCACCTTGACCAAGTGGTGGTGCACGCTCAAAAGTACCATAATCTACCTCATGTTCAATATATTCCAATCGTGGTCTTCGATATGTGCCATAGCAAGAGTTATGCCAACATATAATACACTCTTGATAGTAAAATTCATTATAATTCCTATCGGAGGACACATGTGAAGTTGTTGCATGGGTACGAGGTGGTGGAGTGCCCTCTAATTGATCAAAATCTGATTATAAAAAGAAAAAAACATATATTAGTTATGTATCTATCAAATATATTTAAAAGCAAAAGTTTGATATACTAACTGTATATAGTCCTTGCACGATTAGGAGATGGTGGTGGAGTTTCGTCTGATTGATCAAAATCTACAAATAATGATATTATATATTAATAATCTGATTATTTACATACACAAACATTCACATATACACATACACACATATTCACATATACACAAACACACATTCTTGTGGCATAAATGCATGTATTTTGTATGAATTTGTGTATATGCATGCATGTGTATGTGTGTATGTATATATGTGGATATGTATATGTGTGTTTATGTTATATGTATGTATATGTGTATATGTATGCATGTATGCATGTATGTATGTGTATATGTTTGCATGTATATGTGTATGTGGGTATGTGTATGTGTATATGTTTGTATAAATGTGTGTATGTATTCTGATTCTTTTTTTTTGTTTGAGATTAAAACAATAGGAGATATTGTATGGTGGAAAAAAATAAGAGGAGACCTAACATACCACCTAAGACGTGGCAGTTTTTTCATAGACAGCTACGTCTTTAGGAGTCATTTCCTCAGCAGAAGGTATACAAATTAATAGTTTATATTTATAATTCTCATATGTATCTCTTTTCTATTTAAATAAACAGACTATTGCAAAGAAGAGAGTTGAGTTGGGCCACACATCTCATTTAGGCCAAATGGGCCATCATGGTTTTGTAGCTACATTTGTAATTATATGTGTTATTGTAAGTATATTTTTTATTTTAGTTAAAATGCAAGAAACTAATCTTTTTTATTTGTTTCAATGCAGTGAAAGGATTATGGCCAATATCCTACAAAACATGAGATTGAGTATGCTACACATTTTGGATATTGATGTTTGAGCGAGTATACACGAGATCATCCGGATGCATTTATGAGTGCTATTAAATTTCATATAATTATTTTATTTTTATGGATGTTTTAATTGTTTTACTTATTTATGTTTGCTATATGTAATACAAGACTATTATGGAGAGGTAGATATGGATGAGGTGGAGAGACAGACACAGGAGGGATGATCTCGATCATCACAGAGTGCTCACACAGATACATCAGATCGTGCAGATGATGATGATGATGATTAGGATTCTTGATTATGACATTGGATATGTATTTACATTGATATATATATATATATACATATATATTGTTGGAGTTAGACATCCTCGAAACCACGCGAACAACACAAGGAAGAAGAAGAAGCTTGGAGCACAACACACAATACTGAATGTATTACTAGAGAATGTACAAAGATAAGTAACCCATTAGGGCAATAGACGTATATACAAGCAAGGGGAAAAAACCTCCTAAAGAGGGAAAAAAGTGCCCCGGCGGTTCTAGTGTGTTCACACACATCACTACCTAAATATATCAACAAATCCCCCCTGGGAGTGATGCGGTGAACAAGGAGCTGGCACTCATGTATAAGGAAGTGCCAAGCTATGTGGAAATCACTTCACAAAAGGAAGTAAGCCCAAAGCTTTGTGGAAAGCTTCAAACTTCTCCCTAGGCAGAGCCTTTGTGAAAAGGTCTGCAATGTTCTCCTGCGTGGGCACATATGCCAAGATGATCTCCCTAGCAAAGAACCTCTCCCTGACATAGTGATAATGCACCTCAATGTGCTTAGTGCGAGCATGGAACACAGGGTTCCTCGCAACTGCCAATGCGCTCTGACTGTCAGTGAAGATGGTGGTGGAAGAAGACTGGCCAACACCCAAATCAGCCATAAGGCGTCTGAGCCACACACACTCAACAGTCGCTGTGAAAGCTTCCCTATACTCAGCCTCACAACTCGAAGTGGCCACAGTAGGCTGCTTCTTGCTCAACCAAGATATACATGAGCTACCAAGCATGAAGCAAAAACCACTGGTGGACATACAAGTGCCATAGCAACCAGCCCAATCTGAGTCAGAAAAAGCATGCAAATCTGACGGTAGTGATGCCCCCTTGGGATAAAACAACCCAAGCAGGCGAGTACCACTCAAGTAGCAAAAGATGCGCTTAACCGGTATCCAATGTGTGACTCTTGGGCAATGCATAAACTTGCTCATCTGTGAGACAGCAAACTGAATATCTGGCCTAGTAATGCATAAGTAGATCAAGCATCCAATAGCCTACTGATAGAGAACAGCATCAAATGCATCTCCAGCATCATGAAGACTCAATCGTAAACCTGTCTCCATAGGAGTGGCAATAGGCTTACAGTCTTCAAGGCCAAAATGCTGCAATAATGTGTCAATATATTTCGTTTGACACAAAGCCATTCCACCATCAACTTGCATAAATTGAATGCCCAAATAGTGATGCAAATGCCCCAAATCAGACATCTCAAATGAGGCATGCAAATCAGCCTTGAAATCAGCAATATGCTTCTCAATAGGACCAGTGAGCAGCATGTCGTCAACATAGACAACAATGATCAGAAGCACATCATTAGCAAGCTTAACATATAAGGTGTTTTCAGTTGGACTGTTCTCAAAACCATGTGCAACCAAATAGGCATGTATCTTCTCATACCAAGCACGTGGTGCTTAACCATATAATGCCTTCTTTAACTTGCACACCTGGTTTTCATGCCCTTTCTGCACAAAGCCACGGGGTTGAAAAACATACACTTCTTCATGCAATTCACCATTCAGAAATGTTGTTTTAATGTCCAACTGATGTACATTCCAACCATGATGGGCTGAAAGTGCACAAATGCTCCGAACAGTAGTCATACGGCATGTAGGTGCAAAGGTCTCATCAAAATCAATGCCTCTTTCCTACGCATAACCCTTTGCAACAAGCCTAGCCTTATACGTGTCAATTGTACCATTCTTCATTATAGCATCATATTTAGATTGCATAGCAGCCATCCAATTTTCTGAATTCTATGCTTCATCAAAAGAAACAGGCTCATTCTCATCACAGAGACTAGACGCAGCCATAGCATAGCAATGGCCTTCTTGCTAGGAGGCAAGTCACATAAAGACCATGTACCATTCTTCATTATAGCATCATATTTAGATTGCATAGCAGTCATCCAATTTTCTGAATTCTATGCTTCATCAAAAGAAACATGCTCATTCTCATCACAGAGACTAGACGCAGCCATGGCATAGCAATCTGATGCAAAGGAGGCACTATGAGAGCCTGAACGAGTACAATATGATAAAGGTGCATCTAATTTGCTATCACACAAAGTCTGCACCAGCCATTTTGGCATAGTTTTTGCTTGCTCAATATCAGCTCTCTCATCAACAAGTGCATCATGTAAATCTACATCAGAAATGGAATGATCTGCATCACCATATGAAACCTACAAAGGCTGAGAAGTTGCCTCATTAGGACCAGCACTAGACTGTCCACCTGTAAAAAGAGGCATCAAAGTATCATACATGTCTTTGAAGCTAACAGATGTCTCCTTAGTACATGAAAGCAATGGCTGAATAGCATCTTCCACAAAGACAACATCACGACTAACCAGAATGCATTTAGTCTGTGGATGATACAGGCTATACTTTCAGAACTGTACCCAACAAAAATACATTTTATTGGCTTATCATCCAATTTTCTGCGATGTTGTTCAGGCACTAGTGCATATGCCAAACAACCAAAAACACACAGATGAGCAACAGATGGCTTGCGATCATTCCAAGCCTCATATGGAGTGATAGACTGCAACACTTTAGTGGGACACATGTTCAGTACATATGTTGCACACATGACAACCTCAAGCCAGAAACTATGTGGTAAAGCCTGACTCTTGACCATGCACCTTGCCATCTCCATGAGTGACCTGTTCTTTCGTTCAGCAACTCCATTCTATTGAGGTGTATACGGCACTGTACACTGGTGTTTTATCCCACGTTCAGCCAGAAATGCATTAAAATCATAAGACATATATTCCCCCCCTCGATCGGAACGGAGGGTGCTCATTTTACATGCTGACAAATTTTCGACCAAAACCAAAAACTGTTTAAAGCATATGAACACTTCGGACTTTGCTTTGAGTGGATATACCCATGCATGCCTGGAAAAATCATCAATGAAAGTCACAAAGTAAAGGTAATTTCCAAAAGAGGGTGTTTGCATAGGACCATAGACATCATTATGTACAAGCTAGAATTTCTGTGTAACCCAAACTGAACCATCTTTTGGAAAGGAGGAACGCTGCATTTTGCCCACAATACGGCCTTCACAAACATGTTTTCCAAGTGCCTCAAGTTTGGGCAAAGAGGACACCATTTCAAATTTCTGGAGGTGTAGCAAACTAGCAAAATTCAGATGACCAAAGCGTGCATGCCAAAGCTTTGCATCTGACATAGCCTGAGAATCATTTACTGCACATGCCAAATCATTTTCAGATCTTTCATAGTCTATGAGCTTGTACAGCCCACGACATAAAATGCCAGAAGCAATAATAACATCGCCATTTGAAAGATCATGAACTGTACATCTGTCATCAACAAATTTCACAACCAAGCCAATCTTGGCTAATGCGGAAATTGATAACAGATTCTTCTTGATCCCTGGCACAAATAAAGCATCTGACAAAGTGAAAGAACTACCATCAGTAGTAGTCAAAATGATCTTACCAACTCCCATAACAGGATAAGAGGAGTTGTTGGCGCATGTAATAGTATTCCCTATAGGGGCAGGCTCGAGTGAAGAGAAGAAACTACGCTACGAGGTAATATGTTTGGTCGCCCCACTGTCAAAGTACCAAACATCTGAGTCTACTGCAGACATGCACTGCTCATGAGAAGATGGGTCAAAACTGCAAACAGTAGTGAACGCCCATTCTTCTTCCTGCACAAGGTTAGCAGACTCCGTTTTTGGTGTAGAGCTTCTACAACAACCATTCCAGCCTCTTTCTTCTTTGCCTCTTTTGCAGCCAGTTTTGGACAGTTCTTTATGATATGATCATTCCCTTTACAGTACTTACAAAACAATTTCTGCTTTTCTGATTTTTTTCTCATCTTTGTCTTGGTTCTTCGAATGTGCAGCATTTGCAGATTTCTCCTTACTAGTAGAAGAACTCCATTTTCCTTTGCACTTCTGACTAGCCAGGAAAGCTTGATCTGCAACATGCATAATGGCCTGTTCTGCCTGGACTGATCTTCCTGCAACAGAACAGAGACTAACTCCTCAAATGACAAGGCATTTGGATTGCCTTTCATCATCAATCGAAGAGTAGAAGCAAAACTCTGATATGAATCAGGAAGACCACTCAAAACGATCTGCTCAAGTGAGCTATCTGGTATAACCTCATCAACAGAAATCAATTGTTCCTTCAAGTCTTTGATCTTTGTTAGGAAACTGTCCATAGAATCACCTTCATTCATGTGCTCACTCTCCAACTGTTTTCGGAGGTAAGCAACACGAGCCTCATTCCTAGCTTGGTACAATGTGGTCAGTGTATCCCAAGCATCCTTACCTGTTTTGCAACAGTGAATATGAGGAATAATGGGACGTTTGACACACAAAGCTAGCAATGCATGTGCCTGGGCATCTCTGCCATCCCAACGAATCTGCTCTGCAGTAAGTGCAGCAGAAATAGCAGCACGAACAGGAATCTGCACAATATCATCTTCGACACCATCTTCATCAACTCCAGCACCTGTATTTGCAGTGCCTGTCGTTACAGGTGTAACAGGACGTCTTTCAACACCCTGCACAATGTTCCACAATCCTTTTGCAACCAATACATGTCGCATCATATAAGCCCATAATGGGTAGTTGGTACCATCCAACTTATCCTCAATAGCCAACATACGGAATACATCACTGCTTTCAGCCATGGCCGGTGACTAAAATACCTTGATGCAGAAAATTGACTGTATCTCAAAAGGTTGAACAAAACTGCCCAGACGAATTTTGCTAGACTTGTAGTAGACTTCGAGACGTTTATACTGGCGAACAGAAATTGGTATATACCTTTGGCACAAAAAGACAAAATAGCCTGCACAAGTGCTGTGATAGTGCAAAATACCCTGAGTATGCTCACCAAATTTCGTGCAAATCTGAGACTGCCAACGGAGGAGTGTCGAAGACGCCCTAGATGAAGCGATGACCTGCTCTGATACCAATTGTTGGAGTTAGACGTCTGTGGAACCACGCGAACAGCACAAGGAAGAAGAAGCAGCTTGGAGCACAACACACAATACTGAATGTATTACTAGAGAATGTACAAAGATAAGTAGCCCATTAAGGCAATAGGCGTACATACAAGCCGGGGAAAAAAACCTCCTAAAGAGGGAAAAAAGTGCCCCGACGATCCTAGTGTGTTCACACACATCACTACCTAAATATATCAACACACACACACACACACACATATATATATATATATATATATATATATATATATATATATATATATATATATATATATATATATATATATATATATATATATATATATATATATATATATATATATTGTTCATTTCAGTCATGTTTTGAATTGTGTGTATGGTATTAAGTAATGAAAAGTCTTGTTCTATTGATTTTTATTATTGTTTATATTAAGGATGTGTTTTATTACTTTAATTATATAATTCATTCATATTTATGTGTGCTTGTGTGTATATAAAATGTATATATGCACATGTAGGTATATATCTATATTTTTGTAAGTGTGTCTATATGCATGTAAATGTATGTATCTATGTATATATATGTGCATGTATGTATGTGCATATGTATATGTGTATATGCATGTATCTGCATGTGCATGTGTAAGTGTATGTGTGTATGTATGTGTATGTGCATGTGCATGTGCATGTGTATGTGTGTATATGTATGTATGTATGTGCATGTATATATGTAAGTGTATGTGTATATGTGTATGTGCATGTATATGTGTGTATATGTATAGATGTGCATGTGTATATGTGTATATGTGTATATGTGTATATGTGTATATGTGTATATGTGTATATGTGTATATGTGTATATGTGTATATGTGTATATGTGCATGTGTATGTGTGTGTGTGTGCATATGTGTGTGTATGTATGTGCATGTATATGTGTAATATGTGTGTATATATGTATGTATGTACATATGTATATGTGTATATGCATGTATGTGCATGTGCATGTGTAAGTGTATATGCGTATGTATGTGTATGTGCATATGCATGTGCATTTGTATGTGTTAGAAAATCCATTGTGGTTCAATGGTTGGAAACATGTCAAAGCTATTCCAAATAAAGTGATTCAAAAAGCTTCATATTGAACAAGGAATTCATGTACCTTCTCGGCTTGCAACACTTGTTTAAATTCAGCCATGTGATTGTAGGGATCTCTTGAACCATCATAGTGATTCTTCATGCACTTGGCAACTTGCGAAGGTCTCAGCCTTCTACCCACATCTGGTGGTCTATAAGTTGAACTATTCCCATTTGAGGATTAGGTGTAGTGCTACTTCTGGCATTGTGAAATGGACATGAGGTCTCTAGGGAATATTTTATAGATTGCCTTACCCTAGATTAGGGTTTCCTTGGCTTTGTTGTTGACTCTATGGGTTGTAAGAAGAAGTCATGTATTCCTTGGGAGGAAACACTTTCAACCCCATATATTGGATTCTAGAACATTCTAAGTCTGTCAACTCCCAATATCTTCTCTTATGTTGCTCCAAATAAGTGAAACTTGAGGAGTTTTCTAGATTGTGCAACTCGTATATGGTAGCAGGATTAACATTGCTTCCTATTATGGGCATAGTTTCTTGTAACAATGTGTCCGTGTTGACAATTAGATAGAAATCCATCATGTCATCATCTTGAGGAATTTTGTCCCCTCTCAAGACATTTACTATTATTGTGGTCATCACTGTCTCTCTATTACCCATATTGGTAGGATTACTAGGTTCTTCAATTTACCCAATATCATTTGATTCTCAGGCTGATCGGTTATTAGGTACAAATTGCCTCATTTATCCACATAGAATCCTCCTTCAAATTTCACTATTGGTCTTTGAATGACATCTAAAGTACTTGAATCCCTTAGCCTAGAAACTGATCGATTGAGTCCATCTAGATATATAGAAAATCCATGGAGATTAGTTGAAAAAAACTACAAGGTAGTTCTATACTTCCGCTCTATCAGGGACATGATTTCAATCAAGAAGATAGAGCTATGCATTTCTTTTGTGATCATCATTTGCTCACTCTCAGATTCACTAGAGGTATCCGAATAAGTTGAGTGTATACTTCTCTGAGTCATACTCCTTGCTAAGGAAATCATGTTCCTTCATCTCGTAGAGAGTACATGCACGAAAGAAAAATGAAAAGAAGAGTGTACTCACAAAATGAAAGAGTGTTTGAGAATGAAAGTGAGTAGACCATTAAATGGGAAAACTTACATGGATTAAAGTGGGCTTTCCGAGAGCACGGAGTAGGCTACTCAAGATTCTAACCAAGTACAAAGTGGGAAGAGGCCCTTCTTATATAGATTTGGAGGGGGCTCTCAAAAGTACATCATATATGGGATAATAGTTCTTCTAGAGTATTCCCTTATACTATTGTTCTTCAAGGTTTGATATAACCACTTTGGAGTATCCTTGAAAAGTGGTGGAATCCTTTATGGTTCTTCATTATCTCCATCTTCTTGAACTCTGAAATCTTCTCCAACTTCATAAGTCAAAACATCAAGAGGTACTGATGATGGACTAGGTACTAATGTAGGTAATGTAACTCTCTCTTCACCTTTATTAAGTGCATCGGGTTTGAGAAGGTTCATCACCCTCTTGTATAGATGAATATAAAAATCCAAATTCCTTCTTTTATGAATTCTGGAATCTCTTCCTTCTTATCATAAACCCAATTTTTTGCAATATATGCATTGGTTGAGAGTAGGATATCAATCGTATCTTGTTGATATACTTAGATAGTGATGTGTGTGAACACACTAGGACCGCTCGGGCACTTTTTTCCCTCTTTAGGAGGTTTTTTCCCTAGCTTGTATATATGCCTATAACCCTAATGGGTCACTTATCTTTGTACATTCTAGTGGTAATACATTCAGTATTGTGTGTTGTGCTTCAAGCTTCTTCTTCTTCCTTGTGTTGTTCACGTGCTTTTGCAGACCTCAAACTCCAAAAATTGGTATCAGAGTAGGTCACCGTTTCATCTAGGGCATCGTCAACACCCCTCCGGTCACAGTCTCAAAATCATATGAAATTGTTGCACACGTAGTGCTTGTGCAGGCAATTTCTTCTTTTTGTGCCAAAGATATATACATGTTTTGGTTCGCCAATATAAGCATCTTGAAGTTTGCTACAGATTTAGTAGATCTCGATAGGGTAGTTCTGTTCAACTCTTTGAGACAATCATTTTTCTGCATCAGGATATTTTAGTCAGTGGTCATGGTTGAAAGTAGTGATGTATTCCATATGTTGGCTATTGATGATAAGTTGGATGGTACCAATTATCCATTATGGTCTTATATGATGCATCATGTATTGGTTGCAAAAGGATTGTGGAATATTATGCAAGGTGTTGAAAAATGTCCTATTACATCTACAAACACAATTGTTGAAGATGATGGAGACGGTTTTGAAGATGGTGATATTCTTGAGATTCCTATTCGTGCTGCGGTCCTTATTGCACCTACTGTAGAGCAACTTTGTTGGTATGGCAGAGATGCTCATGCACATGCATTGATAGCCTTGTCTGTAAAACATGCATTTATTCCCCACATTCACTCCTGCAAAATAACAAAGGATGCTTGGGATACATTAACCACTTTGTACTAGGCAAGGAATGAGGCTCGTATTGCTTACCTCTGAAAACAGTTGGAGAGTGAGCACATGAATGAAGGAGATTCCATGGATAGTTTTTTGACAAAGATCAAATATTTGAAGGAGCAGTTGATTTTTGCTGATGAAGTCTTGCCTGACAATTCACTTGTGCAGAATGTTTTGAATGGTCTTCCAAATTCATATCAAACTTTTGCTTCTACTCTTCGATTGATGATGCATGGCAATCCAAATGCCTTAACATTTGAGCAGTTAGTCTTTGTTCTGTTGCAAGAATATCAGTCTAGGTAAATTAGGTCCATTATGCATGTTGCAGATCAAGTTTTCCTAGCTAGTCAAAAGGGCAAAGGTAAATGGAGCTCTTCTACTAGTAAGCAAAAATATGCTAGTTTTGCACAATCAAAGAAGGATGACGGAGACGAGAAGAAAATAGAAAAGAAGAAACTGTTTTGCAAATACTATAAAGCAAATGATCATGTCATAAAGAGTTGTCCAAAATTGGCTGCAAAAGGGGCAAAGAAGAAAGAGGCTAGAATGGTTGTTGCAGAGGCCTCTACACTGAAAAGAGAGTCTGCTAATCTTGTGCAAAATGAAGAATGGGTGTTTACTACTATTTGCAGTTTTGACCCATCTTCACATGAATAGTGTATGTCTATAGAAGACTCAGATGTTTGGTACTTTCATAGTGGGGCAACCAAACATATTACCTCATAGTGTAGTTTCTTCACTTCACTTGAGCCTGACCCTATAGGGAATACTGTCACATGTGCCAACAACTCCTCTTATCCTGTTATGGGAGTTGGTAAGATCATTCTGACTACTACTGATGGTAGTTCTTTTACATTTTTAGATTCTTTATTTGTGCCATTGATCAAGAAGAATCTGTTATCAATTTTAGCTTTAGCCAAGATTGGCTTGGTCGTGAAATTTGTTTATGACAGATGTACAGTTCATGATCTATCAAATGGCAATGTCATTATTGCTTCTGGCATTTTATGTCCTCGGTTGCTTCAAGTACAGTGGTTACTCCTCCTTCACTTACATAGGAGAAACTTAGATGAGATGGAATAGATGGTCAAGCTCATGCATTGATTGTGCTTTCTGTGAAGTGTCATATAGTTCTGCACATTCAGTCTTGTTCTACATCAAGATAGGGATGGGACACTCTTGCTTCTTTTCATGCCGTTATCGAGGGGTGTGAAAGGAGGCAGCCGCGTATCAGAACTGAATCGTGCTAGCCTCTCTGTGTGACTAAACATTGGGTGTTTCTTAGTGTGCTTCTAGGAACTAGGTTGTGTTTTCAAAGTGTGGGGAAGTATTAGCTAAAGTTCTAATGCTCTAGTTAAGGTTAGCCTAAAACTCTAAGGTTCGTATGGAAGTGCAACACTAAATCTAGAATTAGTGTCTTGATATGCTTTTAAGATTAGTTCTTCCTCAATAATACGATTAGAAACTACCTCAGTAATATGATTTTTAATAAGTTCAACTTCATCGTTTTTAGATTGAGTTTTTCTTTTAAGAGAAGGTGGAAACATAATTTCTCTTTCCTCAGAATCTGGGAAAGCAATTGAACAGAAGGTTCTAAATCTAGATAATCTGGAAGCGTATGATGAAGAATATAAGGTTTCATCTACAATTCGACTATTTCATTTACATCTAATTCTACACTATCCTCGTCCTCGTTGATTTGAATAGTACTATTCTCTAACGAAGTAGGCAAAAGCGTATCTAGAATAAAAGACCTATCTATTTCTTTATTTTTAGTTGAAGACTTACTTGTAGATGCAATATTTTTAGACATAAGAAAGTGCAATATAAGAAATTGTTTATTAATTAAATTGTATAGTGGAAATGCTTAAAACTTTAGAACCAAAACTAGTCCTATACAAGTGCTTGTAATAAATTCTAATACAGTCTTTTAAGGATAATCCTACACAAATCTTTATTTAAAATCTTAATACACGATTTTATATTTCAAAGATCATATAATGAAACTAGGATCAGCGGCATAAAAGCAGCTTCTATCTCGTAAATCTCGTCAAATCCTCTTCAGTGCTCATCAATTCTTCTTCAAAATTATCTGCAAAAGAAGACGTTAGCCAAAAATAAAAAACATAAGTATGTTTTTATCAAAATAAAACACACATTTACTCTTATACATCCTTTATATTCATAGATACTAACATGAACTTATATACATTCTAACATACATTTATTTTCTTCAAGTTAACATACACTTAGATGCGTGTTATCTTATGCTAATTCTTTCTCTCATACTTTTATATTAATACATACTCTTATCAATGCGCATACACATATTCTTATCATATATATATATACATTTTAAATATAATTAGTTAGGTAGTTTATGCAATCATATTCCTAATATATGCTCATTCATGCTAATATACTTTATATATATTAATGCACTTTACATGCATGTTTTCATCATACCATTCATGCCCATGCATACTAATCATGCATTTATGTATAAGTAAACACATGTACTTTCATATAACTCATGCTTCTAGCTCATGCACATATTCATGTACTTCATCTATTCAAAGTCTCATAGTCATTTGCATGCATTTATTTTACTTCTCTTACACTTATATTCTCACACAACTCACGCATACAACTCATATGCACATACACAGATGTAAACATACACATATACTCATTCAGTCATGCATTCATACACTCACACTTACATACATGCACATGCACACACCTCTCATGCACACATGCACTTCATATAGGCATATGCACATACTTCACACATGCACATACACTTATTCATATAACCTGTCTACTTTATTTATGCACATGCACTCATGCATACATACACATGCATTCATTCATATGCACATGCACTCTCATATGCACTTATGCATACAACTCATTCATATGCCCATTTGTTGCTCATCTGCGTGTTTTTTGTTGTCTCGCATATGCATTGGTGCCTGAACAACATCGTAGAAAATTGGATGATAAAGCAATAAAATGTATTTTTGTTGGGTATAGTTCTGAAAGTAAAGCCTATCGTCTATATCATCCACAAACTAAATGCATTTTGGTTAGCCATGATATTGTTTTTGTGGAAGATGCTATTTAGCCATTGCTTTCATGTACTAAGGAGACATCTGTTAGCTCCAAAGACATGTATGATACTTTGTTGCCTCTTTTTAGAGGTGGATAGTCTAGTGCTGGTCCTAATGAGGCAACTTCTCAGCCTTTGCAAGTTTCATGTGATGATGTAGATCATTCCATTCTTTATGCAGATTTACATGATGCACTTGTTGATGAGAGAGCCGATATTGAGCAGGCAAAAACTATGCCAAAATGACTGGTGCAGACCTTGTGTGACAGCAAATTAGATGCATCTCTATCATATCATACTCGATCAGGCTCTCATAGTGCCTCTTTTGCATCAAACTGCTATGCTATGGCTGCCTCTAGTCTCTGTGATGAGACTGAACCTGTTTCATTTGATGACGCACAAAATTCTAAACATTTGATGGCTACAATGCAATATGAATATGATGCTATCATGAAAAATGGTACATGGTCTTTATGTGACTTGCGTCCTTGCAAGAAGGCCATTGGCACTAAATGGGTATACAAGCTGAAGTGTAAACCTGATGGAATAGTTGACAGGTATAAGGCTAGGCTTACCCACATAGTGTCTTTACCCCAGTCATGGATGACTGTTAGGTCGTCGGAATGGATTGTATTTTTATTTGTCATATATCGCACGCACCGAAAAGGCGTAGCGAATAGTTGTAACTTTTTATCCATTAATGAAAGGGCATTACGGTGTTCTTCGGCCAGAGACGAGATCGCCAGACTGTCTGTCTGGGCGACCCTGCTGAGATGTTGTGTTGCAGATTTGCAGATATCTTGAGTATTGTTATTCTGTTCTTGTCGAATTGCAGTGATTCATTATTAACACAGTAACATTGTCTTAACATTAATAAGTCTGTGTGACGTTGTGATTGTTAATTTGCACGCTAATGTACTGTGTAGCGATAAGTTGTTGCCTTGAAGGATAGTTACTGCTTAGTTGAATGTTAATTTGGGAAAATTAAATAAAGGGCCTCTATACTGTTAGACCCCTATCCATCCCCAAGAACCTGAAATGAGATTAAAAGCGACTTGTTAGAAGTGCTTTTAACACTAGCGCCGTCTGTGGGAAGATGGAAACAAATTGGGAATAATCAGTAAGGGAAGAGCAGTACGCAAGGCAAGCAGTGGAGAATAGTAACCGCTAGTTGAAGAAGTGATATATGCCGGTTACTCGTTCCGACGAGTCCTATCCAAAGTATAGGACAGATCAACATCCCTGGGCAGTTCCAAATTTATTAGGGACACCCCCAGGTGGTAGAAGTGCAGGCCAATTAAGTCCAATTGCAGAAGGATCAGAGCCAGTCAGTAGTGATTCCGGTGCTAGTTCGGGGACACATGATGAGATTCCGATGAATTCCGATGTGAATCCGGTACTTTTTGGAGAAGGTACAATGACTTCTGGGTGTAGAGAGATGTAGTGCGGAGTTAGTCCGACACTAGCTAGTCAGAATTCAACCATTTTCGGTGATAAAGTTGTGTTATCGAGTGAGACTGTTTTCGATGAAAGTGTAACCTGGTTCGATGAAAGTTCAACAAGTTTCGGTGGAAGTTAGGTACCATTTGGTGGGAATTTTAAGTTTTTTGGTGATAGTGCGGTGTTAGTTGGTGGACCCCTATTATGTTCACCACTTTTCGATACGAACCTACCTAATTTCAACACCAAAGCTGAGGAAAGGCTACTAAATTTGGAGTTAAGTAAGAGATTCAATGACATTTTTGAACCGGAAGGTGAGCAAGCTGATAATATAGATTCTGAAGGACAAGAGACACCCCCTCAACATACAAATAATAAAAATACTACCCACAATAGCACCATGAGTGGTTCACAGTCACAGCAGCAAACACCCCCACAGTCGCAACCGCAGTTTCAGCAGCAACAACAGAAGCCGCCACAACCAATCATTCCACCTCGACCGATTCTGACCGGGGTGAAATATCCGGGGGATGACTCCGATGCGCATGTTCGCACATTCAAGATCAGTTATGCAGTGTTGAATCATCCACCAGATTTGGCGTACAAGGCCATTGTATTTCAGGCCACATTGGTTAATGAAGCAGCAAGGTGGTTGACTGAATATGATATTAATCATTTCGGTAACTATGATGATGTGAGAGACGCGTTCCTACAGAGGTTTTGTTTGAAGAAGAACCCTGCAGAAATCTTTGACTATTTGCAGAACATTCGATAGAAACCACACCAGAGTGTCGAGGAGTATGCGACACTGTTTAGAACTCACTTAAGGCAGCTGCCTCCGGCACATGCCAATCTGCCAGATGATGTCATAACACAATGGTTCATCAATGGCTTGAAGCCACAGTTAAAACAGATTATGATCATTCGTTGTGTGGGCGAAATGACATTGGACGCTGTAATTGCAATGGCTTTAGAGTTGGAGCACAAAGTTGGAGGTTTCACGGAGGACCTAGAATGGTTGAAAGCAAGTAAGAATGTAATTGAGGATCCGTCCAAACAAATGTACTGTACTAAGTGCAAGAATCCCGGTCACACCAGTTCCACATGTGCTCTTAATCAAATGTATTGTGCCATTTGTAATACGACGAGCCACTCAACAGAAACTTGTGCATATAACGCAAAGGTGCAGGGTAGAGCGGCCGTAAACGCCATAATACAGGAGCCAGGTCAACCAACAACCCATTATGTGCCGGCACAATTGCGAACCAACCAGCAGCAAGGATATAGGAACTACCGGGGTCAGTGTAACAACAATTTCAATCCAAATTGATGGCAGGCAGGTACATCAGTGGAAGGTACCTCTCTCCCACCCTCTCGATGTCATTTTTGTGGCGAGGTTGGCCATATTCGTAGATTTTGTAAAGAAGTTACAGAATACGACAAAAGAAAGAAGGAAAGACAGAATCCAATGACCAATATGGTTTATATCTCCCCAGTCGAGTCACAAGCAACCGTGGTACAGACAAGATCAGGAAAACAGTTGCAACCAGCAGCTGAGGTTTTCAAGCCCGGCATTCGTGAGCAGCAGCGGATGTTTGCAAAGGCTAGTCAATGGACAACTAAGGAGCCGACTATGTTCCCTGACCCAGTTCCGATAACTCAACCTTCTTTGCCAAATGCAAGAGTGAATACACAGAATTCTGCCTCGATAGCAGCAGAATCTCAACCAGAGACGGTAATGACCACAACACACTTAGACCAGGTCTGGGACATTATATCTAAGGCTTCAATCACACTCCTTCTGGGACAGTTGCTCGCCCTAGTTCCGGGAGTAAGACAGCAATTCCAACAGCGGATCAGCCCCGGACTTTCATGTACTCCGGCAACTGCGACCATACAACCAGAAATGGATCCTACGGTGGATCATTCAGTACCATTGATCACCGTTTGGTATAAAAACCAGAAGATCACACAAGTTTTAATTGATGGCGGGTCGGGTGTGGATATTGCAATAGTTACACTCTATAAGAAACTGGGTTGGACCCAAATTGAACCAGTGCAGTTCTTTGTGCGAATGGCAAACCAATCCAGAGTCCATCCAGTGGGACTAGTACGTAATTTTCCTATTACCTTGCAGGGAACTACATTTAAAATGACTTTTGTAGTCCTGGAGCTACCCGAATCTAGTCTCGACTACAACTTACTCTTCGGTCGACCATGGCTAAAGCAAGCCAAAGTCGTACAGGATTGGTCAGCTCAAGAGTTAATTTTTAAAGACAATCACCGGAAATATGTAGTTACATTGGATGTTATGCAACCTTGTGATCTTCATGCATGACCATATGTAGCGGAGCCAGTCCATATGTTGGATGGGCTATCTGATGATGAGAAGGAGGCTTTCCTCAAGACCAATAAGGACCTGATCTCAGTAGGTACTATAGATTTACAGTCGGTAGCAAATAATTGGAGTCCGGCAGCTTGTACGGTCATACCAATGACTGGAGAAGCAGAAATAGATGATGGCATAGCAATGGATGAATCAACCTTACAATAAGTGTTGTAGCCAGTTGATGACTTGGCAAAGCCTCGACAGTTTTATGTACCAGAGGATCAGTTGGTAACATACAATTTGGGAGATACGGTCAACCCGAGGCCAGTCAAAATTAGGGCCAGATTAGTAGAGAAATTCCAAGAAGATTTGGTACAACTCTTGCGTGAATTCGCAAATGTCTTCGCCTAGGATTACAGAGACATGAAAGGTCTTCACCCACGGATTTATCAACATCAGATAGTGCTCAAACCGGATGCGAAGCCTATCAAACAACCTAGTTATAAGATGAAGCCTAATTATGCGGCACAGGTGAAATCTGAAATTGATCGGTTATTGAAGGTGGGATTCATTGTGCCAATTGAGCATGCGGAGTGGATATCACCAATAGTGATAGTGCCGAAGAAAAACAAGCAGTTACGCATTTGTGTCGACTATCGAAAACTTAACGCAGCCACCGTATCGGATCCGTTCCCTCTTCCTTTTCTAAATATAATGCTCGATAGGGTAGCAAGTCACGAAATCTATTCTTTTCTGGATGGCTACAGCGGATATAATCAAGTATGGATGGTGGAACCAGATATACCAAAGATAGCATTCATCACCAACTAGGGCATTTATGCATGCACCGTAATGTGGTTTGGGTTACAGAATGCCCCAAGTACATTCCAAAGATGTATGCAGGAAGTCTTTTCACCTTACTTGACCACGTTTATGCAAGTATATTTGGATGATTTTTCATTATTTGGTGACACTTTAGCACACCTGTATCATTTACGGTGTTGCTTTGAAAAGTCTCGGGAGTACCAATTATGTTTGAATCCTACCAAATCAGTTTTTGCGGTCTCCTGTGGCAAACTGCTCGGTCATATCATCTCTCAACAAGGAATTCAGGTAGATCCCGATAAAGTAGCAGCCGTGTTGGAGGCACGAGTCCCAAAGACACCGAAAGAAGTTATGCACTTTCTTGGTCAAATCTGGTGGCATGGCAGACACTTACGGTGGTTAGCTCATTTAGCGACACCACTTAACCGGCTTATGACCAGCGCTCCGCAGAAGTATGAATGGACACAGGAGTGCCAAAGTGCATTTGATCGTTTAAAGGTCTTATTGACGCAGGCTCCGATCCTACAACCGCCTGATTGGGAACGGCCATTCCATGTCTTTGTGGATGCGTCATATATCGCAATTGGCAGTGTGCTAATGCAACAAACCGACAAATGGTTTCGGCCTGTGTACTATGCGAGTCCCAGACTAGCTCCTGCCGAGAGAAATTACTCTGTGATAGAACGCGAGTGTCTTGGTTTGGTCTACTCTATTAAGAAGTTCAGGCATTACTTGTTGGGATGAAAATTCACATACCGGTCCTCACGTCTCCGCGGATTGACAAGTAAAGGAGGTGGTGCTTATGCTTGAGCTACACCAAATTTTACTTGTCAATCCGCGGAGACGTGAGGACCGGTATGAAGACCACGAGCAAGTGAAAGCTCAAGTGCGTGAGTGAAAGCACACAAATATGCACACACATACACACACACGCGCACAAAGTAAGATCAAAGAGAGGAACAATGGAAAGTTTCGATTGCAAAAGAGTACTCTTCCAAAAGCTCTATTCTCTAACAAGCTAACCCCAAAAATGAGCTCTCTAGCTCTTTTTATAGTTTTTTTACTAGTTTTGGCCCTGTCCAGACCTAGTGTCCGGCCTAGTTAAAAATTAGGTTCCAGGGCTTATTTGAGGGCTCAAACGAAGTCTAAAAATTATGAAAATTGGTACGATGGTACTTCTAATACTCCTCAAGCTCGAGGACTCCTCGGCTTGAACAAAATGGAGTTATAAAATGGTTTTTAGTGATGAAAATCACTATTTTTGTAGGGGATTCTTCTGAAAATTTGACATACACTTCTTGGAGCTCCCTACTTGCTCCCTTTCCTTGTGTGTCCACCTTTTGATGTGCTTCCATGCTTTGTCCTTGACTTTGAGCTTCAACACTCCCCCCCCTCTCGAGTCTGTCGTCCCTGACAGACCCTTGTTGTAAGAGTTGTTCCATGTAGTGCTTTGAGAGGTGGTGTCCATCCTTTGTATGAGCTTGTTCCTTGGATTCCAGCAAGAATGTGTCGTTGTGAGCTTTCAAAACTGCAAGTTGCTCAAAAGAGGTTGTCAAGATTGACTTGGAGCAACTACTGGCTTCAATTTGCTTCCGAGATATGGATGTTGTTCCCATGACGTCCGCCAGCTCTTCCAACGATGATGTTGAGAGCAGTCATGCCAACTACTCATAACCCATAATGAATGATGGGTAAGTGTGTTCGTGCCTAGGTTGAAAAAAGTATGTGCCTTGTGCACGGCCTTGTAATGTAGCCCTACGCATGCTTACTTGGAAAATGCATTGGAAGAAGTATGGTGCAAAAATTGCGGGTCTTGAGCTAAGTGCTCAAGGGTACGCTGACGAAGAGGTTTCCTAATCTATCATGGTTATGGTGTTGCCAGAGTAAAGATACTTACCGTGGTGAAGGGTTGATTGATGTCTGTCTCTTCATGTTGTATACCCGGCATTGGTGATGGAACATTGGCGATGAATGTCCATGTTGCTGGTCCACCGAAGAGATTTTGTGAGTGGCTGATCATGTCTCCTCTTTTCAAAGCATCATTTGCCAAATACTGAGAATTGAATTTCTTTATATTCTTTGGCAAACAACATTGGCTAACTACACCAAGCTTAGTTTCACATATTCTCTTTAGCTCACCATACGCAGGAGTCTTCTCCTCCCGAACTATCCTTTGCAGATATCTCCTTGGATGCTCTCGTACATGAAGGAGTTAAGCATCACTCAAGTTGCGGACCTTCAAGCTCTTCATTCCTACCATGGTAAGAGAAAATCATAGTTTTAGATGCCATGTTCATGCCAAGTGCTTGCCATCTACCAAATAAGGCAGCAATAATATCATCTGCTAGCCGAGACACACTTCTATCCAAACTGATAAATGCCCAGTAATCAATAGTTCCATCTTCAACTGAGCATGTCTCATTCGTGTTCCAAGAGCGAAACCTGGGAATAAGTTTTGACTCCCTTTTTTTTTTTTTTTTTTTTTAAGGCACAATGTCACCAAACAAGAAGATAGATGTTAGTATCAAAAAAAAATCTTTGACATATGTCAATGTGCTCTTGTGCCTGGGATTCTCAGGTGTGTCTATGCATGGCCGTGTAATGTGGCCCTATATTAATGCATACTTTGGAAATGCATGACCTGAATGGTGCAAAAGACAGGGTTGTGCAAGGAGCACATGGTTGTCGCCCGTCGAGGCTTGATGTTACTTGCAGATGTTGATGTCATCTTTGTTGGAGGTATCCATTGGATCTCGAGATGACCACAGATCCTTCCTCTTGATAGGGACCCATTTTAGAACAACATTTGACACTGTAGAGATTACTTCAGGCGTCTTCCTCGTTGGATGCTTTCTGAACTGTGGTATCCAGTGTGGTTGGCGCTTTCGTTTGATGGAGGCTACTTGTACTTTTGGCTTCCAAACCCATATCCTTTTTGCACGTCTTCCTACTATTGTTGAAGAGCTGATTTGATCTTCTTTCGGTCTCGGTACGTGGTTCTTACCCTCTTCTCTTTTTGGCTTCTTTGTTGAGACCTTTCGCATGTGGGAGAACATAGGTTGTTGTAGATGTAAGAGCTTCTTAGGTACCCACATCTGTAATCGCCCTTGTTGGGCTGCAACTAATTTCTTAGGCACCCAAACTTGTTGGATACCTTGTGATTGAGCTTGTCCGAGCTGCTTCCTTCGTCTTCTGACCTGGTTGGCTTGCCTGGATGGGATTTGTGGGGGCAAGACTGGTGGTTTCTCTCCTTTGCGTACCCAGATCTGTGCCATGCTCGGAACTGCTTTCTTATCGAATGGTGTCTTTCTGTTTGATGTAGCAATTGTCGTGATCGGTTGTGTTTGCCTCTGTGGTGGACTTACTAGTGTGGCTACTTGATTCTTTGGAGAAGAAGAAAGATCCACCCGCCTTCGAACCTGTTCTTCCACGATTGACTCCTTCTGCATCATAGAGCTTTTGACACATACAACATCTTCTTCCATATGATTAGTCTTAGAAGAGCTAAGAGAGTGTGTGGTGCCATGATCTGGGAGCATGCAGTTCTCTTCTAATGTAATGCATTGTTCATGTACCCAAACTTGAAGAATTTGACTTCTTAGGTTTAAGTTGACTGCATTGTCATAAATCCAATCTTGTCCTAAGACAAGTGGTTCTGTAAGGTTCTCATCTTGACACACTAGCACTTTGACTTTCATTGGAACATCTTGCAGGTAGATGGGAAGTTCCACCTCGCCCAAACAAGGGGTTTCCACACCTCCCAATCCTATGAGATAAGCTTCTATGGGATTGATGTTCAACTGCAAGTCTTGGCAGTAGGAAAGTCTAACTGCACTACTTGCTGCACCTGAGTCAATCAATGCTTTCACCGTCCTTGCACCCTTCCCTTGTCCTATCTCTATGGTCACAAAGGGTCTTCGGTCAATGAATTGAGAAGTCGCTATGCCTGACTTTTGGCACATATCCATGTGATATTTTGGGGCTTTTGAGTTGACATCTAGGCCTAATCGCCTTAACTTATTTCGCCTAATACGCTCTCTGGCCTCTGCCTGTGCTTCTTCTCTCACTCTTAACTCTTCTTCTTTTCGTTTCTTAGCAGTGTTGAGTCTCATTAGCATGTCCTCTGTAAGAGGTTCTTGATATAACTTGACCCTACAACCACTAATATAGTTTGGCAAGATATCACCTTCTAAAGTAGCCAATTGAACCGCGCCGCTAGTGGAAATTCTGTTAATGATCATGGGTCCATATTGTGAAGAGAGATGGTGGATGCAATCCAAAGATGAGTAGGTGCCGCTACAACCAGCTTCACACCAGCCAACTGAGACTTCAGAGTTGATTAGTAGACCCTTTGAGCTTCCTAAATCCACCAAAATATCAGCCAAGTACTTTGGAACATGTATCCCAAAAGTTTAAGTCAAGACAGGCTAGTTGCGAAATGACTAGCTCCCAAAACTTGCTATTTTTGGACATACACCTGCTGGAAAAAATGAACAGTGCTCTCAACCTGGAAGGAATTAGAAAAATTCCTTTTGGGCATAGCAAATAGACTTAGCAAGCTTCCTATTCCAAGTTAAAACACTTCAAATGATGGACTGAGCACTGAGAACAAGTTTCATCAAGTTCTGGAACATTCCCACAATTCTCGGGGCTCTGCAGAGATAGACCAGTAAGCAGTAAAATGCAGATATCTCCAAAAGTATAAATCCAATGACCTTGAAAATTTATAGGTAGAAACTAGACAGTGAGAGCTATCCAACGCACTTTAAAACACTGAAAAAGGTTCAGTAAAACTCGAGATATGACCTTCTGAAGTTACTGCTCTGAGTGAGTATAGCAGAGAACAAAACAGAGAGGTAGATGATAATAAATGTATAGATTCACATATGATTACAACCACATTGGCAATGAATCTTTGCACAATGGGAGTAGAATGATAGAGCTATGGAGTAAGCTCTTCAATCTCTACAAAATGACATGAAGTGGTCACGTACAAGGCTTGCTAATCGCCTCTTCCTTCTTGCTCCTTTTATAGCAATTCTTGGAGGGAGTTTTGAATTCGAATTCGAATGGCTCCACCTAAAAGTGATCCCCAAAGTTAGGAGAGATTCCCTCAGCTCAAAAATTCGTGATTTTGGTAGTTGGAGCCACGAATTTGCTTTTACATCATGGATGAGGTAAGCCATCCTTTTACTTTTTTCTTTTTCCATTTACAAGAGATAAAATGTACTCTTTTACAAGAGGTGTTCACATGACTACTCATGTGACTTACAAATGAGGATAATATCAAGCATATCAAGCATGTAGGCTTGGGCAAAATGCACCAACAGCTCCCCCTCAAGCCTAACATGCTTGGCCTCCAAATAAGTCTTCAATTGTCCTTGATTTCCTGCAAACCAATCATCAACTTGAATCTACTTAATTTCGTACCATCAAGAGCTTTCGTCAACATGTCTGCACATTGCATATCTGTAGAGACGTAGGATAGTTGAATATCCTTGCTCATTAGCTTCTCCCTTACATAATGGTAGTGGACTTCAATATGCTTGGTTCTAGCATGGTATACCGGATTAGCTGCTAGATGTAGTGAGCTTGTGTTGTCACCAAAAATGTGAGGTGTTGAAGAATGAAGTCCAAGATCTGTGTACAAAGATTTTAACCACATGATTTCTTGAGTTGCATTAGCCAAACCTCTATATTCAGCTTCAGTAGAAGATAATGCCACGGTTGGTTGCTTCTTCGATGACCAAGAAATGATTTTTGAACCTGCAAATGATATATACCCTGATGTGCTTCTTCTATCATCTTTAGATCCGGCCCAATCTGCATCTGAGTAGACCTTTAGCTCAATATCTGAAGTATATGAATAGAACAAACCTTCATTCATGGTCCCCTTTAGGTACTTGAGGACTCGCTTGGCCGCTTCCATATGTGGTCTTCTCGGCTTATGCATAAACTGACTCAATATGCTAACACTATAGCATATATCCACCCTTGTGAGTGTTGCATAGTTCAAACTTCCAACCAAGCTTTGATAGCTTGTGATGTCTTCAATTGGCTCTCCTTCATAAGCACTAAGCTTATGATTTTGCTCCATAGGTGTACCTGCACACTTTGTATTTTCCATCTTGAACTTGACGAGCATGTCATGGACATACTTCCTTTGTGTGATGTATATACCTGAATCTGTGTAGATCAACTCCAATCCAAGAAAATAAGTGAGTGGTCCGAGGTCACTTATTTTGAACTCCTCCTTCATTTGACTCTTTACCTGTTTGATTCCTTCAAGATCATTGCCTGTGATAATAATATCATCAACATACACACATAAATAGATCACTTCGGATCCATTCCTCTTTATGAACAAAGAGGTATCCGCCTTGCTAGCTTTGAATCCTTGGTCCTGCAAATAAGTAACCAATCTGAAATTCCAAGCTCTTGGAGCTTGCTTCAATCCATACAAAGCTTTCTTTAGTTTGCATACATAGTTAGGATGATGTGCATCCTCATATCCAGGAGGTTGTGCCATATACACTTCCTCAGAAATCCATCCATTCAAGAAGGCATTCTTTACATCAAGTTGATAAAGATTCCAATTTCTAGATGCAGCAAGACTTATGAGAACCCTAATTGTAGGCATTTTTGCAACAGGAGAGAAAGTCTCCTCATAATCAATACCATGGGTTTGAGCAAACCCTTTAGCAACTAACCTTGCTTTGTGTCTATTTATACTTCCATCTGGATTCCTCTTGATTTTGTATATCCATCGAGATCCGATTATCTTCATAGATGGCTTGTTAGGTACAAGCTCCCAAGTGTCATTCTCCTTCAAGGCTTCCATTTCTTCATCCATTGCATCTCTCCAAGCTTTCTTGCTTTGTGCTTCTTCGAATGTGGTAGGTTCTTCATTGGTTGAATCCTTTGCAATGTAGATTGAGTGCTTGGTGACCAAAGAAGTATCATAACCAAACCTCTCTGGTTTCTTCTTCTCCCTCGAAGACCTTCTAAGTGGTTGATGTGAGCTCTCGGGTCCATATGTAGCATCCTGCATCTTTGCTTTACCTTTGTTCTTCCATAGCTTTAGTCTTTCCAAGTCTTCTAGGTCAATCTCCGAATCACTTTCTTCAATCTGCTTTGGCTCCTTCGGTTGAAGTGAGGGAAAGTCTTCATCCAAGTCATATGGCAGCTTCACTTTCCTGTCATCATCAAACCATGATTTGTTTTCATCAAAAATTACATCTCTACTCACAGAAAATCCTTTATTGGTTGGATTGTACAATCTATATCCTTTTTGGTTTTGATCATAACCAATGAATACACACTTCTCTGCCTTGGGATCCAATTTCCCTCTTACTTGAGAAGGAATGTGAGCATAGGCTAAGCATCCAAAGATTTTACAATGCTCTAGACTAGGTCTTCTTCCATTCCACACTTCATATGGAGTGGTTCCATCTAGTGACTTAGATGGAAGTCTATTTATGAGATATGTGGCTGTCGACACAGCCTCTGCCCATAGGTAGTTCGGCAATCCCTTTTCATTGAGCATGGACCTTGCAGCTTCGACAATAGCTCTGTTCCTCCTCTCTGCTACACCATTGAGTTTGGGTGTATACCTTGTAGTGACTTCCCTTTTAATGCCTCTTTCATGCAAGAAGGCATCAAATTCAAAAGAGAAGTATTCTCCTCCACCATCTGATCTGAGTCGTTTCAAAGTCCTACCTGTTTGGTTTTCAACAAGAGCAATATACTTCTTAAAGCAATTAAACACTTCATCCTTGTGCTTCATGAAAAACAGAATGGTCCACCTGCTACAATCATCTATGAAAGACACATAATATCTTGAGCCTGATATAGATGGCTCCTTACTTGGACCCCACACATCCGTGTGCACTAGATCCAAAGGATTTTGATACATATATCCTTTATTATTGAAAGGTTGTCTATGAGCCTTGCCGAGTTGACAAGCTTCACACTTATAAATCATGTGTTGCCTTGTGATATTAGGCAAACCAAGTACACTTTGGTCCCTGCAAATCTGTTTGAGTGTCCTTTCACCAATGTGAGCAAGCCTTTTGTGCCATATCTCCAACTCTGTTAGATTTTGAGATCCATAGCTAAACAAAGCTATGTTCTTTGTATCTTCCACTTCAAAAGTGAAAAGCCTTCCTGTCTTTTCTCCTTTGGCAATCCTTCGAAAGCCTTGCCTTGGGTCTTCAA
This sequence comes from Ceratopteris richardii, assembly GCA_020310875.1. Lineage (NCBI taxonomy): Eukaryota > Viridiplantae > Streptophyta > Polypodiopsida > Polypodiales > Pteridaceae > Ceratopteris > Ceratopteris richardii. Next base: position 24,195,962 of record CM035435.1, on the reverse strand, counting down.
CATATGCTCCAAATCGATTGAATCTAACCTGCAATCCTTTTTCAACAATCTGTCCAACACTTATTAAATTTTTGGTAATTGTAGGGACATACAAGACTTTGCTTAAGAGGTTCATATTCCCATCTGATGTCTTCACATTACCTATCTTCTCCACTGAGTGCTTTGTGTCATCTCCTGTCTGCACTTCATGCTTGTTATGAGGATCTTCCAAATCAGAAAGTAAAGCCACATTTCCTGCTACATGGTTCGAGCATCCCGAATCAATGTAAAATATGTGATCATCATCCTTACCCTTCTTCGTTGATAGATTCATAATCAATAATGAATCTTCTTGACTTTGGTCCTCTGCATAGTTATTGTAATCTCTTCTTCCTCTATGGCCACTTTGATAGTTGTTGTTGTTGTTGTAATTGTTGTTGTAGTAGTTGTTGTTGTAGCCTCCATTGTACCTGCCTCTATTTGATCCATAGCCACCTCTATTGAATCCTCTTCCTCTTGAGTTCCTCGGGTTCCTGAAACATTCTTCAGTAGTATGGTTAGATAAGCCACATATGTTGCAAGGTTGAGATGATTGGAATCTCCCCCTGCCTTGCTTTCCACCTCTGCCTCTTCCTCTAGCTCTTCCTCTACCTGCAAAGTTTGCTTGGAAAGAGCTTCCTTCATCTTCATTCTTCCTATTCTTTGACTTGTCCTTGACCTTAGCTTTATCAGAATATAAGGCAGAAGTTTGATTACCTCTTGAGGACTCACCACCTTTGCTAATCTTTGCTTCATGAGTGAAGAGTTGGCCCATGAGTGTGTTGAGGTCGGGTACATGCATATCCATGTATAAATCCATGGCTGTTGTGAATGACTCCCACTTGTCGTCTGCTTTGATTCCATTCATGATTTGTCTTATGATTTGCTCCTCTTCAATTACCTCTCCAATGCTTCCAAGTTGGTCGGAAATCTCCTTCATCTTTGTGACATAATCAGTCACATTTTGCTTCGGGCTTTTCTTCATTGTTGTGAACTCCATCCACAATTGGTTCTTCCTTGCTCGAGTGTTGGAAGAGAAGAAAGAAGCAAGTGCATTCCAGGTTTCTCTTGATGTCTTGCATCCCTTGACATGAGGTAAAAGAAAATCAGAGATTGAGTTTAGAATATAGGACCTTGCAAGTGCATCCTTCGAACACCAATTCGAAAGTCCTTCCACTTCTTCATGTGATGGTTGCCCTTTGTTCCTCATGGTTGGCATTGCTTCATCTCCGGATATGAATCCATATAGATTCCTCCCTTGAAGGTAAGCCTCCATCCTTAGAGACCATGCCGGATAGTTGTTTCGATCCAATTTGTCAATTGTTGATGGAAATCCATCTCCCATGTTGCTTGACTATGCTCTGATACCACTGTGAAGAGAGATGGTGGATGCAATCCAAAGATGAGTAGGTGCCGCTACAACCAGCTTCACACCAGCCAACTGAGACTTCAGAGTTGATTAGTAGACCCTTTGAGCTTCCTAAATCCACCAAAATATCAGCCAAGTACTTTGGAACATGTATCCCAAAAGTTTAAGTCAAGACAGGCTAGTTGCGAAATGACTAGCTCCCAAAACTTGCTATTTTTGGACATACACCTGCTGGAAAAAATGAACAGTGCTCTCAACCTGGAAGGAATTAGAAAAATTCCTTTTGGGCATAGCAAATAGACTTAGCAAGCTTCCTATTCCAAGTTAAAACACTTCAAATGATGGACTGAGCACTGAGAACAAGTTTCATCAAGTTCTGGAACATTCCCACAATTCTCAGGGCTCTGCAGAGATAGACCAGTAAGCAGTAAAATGCAGATATCTCCAAAAGTATAAATCCAATGACCTTGAAAATTTATAGGTAAAAACTAGACAGTGAGAACTATCCAACGCACTTTAAAACACTGAAAAAGGTTCAGTAAAACTCGAGATATGACCTTCTGAAGTTACTGCTCTGAGTGAGTATAGCAGAGAACAAAACAGAGAGGTAGATGATAATAAATGTATAGATTCACATATGATTACAACCACATTGGCAATGAATCTTTGCACAATGGGAGTAGAATGATAGAGCTATGGAGTAAGCTCTTCAATCTCTACAAAATGACATGAAGTGGTCACGTACAAGGCTTGCTAATCGCCTCTTCCTTCTTGCTCCTTTTATAGCAATTCTTGGAGGGAGTTTTGAATTCGAATTCGAATGGCTCCACCTAAAAGTGATCCCCAAAGTTAGGAGAGATTCCCTCAGCTCAAAAATTCGTGATTTTGGTAGTTGGAGCCACGAATTTGCTTTTACATCATGGATGAGGTAAGCCATCCTTTTACTTTTTTCTTTTTCCATTTACAAGAGATAAAATGTACTCTTTTACAAGAGGTGTTCACATGACTACTCATGTGACTTACAAATGAGGATAATATCAAGCATATCAAGCATGTAGGCTTGGGCAAAATGCACCAACACATATCCTCGTTTTTCCAACTTACGGGCATGTTGTTTTAGTGTGTAAACCAACACTAGATCTCCCTCTTTCAGTCCCTTATCCTTAATGTGTGCATCGAAGTATGCCTTTTGCCTTTTCTTTGCAGCGTAGATGCATGCAGCCGCTCGTAGCCTTGTCTCACCTAAGCGTTCTAGATCAAAGATCCTAGAGGACAATTCATGTCCATTCCACTCATGCTCTTGTGCTACTTTTAATGCTGGGATTAAGAAATCTAAAGGTAGCACAGCATTCTGTCCAAAGACCATCTGAAATGGGGTGGCATTGAGTACTGTTTTGTAGGCAACTCGGTAAGCCCAAACAGCATGATGAAGTTGTTTGTCCCAATCAGAGCGTTTATTATTTACCAGTTTTGTCAATACGTTACAGAGGATCTTATTGGTGCTCTCGGTTTGTCCATTAGCTTGGGGGTGATAGGGGGGAGACTTCTTATGTATCACCAAGAATTCTTGGAGAAGATTTTCAATGACTTCATTCAAGAAGTGTGTGCCTCTATCGCTCACTAACTCTATTGGTAGTCCATATCTCGTGAACACATTCTCGAATAAGAACTTAGCCGTAGTCTGAGCATCATTCTTTGTTGTGGCTTTCACTTCTACCCACTTTGTAAGGTAATCTGTGGCTACAATAATATATTCTGCATGGGAGTTTCTAGCTGGGGGGTTAATAGGACCTATGAAGTCTATGCCCCACTTCGAAAATGCACGCCCTCCCATCATTGGCCTTAAAGGCATCTCGTCTTTTCTAACTGGGTATTGTGCACGTTGGCATGTGTCACATTTCTTCACATAGGTATGTGCATCCATATGAAGAGTGGGCCACCAAAGTCCTGAGAATAGAATGGTCTTGATTACTCGATCAGGACCGAAGTGTCCACTTGCAACACCACTATGTGCAGTCTCTAAGACCTTTAAATAGTCTAATTCATGAACGCACAGTCTTAAGTAACCATCTTTGCCTCTTCGGTATAGGTTGTCTCCTACTAAGGCATAGCCTTGAGCCTCTTGTGCCATGCTTCGTCTTCTTGCTAGACTAGCCTCTTTGGGTAATCTTCCCGACCTCATAAACTCTACCAATGGAGCACTCCAATCTGGAATTAATGACACTTGATAAAGGGTTGCATGCTCCACTGGGGGTCTCTCTCTGCACATTGGACAATTCTTAATCCACTCATGTATTTCTTTGTCCATGCTAGGCCAATACACTCCTAAACGTTTCAAATTCTGCAATGTTCGTTGTTTAGAATAGTGATTTCCTAGCATTCCTTCATGGGCTTGTTGCAACCAACTATTATGTTCATCATCCTCGACACAACAAGCTAATACACCCTCCGTATCTTGTTTGTACATGCTTCCTGCCAATATGTGATATTTTTGTGATTTTACAATTTCTTCTTGTGATGTTTTCACATTCTTATTTGCAGGGCCGAAGGTTAGGACTGGTACCAACTTATTTGCCCATTTAGGAACAACTTCTAAATTGAACAGATAAGCATCGGGTAGTTCATCAGACACTCCTTGTGGTGACTCTCCTGAAGTGATGCGAGAAAGGTGATCTGCCCGAAGGTGGGTTCTACCTTTCCTGACAACAACTTCAAAGTCATACTCCATTAGTAAGAGGAACCATCTTACTAAGCGTCCAGTATTGCAAGGTTTATTGACCAAATATAACAAAGCTTGATGATCAGTGAAAAACTTGAACTTGTTGGCCAATAAATAGTGTCTAAACTTCTTCACAGCATATACCATGCCTAACCCCTCTCGCTCAGTTGTGGTATAGTTCCGTTCAGCTGCAGTGAGCTATCTACTAGCATATGCTATGGGCAAATCTAAGTTTCCTTCACTTGTGGGTTGTGCAAGCACACATCCGATGGCATGATTGGATGCATCCACATGGACATGGAATGGTTTATTCCAATCAGGGGTGGTCAGTATTGGTGCTGTGCACAAACGTTTCTTCAGTTCATTGAAAGAGTTCTCGCATTCATCGTTCCACTCAAAATTAGACAACAAGGCATAAAGGGGTCTAGCTATGATTGCGTACATGTGGATAAACCTGCGGTAATATCCACAATGGCCCATAAAAGCTTGAACCTCTTTAACATTCCTCGGCCTTGGCAGCTTCGCTATGGCTCGTACCTTATCTTCATCTGTTGAGATTCCATTCTTAGAAACAATATGACCTAAGATTTTACCTTGACGCACCATGAACACACACTTTTCTGGGTTCAGACACACTCGATATTCTCTACACTTGTTGAAGATCTGTCTGAGCTCAGGAATGTGGTATCTTCTTTCTTGGGAATGAGCACATAAATCGTCCACATACACTTCTAAGCTCTTTCGCAAGAACTCTTTGAAGACATGACACATGAGCCTTTGGAATGTTGCAGGTGCATTGGTGAGCCCAAATGGCATCACACGAAATGCAAAGATTCCCCACTCTGTAGCAAAAGCTGTTTTGTGTTGATCTTCTGGGGCAATGGCTACTTGATTGTAACCTGAAAATCCATCAAGGAAGCTATAAACTTCCTTGCCTGCAACACGCTCCAAAAGGTGTTCTGTGATTGGAAGTGGATAACTATCTCTGATAGTAGCGGCATTAACTTTTTTAAGGTTAATACACACTCGCAACTTTCCGTTCTTCTTGGGCACCACTACAATGGGGGACACCCATTCAGTATGCTCAATCTCATAGATGAATCCAGCTTCAATCAACCTATCAATTTCTTCTTTTATTTTGGTTGCATAGGTATCATTATATGTGTAGGGCTTCTGTTTGGTGGGCTTGGCATCAGCAGTCATGGGGATAGTATGAGAGCAAATTCTTGGATCTACCCCTTTCAAGTCTCTATAGTGCCACGCAAACACATCCCTATATTCCCTTAATAGAGCTACAAGCTCCATTTCTTCTCTTGCACTTAGGTCATCTCCTATATATGTGCATCTCTCTTCGTTCTCTTCGATGGTCACTACAATCTTCTTGGTCTTTTCTTTATTATCATATGATTCTCCTATGATGGCCTCTCTCTTAGGCATTCGTACCAAAATTTTGTGGTCGTCAACTTCATATTTCTTGAAGTTTTCTGGTACTTCAAACAATGATTCCTCCTCTTCTTGTTTCACTGCTTTTCTTTTCTTTTTCTTTTGACTACTCTCACTTCCATCCTTTGAATTTACTGTTTTAATACTTGTGAGAGGTTCTTCTTCTTTCTGGGTGAACACTCCGATATCTTCTAGATAGTGCTGCTCTGAGTTAAAGCAACTATCCATCACAATAGACTCCAGATCATCGTCATTCTCTTCTTCTTCTTCTATGACATCACTAGGGTCACATTCTTCTAGCAAGGGCTGACACATGAACACTGAGATATCATAACCTTCCTCATCACAATGAGGTGTCCATTGTTCTTCATTGACAGCAATGTCCATGGTGGCTAAGATTTCTGGCCAGCCATGAGGCTCAAACTCCTCATCTGGAAAGATCATCGGTATGTAGGCTGGGTCTCCAACTGGTCTATCTCCTGGCGAAGTTCCTTCTTCTCTTGCCTTCAAGCGTTTTTCCTCTTCCTCTGCGACCTTGCACATCCACAAATGAGTATCTTCATGCAACCATGATGGATCTGGTGAACTTCCAGAATGCACAGAGATGGAATCTTCTTTCGCTTTGTGGATAGGATTCCACTGTAGGGGTGGTACATCTCTGAAGGAGTAATCCTTCAAATTGACCTTGGTGGTGACCCCTAAGTGTTGTAAGTACAAGGAGTTGGTTCCCCAATCCTGTACTATTTGCAATTGTCGTAGGAAGGGTCTTCCTAGGATCATCTCATAAACATTATTTTTCTCAAAGTCACATATAGCAAATGTGTGCTCAAACTCTACACCACAAGTGGTTAGAGTTATCCCTTCGAGCAATCCTAGAGGTCTTTCAAAATGGCCGTCAGCCATTTGAAGCTTCATTCTAGTTGGTCTTAATGTGGGTTTGCCCCATTGCTTCCACAAAGAGGTGGTCGCAATAGCAACACCTGCACCTGAATCTATGATTGCTTTGGTTGTGTAACCTTAGTAGGTGATGGGAAGATAAGTATTACCTTCTTCACCCTCACACATGTCCCCTATTTTGTCTAGAGGTATCTCTGGTACTTTTTGCTTAGAGCCTGTTTTTGGCATATTGGACTCAAGTTCTGGGACCTGATCCTTCACATGATTCCATAGCTCAGGTTTTGCTTTGAGCAGCTCTTCTACAGTGAGGTGACATTGAACCTTAGTGTTCTTCACGACATTAGTATTCCTTGGAACCACTGAGTCTTCATTTCTTACCAGTATTGTGGGAGCTCTAATCTGGAGAGATTCAGATTCCCATGGGCTTGGAAATTGAGGCAGTTCTTCTAAGGTATTAGATTCAAAATCTAACCTTTCGTCTTCTTGTTGTTCTGCTTCATCTCCGTAAATAGATGGAATGTCTTGGGGAAATTGATCATGAAGATCATCAATCTCAGGAATAGGAGGGGAATTACCCTTCTCCTTGGCCCATTTCTCTTCTTGTATTTCCCGCAAGAACTCTTGAGAGTACTGTTGAATTGAAGGAGGTATTCCAACATCTGTGGAATTAGGAACATAAGCTCCCATTGGTGGTGAGCTTCCTCTTTCAATAACTGCTTGAGCCTGTGGAGGTAAAGAAACTTGTGGTTTGTTTACCAACTGTTCTAATCTTTCTAGTAACCCTTGGAAATGCAAATCTGGTTTGATAGAGTTTGTTTGATTGAACTTTTGACTAGTCTCAAGTATAGCTTGAGCTTGTTCTACCATTTTCATGCACATTTTCATTCGTTCAATCTCTAAATCCGCTCTAGGGTAACTCTTGTCTAGATTTGCAGCTGTTAGCCCTTCTTGAAGACGAGCCTGGTAGGCCTTGAACATCATGTCCAAGCCTTCTGGGGTTGGATCTGCAAGAACAGACCCTGGTTGCGGTCTATTTACAATGGGTGGTGGGGTGGGATGAGGTGGAGTGGATGGAGTTTCGGCATGCGATGGGCTTTGAGATGCAATGTCTTCTATTTTTGTTTTCGCTTCTTTTAAGCTTTCTTCTAGTTCCGATAACTTTTTATTCCACTTGCGATTGGCCTTCTCTCTGGTATCCTTCCATGTTCTTGTTTTCCTCTTACTAGGTTCTCCTGATTCACTCAACTCTGATTGTTCTGCTGGTTTATCCTGTTTTAAGGCTTGTGCTCTAGTGACAGCTTGTATAGGAGCCACATTGCTACTACTTGAACTTGAATCCGTCACTAAGCCTACCACATTGATGGGTGTAATACTGGGTGCACTGGAGGGGTTTCTTGGACAATCTCTAGGGAGATGGTCTTTGCCACAATCAGGACAAAAAGCCTGTATTGTGATAGCCTGTCCTTGACTCGGAGATGGTGGGTGGGAACAGTCACGAATGAAATGATCACCTTGACATCTAAAACAAGATCCTCTAGGGGCTTGTGGTCTCATTTGTCTCAATTGGGGCCTAGGGTTAGGATTTGTGTACATGACATTGGAGTATTCTGGCTCCCAATTTTGCTCCATAGGTGGTGCCTCATATTGATACGAGTAAATCTCACTATGTTCAGGTGACTCTGTGTAATAAGCATGTGGACTACCTTCATGGGAGTAGTTTGAACTATGAGCATGAGAGTCATTCTCTGAGATCAATGGGGTTAGTGGCACCAATGCTCTATTTGGATTTTCCTCTCCCACAGCATACTTGACTGGAATCACGTTGGCAGGAGTTGGTGGTTGGTTTCCCAAGACAGGTTGTGGCCTATATGGTGCCTGATATTGCTGTTGTGGTCTATAATATGGCTGTTGGTATTGGTTCTGATACCTACCTTGTGGGTAAGGTTGCTGATAATTCTGTCTAACAGCCTACCTATTGTAGGGACAATCTTGAGCCGTATGGTTTGTGTACTTCCTTTCAATAGTGCAGTATGGGGTATTCCTTTCTCTCATGTTCTGGTTGTGCATTGGGCATACATTAGCCATGTGGTTGCCTCCGCAAGTATAACACCGATTCAATGGAGTGACTCTCTGTGTTTGTTTATTTTGGACTCCAAGCCTCTTGGCAACTTGCTAAGCTATCTCCTCTATTTCTGTGGAGGTTTTTGAAGTATGACTAGTAGAACTATCTGAATCCTTATAGAGTTTGGATAATCCTAACTCTTCACCCAAGTTATCTTCTATATCAATGCACGTCCGCACACACTCTTCTATGGATCTAGGCTCTTTCAAGTACACATATGATCTTAACTTTGTGCTCAGTAAGCCATCTAAGAACAAAGCCACTTGTTTGGCTGGTGTGGGTAACTCTGGAGTAGGGCATCTTTCTAGGTACTGTCTGAACCTTCTACCTGCTAGTCGCACTATTTCTTGGGGTGTCTGCTTGAAACTGTGGATCAAGGATGATGCCTGATACCACTCTTGGAAAATTCTACAATGAATTCGTCTAGCAGTTGACCTATATCGCGATAGTTGCGACTACTCAGTGGTTAAAACCAAGCTAAGGCAGTGCCCTTAAGAGTCAGACCAAATGCCTCGTACTGGGTGAACAAATCCTCAACCTGTTCAGCTCTTAACACTTGTTTGAACTCGGCCACATGATCATAAGGATCTCCTGACCCGTCAAAATAATTCTTCATTGCCTTGATCACTTGAGTGGGTCTAAGGGTTCTTGGGTGCTCTCGGGGTCTAGGCAATGGAAAGTCATGTTCATCTCTTTGTTGCCTATGTGCTTGATGTCTCTCTCTTTCAGGTCTTTCATTTTCAAATCCTGACCTATTCCTACCCACGGTGTGTGCAAAACTTACCTCAAGTCTCTCTCTAGTTCTTTCTCTCTGGGCTTCATGAGCGTGGGATGTTCCTACTCCTTGGAGGCCATGGGAAACATTGGATCTTGGTGGAGGGAAAATCGGTTCACTCTTCCAAGTATATGCATGTCTATCATGTTCTGTTACCAAGAAAATTTTCTCTGATGTGTTATCCAGGTAGACCACTTTGCCTGGTGTCTCTGGATCCTTGAACTCGTAGATGATGACTATGCCCAATTGACTAGGTTGATCTGGCTTGAATCTCCAAAAGGCTTCCTCTGTTTCTCTATTCAAAAATAGTTCTATGCTTTTGTTGTCTTGAGGGATCCAGTCTGGAGTGATCACTCTGGTCAAAACTGACTTGCCTCTAGGAGTCTGGGGTCCTTGTCCTACATTTCCTTGTTCTAGGTCTCCTATCTCATTCTCATGAATGATATTTCCAAACTCATCGGTCCTATCTGGTTGGTTGGTAACCACATACATGGTTCCTTCCTTATCAATGTATGAACCCTCTTCAAACTTGACCACCGGGTGTTCAAGTCCAAAGGATTGATCTGGATTTTTGAGTTGGACCACTGATCGCCTCAGGCCATCCTCATAGATGCGAGCACCTAATCGGTTGGTCCGAATATATTCCAATTGTGTCTTATAGGGACCTTCTGGTGTTTGTAGATGGGCTGTTCTTGAATTACCTGCATGTTTTCCCATGCTAAAAGACATTTCTGAATCACTTGTGTCTGAACTTAGTAAAAGATAACCACTTAGTTGTTGTTCCCAAGACTTGGATGTATGGTTGACACTAGCCTCAGAAGATCTAATGCTTTGTTTATCCTTGCCTAAGTGTCTACCAGATCTCAGGTTCATAAGCTTTAGTCAAGAGTTCAAATTTTCCCTTTGGTATGGTTCAAAATTCTTTGGAGCCCCCTTGGTTCCCTAGTCCCACTTGAGGATCAACTTCAAATTATCCTATCTCAAAATCAACGCATTATTCTTGAAAAAAACAGTTGAGATCGTGTAGGATTTGAAACGAGCTTTCCAACGAGCTATAGAGCTCAAAAAATGGACTTTGGATGAAAAAGTTATGTCAAATCAGGCTCCTGGGGGTCAAAATAGGCAAACAGGACCTTCTGGAAAAAATCGCGATTTTGTGAACTTTCAGAGAATCGCGATGCTGTGAACTCAGAAAATTGCGATGTTGAGCACAAAATTGTGTTTTTGAAAATCGCGATGTTGAGCACAAAATCGTGTTTCTGAAAATTGCGATGTTGAGCACAAAATCATGTTTTTGAAAATCGCGATTTTGACTCAGAGAATCGTGATTCACAAAATCGTGTTTTTGGCTGAAAATTGTGATTTGTGAGAATCGCGATTTTGAGCCCGCTGAAAATCGTATTTTCTTAGAATCGTGATTTTGACATGAAAATCGTGATGTTGAGCACAAAATCGTGTTTTTGAAGATCGTAATTTTGAGCAAAAATTCGTGTTTTCACAGAATCGCCTTTTTCACAAAATCGTGTTTTTGGCTGAAAATCGTGATTTGTGAGAATCGCGATTTTGAGCCCCCTGAAAATCGTATTTTCTCAAAATCGTGTTTTTGACATGAAAATCGCGATGTTGAGCACAAAATCGTGTTTCAGAGAATCGTGTTTTTTGACATGAAAATCGCGATTTTGAGCACAATCACAGAATCGCGATTCTGAGAATGACCACAGAATCGTGATTCTTTCAGCCAACTTTTAGGCGAGAAAACAGAAAATCGTGCTTTTTCAAAAAATTTTGAATTTTCATAGAATCGCGATTTTCATCACAGAATCGCGTTTTCTTGGCAAGAAATTCAAATTTCTGAGCGTCGGCAATGGCGAGCTCCGTATGAGCAGAAAATCATGAAAAAAACACAGCGCTTGCTCTCCATTGCACCTCCTAACTCCTTCCCACACAATGATGCATGAAAAATGGTATGAAAATGGTGAAAATGCACTAAAAAACAAGAAATTTCTATGAAGAAGAAGATGGAAGAAGGTGGAGATGATGATGATGATGAAGATGAAGAGGAAAAAAACAGAAAATGAACTGAAATGACATTTTTTTTTTTTAAACCTTCCAACATCGCAAATCTACGATCTTACCATCACAACGCTCGTCCTCGAAGCTCTCTCCCCGGCAACGGCACCAAAATTGGGTGTAGCTCAAGCGTAAGCACCACCTCCTTTACTTGTCAATCCGCGGAGACGTGAGGACCGGTATGAAGACCACGAGCAAGTGAAAGCTCAAGTGCGTGAGTGAAAGAACACAAACATGCACACACATACACACACACGCGCACAAAGTAAGATCAAAGAGAGGAACAATGGAAAGTTTTGATTGCAAAAGAGTGCTCTTCCAAAAGCTCTATTCTCTAACAAGCTAACCCCAAAAATGAGCTCTCTAGCTCTTTTTATAGTTTTTTGACTAGTTTTGGCCCTGTCCAGACCTAGTGTCCGGCCTAGTTAAAAATTAGGTTCCAGGGCTTATTTGAGGGCTCAAACGAAGTCTAAAAATTATGAAAATTGGTACGATGGTACTTCTAATACTCCTCAAGCTTGAGGACTCCTCGACTTGAACAAAATGGAGTTATAAAAATAGATAATGGTATTTACAATGGTTTTTAGTGATGAAAATCACTATTTTTGTAGGGGATTCTTCTGAAAATTTGACATACACTTCTTGGAGCTCCCTACTTGCTCCCTTTCCTTGTGTGTCCACCTTTTGATGTGCTTCCATGCTTTGTCCTTGACTTTGAGCTTCAACAGCTTCCCTTGTTTTTTGGTGGTCAAAGCTCGTATGAGTGACTAAAAACCACAAGTTCTTCTCCAAAAGTGGTTTGATAGTGCTAGAGTTTCAACCATCGCCATTGGATGAATGCAAAGATCGTAAGGCTTATGTTAAATCTCAAAAAGAATTCGGCATGCAACTTTGTCCATTGGATGTGAAGAAGATCTTATGGCGTAGATTCAAACACATGAAGAAAGGCACCTTTAAATACATTCATTGGATGGAGCTAAATCGAATGGTTGTGAAACCATATCTTTGGGAAGATCTCAAGATCCATTTTGAGCCTTTAGATCGTGAATCAATCGGACGGTGCCGAATGAACCCCGCCACTGAACTGCAGCTCGTCGTTTGTCATTTTCTGCCAGTTCACACACACCTCCATTGCTCATTGAATGCTTCCTATTTTGTCATCTTTTGACAGACACAACCTCCTAATCTTGGCCGTCCATGTGATATGATCTAATGGACACAAATGCCCACGACTGCTCACCTTTTAGAAAAAAATTTGTCATCTTGTGACAGGCACTCCCTCCTTCATCTCAACCGTCCGTAGGATTTTATCTAAGGGATACGAATATCCACGAGTTCATTCACACTGAGCACATACTTTAGATACATTATTTTATTTGTGAAACCACTAGTGGTTTTTTTTGTGGCCTTAAACCCTTGTTTTATTAATCTTAATCCCTAAAAATTAGGGATCCTTACAAGGCCCATGCAAGGTTCCTTTTTTCCCTAATGTCTTTGTGATTTCCAAAAGTATTTGATCCATGGTTTGGTTCTTCTGGAATTTTCCCTTTGTTTCTTGTCTGCATGACCATGGAGTCTATTTCTTCTAATTATACCACTCTAGTGGATGGTGATTGTACAACATTGGCTCCTTCTTCTATTCCATGATTATCTATTGAGATCATTTGGAGATGAGGCCCAGATGCAGATGCTTTGTTTTGTGGGCAACAATTTGTATAATGATCCCTGGCCTCTGGGCGATTCCTGCAATGGGGGGCATTTTCTGGCAGGGTGCATTTACTTTGATAATGTCCACACTCTCCACACTTGAAACAGATAATTGGCCTTTTAGGCCCATTTCCATAATTACCTCTAGGCCTTTGATTATAGTCATTACCTTGGTTGGAGGTTGGCGCCATTACATTGGTTGAGAATTAAGCACCTCCTTATGCCCAATAAAGTTGCGCAGGCATCCCTCTTGACTGACATTCATGGGCCTCTTGACCAACTTTCTTGCATAGCTAGCAAGTTACATTTAACAATGGACATTCACTTACTACATGACCCTACTTGCTGCACATGGTACACCATAGCCCACTTTTGATGCCACCCCCCTTGAGTTCCTGCAACTCCTGTCAAAGCTAAGCCAGGTCTTCTGCTTGGGCTTCCTCTTCCTTTTGTAGCTTCAATGCTTCAATTTCCCTCCTCAACTGAGTCACAACACTCTCCTCCTCTTTATGGGGCTTATTCCTTTTTAAGCTCTCAAGCTCTTTTCTTAGCTGAATTACTGCATCTTCATGATCTATAGGATATGATAAATTGGAAGAACTTGCCCCATATTGTTGTCTTATTTGTTCCAATCTTGTAGCTGTATTGATAAATTCTTCTATTGTTGCTATCGATAAAACCAACTCCTTTATTTTACATTGTGTTGATATGGGAATTGGTTTAGCCAGCCACTTCTTGATAAAAACATCATGGGGAGGATCTGGCAGTTTGGCCATTAATGCCTTAGCTCTAGTAACAAATTTTGGGAAGTTCTCCCAAGGACCTAGTCTTAAATTTTCTAATTCTTCAATAATGTTTTCAGTTGTGTTCCCTTGTTGGAACTGTGTCCTAAATGCTTCCTTCATCAATTCCCATGTGGTGAAATGGTTGTCAGCAAACTGACTAAACCATTTGTCTGCTAGCCCTTCTAATGGTGCAGGGAAAAGAATCAGAAATGTGTCCTCTCTTCCCATCAGACCCCTTGTTTTACATAATGCTAAGAATCTCCTAATGTGCTCATCTGGGTCTTCTTGTGCTCGCCCTCTGAAGGATGGAAATTTGATATTCAATCTAGAAAGTAAAGTTTCCAAATCTACCTGGGCTGCCATATTCTTTATTGATGATGTCGATGACAATGGACTGGTTGATCTTCGAATAACCTTCCTTCTTGTTGCTTTGCAAGGGACCCTCAAGCTTTGAGACCGGGTTGCAGTCATGAGCTGTTCATACTCCTCTTAGTTTAAGAGAATTCCAAAAGATTACCTCTTAAGTCAGTACAGTACTGTCAGTACCCTTGAACTCTTCTACACTTTGCAATTTGCTTCTTCTATGCTCAAATCTCCTTGTAGTCCCACCGGGCGTGCCAGATTTTGTTGGGGGATTCTTGTGCAGAAAGGGACTTGAGTGTTTGTAGGAGAAGGGAGAAATATAAGAAGAAAGCTACAGACACTAGAAGCTTCTATAGATTGATTATAAGGATAAAAGTACAATGGTGATGTACAATATAATCCAATGCTCTCTGTGCAAAATCCCAAAGAGTACACAATCAACAAGTTACAAAATACCCAAGGTTTTTGCTGCCGCCGACCTTCTCTGCACCACACCTCCACCTTCTCCAAGCTTGCACTTGTGCACACCTTGCACTCAAGCTTCCAATAGGGGGAGGGATGGACACCTTCTGTCAATGCGCACACAGCTTCAAAGGGGCCTTGTGACCTTTGGTTACATGGCTTAGTACTTCTCCGCACACTTCTAAGTCACTCTTCTTGTACACCTTGCACTTCACTTCTCTGCTGCACACACTCACTTTATGTCTCTTACTCCCCTCTTAGTCTAGACTATGCTCACATTGCTTAGTCTAACCAAGAATAATGCCTTGCCTTGATTTGAGTGTCGGTTCACATATGCTCCTAACTGTTAGAGTATCTTGGTGCTCACTTTGATGTTCCAAGATTGTCTCCAAAAGTGGGCAGCCAATGAATCCTTGTTTTGTCCTGTAGTGACTTTCGACTAAAACAAAAAAATTTAATTGGGGGGCCATACTTTCACTTTTGCATATGCTCCTGCTTCAAATACCTTCACTCTTGCCCTTTAATTCCTCAATTGTGCACCTAAGAGAGGGTTCACCTGAACCTTCCAAACACTTTTAAAAACACTTTGAACCTTAGAGAATTACAGAAATACACTATGCAACCTGCAACCAACTTTCTACAATTATACCCTTTGTGATCAATTAATTGTGCACTACTTGTGCACCTTGACACCCGAACTTTGAATGCTTTGACTTCTTCCATGTTGACTTTGACCTTGAACAAGTTGACTTTGATCACTTTGACTTTGACCCTTTGACTTTGATTGTGGTTGACTTTGACCAATATGACTTTTATGGGCTCAATAGTTATGCAATCAAAATATGATGCTATCATGAAGAATGGTACTTGGTCTTTATGTGATTTTCCTCTTGGAAAGAAGGCCATTGGCACAAAGTGGGTATACAAGCTGAAGCATAAGCGTGATGGAACACTTGACATGTATAAGGCTAGGCTTTTTGCAAAATGCTATGCTCAAGAAAGAGGCATTGATTTTGATGAGACCTTTGCTCCCACATGTCGAATGACTATTACTCATAGCATTTGTGTACTTGCAACTCCTCATGGTTGGAATGTACATCAGTTGGACATAAAATCTGCATTTTTGAATGTTGACTTGTATGAAGAAGTGTATGCTTTTAGCCTCATGACTTTGTACAGAAAGGGCATGAAAACAAAGTGTGCAGGTTGAAAAAAGAATTACATGGTTTGAAGCAAGCATGACATGCTTGTTATGAAAAGATGCATGCCTACTTGATTGCACGTGGTTTTGAGAACAGTCCAACTAAGAGCACCTTATATATTAAGCATGCAAATTATATATACTCACTAGTCCTAATGAGAAGTATATTGTTGATTTTATGGCTGATTTTCATGACTCATTTGAGATGTCAAATTTGGGGCATTTGCATCATTAGTTGGGAATTCAATTTATGCAAGTTGAAGGTGGAATAGCTTTGTGTCAAACAAAATATATTTACACATTACTATAGTGTTTTGGCCTTGAGGACTGCAAATCTATTGCCAATCCTATGGAAACAGGTTTATGGTTAAGTCTTCATGATGTTGGAGACACATTTGATGTTGTTCTCTATTAGCAAGATGTTCAATGCTTGATTTACTTATGCATAACATGGCCTAATATTCAATTTGTTGTCTCATAGATGAGCAGGTTTATGTGTTGCCCAAGTGTGAAGCATTGATAGGTGATTAAGCAAATCTTTTGCTACTTGAGTGGTATCAGATTACTTGGGTTGTTTTATCCCAAGGGGGGATCACTACCACGAGATTTACATGCTTTTTCTAACTCTAACCTAGTTGATTTCTATGACACTCGTGTGTCCACTCATGGTTTTTGCTTCATGCTTGGTAGATCATGCATTTCTTGGTTGAGCAAGAAGGATCCTATTGTGGCCACTTATACTTGTGAGGTTGAGTATAGGGAAGCTTTCAATGATTGTTGAGTGTGTGCGTCTCAGATGTCTTATGGATGATTTGGGTGTTGGTAAATTTTCTACCAGGAGTGCAGACACTTTTTTCCATCTGTAGGAGCTTTTTTCCCCCAACTTTATATATGCCTATAACAATAATGGGTCACTTATTTTTGTACATTCTCTTGGTAATACATTGAGTATTGTGTGTTGTGCTCCAAGCTTCTTCTTCTTCTCCTTCCTTGTCATTTCCACGTGCTTCCATAGACCTCAAACTCCAACACAGGAACCAAACATGACCAAGAAATTGAAGATCATCATTTTCAATGCCATAGTTGCATTTCATATTTGTTGAAGTTCATATCTTGCTACTTTTCAGTTCTTTGGTGCAATGGAAAGCAATAAGACATGTCTGGGATGCTTCAAGTTCAAGATAAGCTTGATGGGACTAACCATCCAATGTGGTCTTACATGATGAAGCATGTTCTTATTGCAAACCAACTATTGAACATAGCGGTAGATGTTGACAAAACGGCCCAACAATTCTTCTACTACACAACCTATTGTTCTAGATTCAAGATCTTCTTCAAGTACAACCACTATGCATTCTCCATCTATGCAAGAATAACTTAGATGGGATGGAAAGGATGATCAATCTCATGCCTCAAGAATGCATTGCATGTACCCGATATCAAGAAGAATTTGATTTCAATTCCTACTATTGTTAGTGTCGAACTTCATGTACACTTTGTTGATAACAAATGTATGGTTCGTGATTTCAATAATGGTGATGTTATTGTGATGTTGGGGAAATTATGCAATAGCTTGTATCACTTGGATACATATAAGAGGGTTGCACCAAATGCCTTTCTTACATATACTTCTTCTATGGCTGAAATGGAGTTATGGCATGATGGTTTTGGTAATTTGAGCTTCAATAGTTTGCTTTACTTGCAAAATAAGGATATGGTCATTGTTTTTCCAACAGTTGAGTCCATTGAAAATCATGCATGTGAAGGTTTAATACCTAGGAAAATTCATCATGCTCCTTGTCCCAAAGATGGTGCTACAGATGCTACACAAAATGTGCAACTTGTTCATAGTGATGTATGTGCTTCACTCAATACTCCATCTTTTGGCAAGCATGTGCACATTTTTACCTTCATTGATGATGTAACACACCATACTTGAGTGTATCCTATGAAACTCAAGAATGAGGTATTCTCTTTCTTTAAAATATTTTTAGCTATGGTTGAAATTTTTTACGGGCATAAACTTTTGACTCTTTGCACATATCATGGTGATGAATACATATCACATGAATTTAATTCCTTTCTATGTGACAAAGACATTGCATACTAATGTATATTTCATATACACCTCAACAAAATGGTGTTGCAAAGTGCAAGAATAGAACACTTCTTTAAATGGCATGATGTATGGTTAAAGGAAAGCATCTTTCATATAAGTTTTGGATGGAATCGGTCATGTGTGCAAACTATGTATTGAATTGTGGTCCTAAAAAATCATTCATATTCATTGCACTTTATGAGGCTTGGAATGGGTAAAAGCCAATAGTTAGTCATATGCATATATTTGGTTGTTTGGCATATGCTCTTGTGCCATCACAACAACGTCACAAACTTGATGTAAAGGCAAAGAAATGTATATTTGGTGGATATAGTAGTGAGAGTAAAGGTTATCACTTATAGCATCCATTGATGAACAAAATTATTGGAAGTCGAGATGTGGTGTTTACTAAAAATTCAGCTCATCCTTTACTTGAATGTAAATTTTAGCCAACACTTAGTTCATAAGATGTATTTGATACTCATGCCTTTGTTTCAAAGTGGTGTGCTTTATTATGGCCATGTAGGCCATCCAAATGAGGTTCAAAGAGCTGAAAGTTTTCTACCAAATATGGCTGAAAAATCTTAGCCAAACATGACTGAAAATTCCCAAAATTTGTAGAGAAACATGGCTGAAAATTTCCAGCCAAATATTGCTAAAAATTTTGAAAATTCTGAAAATTTCTAGAGAAACATCGCTGAAAAATTTGAACCAAATGTGGCTAAAAATTTGCAAAATTTTCAACCACACATGAT
Organism: Ceratopteris richardii; assembly: GCA_020310875.1. NCBI lineage: Eukaryota > Viridiplantae > Streptophyta > Polypodiopsida > Polypodiales > Pteridaceae > Ceratopteris > Ceratopteris richardii. The sequence goes on along the minus strand of CM035435.1, from coordinate 24,177,178 downwards.
TGAAATTTAGCATGATATTCAGCCCAATTTCGATGTACATTTTGATGATGTATTACATGAGGAATGCATTTCTATCAAGGATGCACAATCTATGACAAAATTGCTACAAAAGCATTGTAAGATAGCAAGTTGAGTACTCCTTTACTTGGTAGAGCAAGATCAAGCTCTTGCCATGCATCAAGTGACTTGTGGATATATCTCTTATTGCAACCACATGTAATGAATATCCACTCACTTTTGAAGATGCATGTGATGATTCAAATTCAATGAGCACAATGCAATTAGAATTGGATTCTATTCATAGAAATAGTACTTAGGAGTTATGATGTGAATTGCCAAAAGGTAAGAATACCATTGTTACTAAGTGGGTTTACAAGATTAGAAGAAATTCAGATGGTAGCATTGATCGCTACAAAGCTAGACTAGTTTCAGAAGGTTATGCACAAAAAATATGGCATTGATTATGAGGAGACTTTTGCACCTACTTTGCACATGAAGACCATTCATTCAATGATTGCATTGAATGCCCATTGTGGTTGGAAGTGCATCAATTTCTTCAATGGTGATTTTCAAGAAGAGGTCTATGTGAAGCAAACTCCTAGATTTGCCATCAAAGGTCAAGATCATATGGTTTGCTACTTGCCTAAAGCTTTGTATGGACTTAAGCAAGCTTCAAGTGCATGGTATGACAAGATACATAAGCACTTGATTTTTCTTGGTTTTACATGTAGTTCAATCGAAAGCACACTTTATGTATGCAAAGATGGGGCTGATCTTATAGTGCTTGTTCTTTATGTTGATGATATTCTCTTGATTGGGTCATGTGATGAGAGAATCGACATGCTTATGTTTGATTTGCAACATACTTTTGATGTCTCATATCTTAGCCTTTTGGAGTATTATCTTGGCATCCAGTTTGTATCCACTGAGGGTGGAATTGTTGTGCATCAAACAAAGTATATTGAGAAGCTACTTCCATGTTTTGCTTTTGATGATTGCAAGCCTATCTCAACACCAGTGGAAACATGATTTAATTTCTCCATTGAGGATAAAGATGATGCATTTGATACTTCTCTTTATTAGAAAGCAGTGGGATGTTCGATATATGCATCTAATTCAAGTCAGGCATACAATATGTAGTTTACCAATTGAGTTGATTTATGCATAGCCGTAGCACTAAGCATTGGCAAGTGGTAAAATGTGTGTTTAGATATCTCAAAGGCACTTTGAGTTTGGGTATATTTTATGGAAAAGTGCTCAACCATTCTTGCATGATTTTAGAGATACCGATTGGGCTTGTTGTTATGATACACAAGTGTCCACTAGTGATAATTGCTTCTTCCTTGGAGGATCATGTATATCTTGGTTGAGTAAGAAGCAATTTACTATAGCCAGATTGAGTTCTAGATCTAAGTGCACAGTAGTATTCACAACTACAATTTAGTGTATATGATCGAGACACATATTTATGACTCTATGCATGGGGATTGGTGCACGTACACATATCTTCACTGATACTTAGAGTGCATTGGCGATTGTTAGAAATCCAATGTTTCATGCACACACAAAGCACATTGAGATTCATTATCATTATGTCAAAAAGTTCCTTCATGCTAAAGATATTGATTTGCTATGTGTTCCTACAGAAGATAATGTGATAGGCATATTCACCAAAGCTCTTCCACTAGAAAAGTTTGAAACTTTTCGCATAGATTTAGGCTTATTACCTTGTAGGGATCGATCTGTCACTTCATGTATGTGCTCACATCATTTGCACCAAGGGGGTTTGTTACATGTATGTGTCCCTCAAGTAGCTTTGATGTAGACCATTTCATTTACATGGGCTCCTTTTACTCTAGTGTTGGCTACACATTTTTTTCCCCATGTAACCACATATACATAATATACTCATATGTGGTGGTACTTTTCACTTAGGGATTCACATATAGATCTCACTTCACTCATTCTCGTTTTATAGATCATCTACTGATAGAGGGATCTGCCAACCATTGAATGTTTTTGTGCTTTGATCTCCTTCCTCACTCTTGGGTGTACTTCTATTTGTGCTTCCTCACTCAGTCACACATCCAATAGAGATTGTTACACCACAAGAGAACATTACATATTTTGTTTGCTTTAGCATTGGTCCATATCTCTCTATTGAAGGGTAAAAAAAATTGTGAGACTTGAATTCCCACCTAATTCATGATCAAGAGAGGCACCAATTTTGTCTCAACTTGGGGTGAATCGAAATGTTACTTTCAGGCCTAACACTAGTGTTGTCGTTGGACACTATAGTGTCTTAAAAAGTGACAAATTTTGTTGGATTTTTTTGTTTAGAATTCCATGACCCATACCATATAAGATTATCAATGGGACGTATCTACACGTGTAAATAAAGAAAGAAAAAGTTTGAGGTGAATTTTTGGTACCTACTGGTAGTTTTACTACTCTAAAATTTGGAGAATGAGAAAAACAGTATGAGGTGTGCTTTGTGGGATGGAAAGCATGCATACATCACAAACCTATTGCATTTTGAATATAAATTTTGAATATAAATTTTGAATGAAGTGACTTTATGCATTATTCCACCCTTGCTTGATTCTTTTATAGATCATAATAATTGTACATATTGTTGGTATATTTCGGTAGTGATGAGAGTGAACATAGTAGGACCATCATGGCACTTTTCCCTCTTTAGGAGTTTCTTTCCCTTGGCTTGTATATATTCCCATAACCCTAACAGATCACTTATCTTTGTATATTCACTTGGTAGTACATTCAATATATATTGTGTGTTATGCTTCAAGCTTCTTCTTCTTTCTTGTGTTGTTTGAGTGTTTCTATAGACCTCAAACTCCAAGAATCGGTATCAGAGGAGATCGTTGCTTCATCTAGGGCATCATCGGCACCCCTCCAATCATAGTCTCAGAATTGCACAAACTTTGGTGAGCACACTTAATGTGATTAGGAGTTCAAAACTGCTTTGCTTTGTGATGTCAAAATTTTGATATGAACTCGTTTCAGCCTCTGAATGCGCTATCACAATGCCTATTCAAAAAATTTCATATTTTTGTGCCAAACATATATACAAGTTTTGGTTTGATGGTACAAGTGCCTCAAAGTCTGCTATAGGTTTAGCAGAACCTGATGAGGTACTTCTCTTCAACTTTTTGAGATACAATCATTTTTCTACATCAAGGTATTTTAGTCAGTGGGCATGGCTGAAAGCAATGATGTATTCCATATGTTGGTTGTTGAGGACAAGTTGGATGGTACCAATTACCCATTATGGTCATATATGATGTCTCATGTATTGATCACAAAAGGATTGTGGAATATTGTGCAAGGTGTTGAAAAATGACCTATTACACCTATAAATACATTTATTGAAGGTGATGCAGATGGCATTGAAGATGACAATCTTCAAATTCCTATTCGTGTTGCGGTTCCTACTTCACCTATTTGATGGAGAGTGTTAATCTCCAAAAGAACAAGTTATCCTTGAAGTTAGAGCACCTCTATATCAAGAATAACTTAAAACCTTCACCAATTCGGAGGATCAATACTTTTCCAAAATCTTGAACAAACTGTGAAGAAGGTGACTACACAAAAAGTCTGTTGCACATAACTCACTCATTGACTTATCAAATGTGTAGACTTTTTTATAAAACTTTGCACAAGGTGTCATCTACAGTTTGCACACCTCCTCCAAGTTAAATCATTCCAAAAGACTCAGTAGATCTTGAGAAATGATCTTAACAAGTCACCTATGTCTAAAACTATAGTTATTTACAGTCGACTTTGACACCTGCAACTTCTAAAGCTTGGTTCTTCCAAACTAGAACCCATTTATTCAAATGATTTTAGCCATATGTAGCTTACCTTCCAAATTAAAGCTCAAAACTTTACACTATGGAAGGAGAACTGACCAAAATATTAGCATCGAATTTTGTGCCTCCTACAACTTCTCTTCTTTACATTTACACATGTAAATGTTCCTACACTCAATTCTCTCAACCTGATCACAATTAGAAGCTAAAAATTTGTACAGAGGTCAATCAACTATAGACTTAGACTTGTACAAAAGCATTTCACAAAATATTCAACACAAAAAGAGAACTCTTAGAAATATCGGGTGCAACTTTTCTTCATTTCTGGAAAACTTTACATTTGAGTAATGAGAGAGATCTTACTCACTTCTAAAGTGTCTAATGACTCATACAGCTTCTAATTTCTCTATTCACATGCTCTCTCATATTTGCCCCGACATTTTTCCTTGTATATATAGGCAAATATATACAAGCTCATAAATATACAAAAGTATAAGTGAGCTAACTCTAAGTTAATGTACATATGTATACATATCTTCATTCTCTGAACATATACTTTCTTCATGCTTCATGACTTGATCTTTTCTTCAATCCTTGACTCCAAATCTTCATCAAAACTTCAATTGTTGATTGCCTTGCACCAACAGCTCCCCCTCAATCATCAATTGAGGTTTTCTCTATCTTCTTTATATCTGCCATGTCTTTGAATCTTTGTAGCTTTGGTCCATCCAAGCTTTTGGTTAGCATATCAACTATCTGATATTTTGTTGAAGTATGTATAAATTCAATCTCCTTATCCCTCACCTTCTCTCTTAGAAAATGATACTGAATTTCAATGTGTTTAGTCTTGGCATGAAAAACAGGATTAACAGCTAAATACAATGAGCTCATGTTATCTCCATGAATAGTGGGTGTACTCTGGATGATGTCAAAACTCTTCATAAGAGTCTTACGCTATAGTACTTCCTTTGTAGCTTCAACCATACCTTTGTACTCAGCCTCTGTGGATGATAAAGCAAATGTGTGTTGCTTCTTTGAGCACCATGAAATTAACTTATCTCCCACATAACACAAGTATCCATAAGTTGATCTCCTATCATCAGGATTACCTGCCCAATCTGTATCACTATAAATCTTGATGTTTGTATCTGATGTAAAACCATAATACAAACCTTCTTTGAGTGTACCCTTAATGTACCTCAACACTCTTTGTCCTGCAACCCAATGTTCTTTCCTAGGACAATGCATGAATTGAGACGATACTCCAACTGCATATGACAAATCAGGCCTAGTTAATGTAGCATAGATCTACCAACAAAACTTTGATATAGCTTCATGTCCTTGAACTCTTCTCCTCCATATCTGCTCAATTTGTGATTCACCTCCATTGGAGTAGGTGCTACCCTACAATCATCCATTCTAAACTTGATCAACAAGTTTTTCAAATACCTTTCTTGAGTTACATACACTCCATGTTGAGTATATGAGATCTCCATGCCCAAGAAATATGACAAGTCTCCCAAGTCACTAATCTTGAACTCTTTCTCCATTTGCTTCTTAGGCTTTGAATTCCTTTCTCATCTATACCTATAAGAATTATATCATCAACATATATGCACATGTAAATGAACCCATCATCACTTGCTTTAACAAGCAAGCTACTATCTGCTTTAGATACTTGGAAACCAAGTTCTTTCAAGAACTTCAGAAGTCTATAATTCCATGCCCTTGGGCCTGCTTCAAACCATACAAAGCTCTCTTGAGCTTACATACATGATCTGGATGCCTTTCATTTATGAATCTTTGTGGTTGCTCCATGAAAACATCATCTGAAATGTAACCATTTAGAAAAGCATTCTTCACATCTAGTTGACATAATTTCCAACCTTTACATGTAGCAATAGCTATGAGCGTCCTGATGGTTGTCATCTTTGCCACAGGACTATAAGTCTCATCATAATCTATACCATATGTCTGAGCAAACCCTTTCACAACAAGTCTAGCTTTATACCTAGACACACTTCCATATGCAAATCTCTTTGTCTTGTAGACCCATTTGCATCCAATGATCTTCTGACTATTTGGTTTAGGAACCAAATCCCATGTTTCATTTTCCATCAATGCATCATACTCTTCCTGCATAGCTTTCTCCCAATTTTCCTTACCTTTTGCCTCTTCATATGTAGAAGGGTCTTCATCTGCCTTTATCATATAAGCATAATCTTTGGTAGCTAAAACAGAAGTTTCATAGCTATACCTTGTAGGTTGCCATTTGTGTCTTGATGACCTTCTGAGTTCTCCACTCCTGGTTCATCACATTCTGGATCAAACCTTGGTACTTCTTCAACTTCAACCTGTACTTCACTATTCTCTTCTTCATCAAATATTTGAACCTTTGATTTACCTTTCTTTTGAGTCACAACTTCTTCATCACCTGCATGAATATTAAATGTACCTGCATACCAAGTACCTTGCTCATCAAATGTAACATCCTTTGACACAAGGAATTTTTTTGTGGATGGACTCCACAACCTATATCCCATCTGCTTATCATCATATCAAATGAACACATACTTTTCAGCTTTAGGTTCCAATTTGTGCCTTAATTGAGATGGCACATATGCATATGCCAAACATCCAAATACTTTGCAATGATCTAGAGTAGGTCTCTTGCCCCACCATGCCTCATATGGTGTCACACCCTGCAAAGCTTTACATGGTAACCTATTGATCAAATATGTGGCTGTATTTACAGCCTCAACCCACAAATAATTTGGGCAATTTTTCTCCTTCATCATGGATCTTGCAAACTCAACAAGAGTTCTATTCCTCCTTTCTGCTACACCATTTTGTTGAGGAGAGTACCTGCAAGTAATTTCCCTTTTTATACCTGCATTCCACAAGTAATCACTGAACTCATTAGAGAAATACTCTCCCCCTCCATCTGACCTTAGTCTCTTCAATTTTTGACCTGTAATTCTCTCTGCATACACATGATAATGTTTGAATGTATTGAGTACCTTTGACTTATCTTTGATCACATAGATAGTGATCAATCTGGTAGCATCATCAACATAAATCACATAATACCTTGAACCATTGATGATGAAATCCTTTGATGGTCCCCACACATCTGTGTGTACCAATTCAAGCTTCTCGGAATACATAAAACCATGCTTGGAATAAGATTGCTTATGAGCCTTACCTAATTGACATGCCTCACATCTATATGTCATATGTTGACCTGCAACATTAGGCAATCCAAGCATTGAACCATTGTTAACCATATCTTTAATACCTCTTTCATTGAAATGTCCAAGCCTTTTGTGCCAAAGATCTAACTCGGAGATCTTATGTCCTCCATAGGTGAACAAGGCATGACCAATGTTACCTTGAACCTTCAATGTGAACAATCTTCCTTCTTTCTTCCCTGAAACAATTTGTTTATACCCATTGCTAGGGTCTTCCACAAAAACTCCTTCATTAGTGAACCTAACTTCATAACCTTTTTCAACAATTTGTCCTACACTTATCAGATTCTTTGGAATTTTAGGAACATACAAAACCTTACTCAAGAGAGTACTTCCATCCTTGGCCTTCACTCTCTGATCTGAAGCATAATTGTAGTAGGTATTGTTGTATTGTTGGCTTTGGAATCCTCTACCTGCATTTCTTCCAAAATAACCTCTACTACCTCTACCTCTGAAATTACCTCTTTGATTTCTGCCACCTCTTCCTCTTGAATTAAAGTTCTGATTATATCCACCATTATTCTGAGTATTATGCCAACAATCATGAGCTAAGTGATTTGTCTTACCACAAATCCAGTAGGCTTTGACTCCGTCTTTATTACTTCTGCCTCTTCCTCTTCCTCTTAGGAAGTTAGCTTGGATAGTTGTACCTTCATCTTCATTTGCTTGTTGCTTCCCTTTGCTATTCTTCTTCTTATCCTTTGAATACATTGCTTGACCTTCACTTTTATCACCTTCACCTTTGACATTCTGCTCAAAAGTTAGCATGTGTCCTAGCAACTGATTTAAATTAGTAGTAAAATGATCTAGTGATAACTCAGTAGACAAAATGAATGGCTTCCATTTGTCATCACCTCTCAAACCTGTGAGGATTTGCCTTACCAATTTATCCTCCTTAATATCTTCATCAACTACTCCTAATGCATCTGCAATGTCTTTCATCCTTGTTACATAATCTGAGATGGATTGAGAGGCCTTCTTCTTGAATGTGGTAAAATCTGCCCACAAGGATGCCTTCCTTGACTTTGTGGTGTTTTGGAAATGCTCCTCCAAAGCATTCCATATATCACTTGCACTTTCAAGACCTCTAATATGAGGTAGCAAGTAGTCATTAACTCCCATATAGATAATGCTCCTAGCTTGAGCATCTCTCTTCATCCAAGTCTTCAAATCAGACAATTCATCCCTAGTTGGAACACTAGGATCTCTGAACTGAGGCTTTTCTTCTTCACCTGTAATATAACCTATCAAGTCTTTGCTCATAAGATGAGCTTCCATCCTCATTGACCATGCTGGATAGTTCTCTCTATCCAATTTCTCTATCTGAAGAGAATCTCCCATCCTTTCTTCACCTGTGTATTAAATCCTTCAAGCTTTATGAGGAATAAGGTTACCTTTGCTTCAAATGATACTACTTTTGTCTTCCTTGATATCTTTTGACCTCCTTCTCAAGCTTTGCTTTCAAGCTTTCATCTTTTGGATCTTCAATTGTTGAATTCTTTATGATTGCAGCAATCGGGGTCCTCCTTTCTTCAATTTTGATACTTCTTGCTCTGATACCACTAATGGAGAGTGTTAATCTCCAAAAGAACAAGTTATCCTTGAAGTTAGAGCACCTCTATATCAAGAATAACTTAAAACCTTCACCAATTTGGAGGATCAATACTCAATTTCCAAAATCTTGAACAAACTGTGAAGAAGGTGACTACACAGAAAGTCTGTTGCACATAACTCACTCATTGACTTATCAAATGTGTAAAGTTTTTTATAAGACTTTGCACAAGGTGTTGCCTATAGTGTGTGCACCTCCTCCAAGTTAAATCATTCCAAAAGACTCAGTAGATCTTGAGAAATGATCTTAACAAGTCACCTATGTCTAAAACTATAGTTATTTACAGTCGACTTTGACACCTACAACTTCTAAAGCTTGGTTCTTCCAAACTAGAAGCCGTTTAATCAAATGCTTTTAGCCATAGGTAGCTTACCTTCCAACTTAAAGAATGAGTGCTTGCCTGCTCAAAACTTTACACTATGGAAGGAGAACTGACCAAAACATTAGCATCAAATTTTGCGCCTCCTACAACTTCTCTTCTTTACATTTACACATGTAAATGTTCCTACACTCAATTCTCTCAACCTCATCACAACTAGAAACTGAAAATTTGTACAGAGGTCAATCAACTATAAACTTTGACTTATACAAAAGCATTTCACAAAAGATTCAACACAAAAAGAGAACTCTCAGAAATATCGGGCGCAGCTTTTCTTCATTTCTGGAAAACTTTACATTTGAGTGATGAGAGAGATCTTACTCACTTCTAAAGTGTCTAATGACATACAACTTCTAATTTCTCTATTCGCATGCTCTGTCATATTTGCCCCGACATTTTTCCTTGTATATATAGGCAAATATGTACAAGCTCATAAATATACAAAAGTATAAGTGAGCTAACTCTAAGTTAATGTACATATGTATACATATCTTCATTCTCTGAACATATACTTTCTTCATCCTTGACTCCAAATCTTCATCAAAACTTCAATTGTTGATTGCCTTGCACCAACACTATTGTAGAGCAACTTTGTTAGAATGACAAAGATGCTCAGGCACATGCATTGATAGCCTTGTCTGTCAGACATGCCGTTATCCTTCATATTCACTCTTGCAAAACAACAAAGGATGCTTGGGATACACTTACCACTTTGTACCAAGCAAGAAATGAGGCTCGTATTGCTTACCTCCGATAAAATTTGGAGAGTGAGAATATGAATGGAGGAGATTCTATGGGCATTTTTTTGACAAAGATCAAAGATTTGAAGGAGCAATTGATTTCTACTAATGAAGTCTTGCTAGACAGTTCACTTGTGCAAATTGTTTTTTATGGTCTTCCAAATTCATGTCAGAGTTTTGCTTCTACTCTTTGGTTGATGATGAAAGGCAATCCAAATGCCTTAACATTTCATGAGTTAGTCTCTATTTTGTTGCACGAAGATCAGTCCACGCAGAACAAGCCCATCATGTGTGTCGTAGATCAAGCTTTATTAGCTACTCAAAAGGGAAAAGGTAAATGGAACTCATCTATTAGTAAGAAAAAATCTATTAATTTTGTAGAGTCGAAAAAAGAAGATAATGATGAGGAGAAAACAGATAAGCAAAAATTGTTTTGCAAATACTATAAAGGAAATGATCATGTCATCAAGAATTGTCCAAAATTGGTTGCAAAAGAGGCAAAGAAAAAAGAGTTCGGAATGGTTGTTGGAGAGGTCTCTATATCTAAAACATAGTCTACTAATCTTGTGCAGAATGAACAATGGGTGTTTACTGATGTTTGCAGTCATGAACCATCTTCTCGTGAATAATGTATGTCTGTAGATGTTTGGTACTTTGACACTGGGGCAACCAAACAAGTTACCTCACAGTGCAATTTCTTTAGTTCACTTGAGCCTGCCCCTATAGGAAATACTATCACATGTGCTAACAACTCCTCTTATGCTATAATGGTGGGAGTTGGTAAGATCATTTTGACTATTGCTTATGGTAGTTGTTTCACATTTTTAGATGTTTTTTTTGTGCCAAAGATTAAAAAAAAGTTCTTGTAAGTTTCAGCATTAGCCAAGATTGGTTTGGTTGTCAAATTCATTGATGATAGACATACAATTCATGACTTGTCAAATGGAAATGTTATTATTGCTTCTGGCATTTTATATCATGGGTTGTATGAGCTCATAGACTATGCAAAATTTCTGAATGATTCAACATGTGCAGTTCAGGATTCTCTGGCTATCTTAGATGCAAAGCTTTGGCATGCATGCTTTGGTTATCTGAACTTTGCTAGTTTGCTATGCGTGCAAAAATTTGAAATGGTGTCCTCTCTACCCAAACTTGAGGCACCTGGTAAACATGTTTGTAAAGGTTATATTTTGGGCAAAATGCAGTGTTCCTCCTTCCCAAAAGATGGTTCAGTACGAGCTACTAAAAAATTGCAGCTTGTTCATAGTGATGTCTGTGGTCATATGCAGATACCTTACTTTGGGAACTACCTTTACTTCATGACTTTTATTGATGATTTTTCCATGCATGCATGGGTCTATCTAGTGAAAGCAAAGTCCAAAGTGTTTATGTGCTTCAAACAGTTTTTGATTTTGGCTGAAAATTTGTTAGCATGCTAGATGGGCACCCTCCATTCTAATTGAGAGGAGGAATACATGTCTTATGATTTTAATGCATTTTTGGTTGAACATGGGATAAAACATCAGTGTACAGTGCCGTATGAACCTAAAAAAAATGGATTTTGTTGAAAAAAAGAACATGTCTCTCATAGAGATGGCAGGGTGTATGGTCAAAAGTCACGCTTTACCACATAACTTCTAGCTTGAGGTTGTTATGTGTGCAACATATATACTATACTTAATAGGTTGGCCTTTCACATGGACACTAACGGTAACATGCCAAGCCTCATACAAAGTGATAGATTGTAGTGCTTTGGTGGCCACTAGAAACTTCTTTGTATATGTTCTTTAATAAAACATATAGTGGCCTAGTCAACCATAGACTATAAGTTTGACCGCATTTGTAACACCTAAGAAGTTTGTGTTCGTGTTCCCTATGTACTGTGTTTTTCTACGTATTCTACAGCCTCCGTGCAGAGTACCGTGTGTGGTGCTTGGAGCTTGGTTTTCTACTATGAGGATATCGTCGTGGAGCTCTCAAGAAGGAGAGCACACTATGGTGCATCATCATCAAAATACTTCACTAGTATCAAAGCATTTTGATGCAAAAGCTTTGTTCCTTTTGTGTGAGCAAAGCGAGCACCCGCCCACCAACCCAAGGCTCTCTCCAAGGCTTATGACTAAGGTAGCGATCAAGGCATAGACCTTGGCATACCTTTTCATTCGATTCATCAAAGTCACCATTGGCTGCATGCGAGGGAGGACTTCAACGATCAAGGAAGATAGAGTTCCCAATACTTGCCGGGAGGTCACCCATCCCAATATTGTTCCCCCAGAGCTTGCTTAACTGTGGTAATCTCTTGCCACTAAGCTACACTTGTGGTGTCTAAAGAAGGGTAAAGACTAAGGTTAACATTACCTTTAACATGTTTTGGTCCCTCAAAGCTTCGTTCTTTGCTTTCAAAACATGTTTTTGAAGCATCTTTGGGGTGATTTTTGGAGCCATTTCAGAGTACTTTCGTGCATAGGTCTCTTCACACAGGTTCAAGGACATTAAGGAGAGTGTTATTTGTACTTCTCCAAAATTTCACTTTTGGGGCCGTGTTTTCAGCCACACTTATAAAACTACATGTTTCTCAAAAGGTTTTCACTTGTGGTGGGAGCAGCCACTACAAATTTATGCAGGTTTTTGAACCTAAACAATAGAGTTGACAGACACTTGCAAGTGTTGTTGGCTAGTTTTTTGGGTTGTACATTCAGCATTTCAGTGTCATTGTACTGCATATATTGACCATATATACACTATGTATGCTTATGTGGATACCGCTTATGTATGTCCATGTGGTCATTGATATAGCGCTTACATTTTTGCATAAAGACTTTTATTTGATAAAGAGGGTCGTGGTGAGGTTTTCTTAACTGGGAGGCACCCAGATGTCGGGATTGCTTCAGTGATGCAGGTGGAAGACTTACTCCACCTTGCCATAGGAGATCTATGATAGTTGTTCATACGTGCTCAATAAGCCTAGTTGGCTTCTTTTGGGTAACTGATTATATGCAATGGAGTCAATGATTCACTATGCAGGTAAACATGTTCATACTTGCAGTTTTATAAGATTTTGACATTAGTCATATGCTCATTTTGCAGAGGATACTCTGGCAAAGTTTTTCCATTTTTTTTTGTTTTATCAACTATACAGTGGTCGATTTACTCCTTGATACACTTATTGGTGTGAGCACATTTGTTCTCACATAATTCTTCTCGTTGGTCATTACTATTCATTAATTCATTTTTTTGGGAAGATTGTTGAATTCTCTCCCAGAATCTGACACTTGGTCATCCTTCTTTGAGCCTTAGTTGTGTTTGGACTCTTCAAGCTCCATTATCATTCTATTCAGTTATCTACCATCATGGAATCAAAGGTCTCAGGCACACCTAGTGGATCAGGGTCTAGTGCCAGTGTTCCGAGGAGGAGCTATAGCTTGTAGGGCAAAGACCATTTTGAGATCCAAAAATTTGATGGCACAAACTTTGCTCTATGGAAGAATCTGCTGATTCAAAGGAGACAATGGAAGCTAGTAAATGGAATCTCAAAGAAGCATGCTGACATGGATGAAGATGATTGGGACGAGTTAGATGAAATGGCCAGGTCTACCATTTGGTTGCACCTACAGATAATGTTTACTTTACAGTATTAGATTGTGAAAGTGCAGAGGAGCTTTGGAAGAAGTTATGCAATACCTATGAAAAATAGATGGCATCAAATAAAGTTTATCAGATGAGAAAGTTATATGACCTTCGCATGAGGACAAAGATAGTGTTGCTGCTCATCAAAATGAGTTTGATGCTATATTCTCCTAATTACAAGCTCAAAAAATGGATATGGATAATGAAATGAAAGAAGTTTTGTTGTTGTGCACCTTGCCATCATCATGGGATATGTTTTGCACAGCTATTAGCAATAGTGCACCCAGTGGTGAACTGGTCTATGATGACATATGTGGAGCACTCTTGAGTGAGGAGATTTGTAGAAAATCTATGATTGGCACTCATAGTGGAGATTCATATAATGTTCGTGATTCTTACCAAGGAAAGAATCAGCAATGTGGCAGGAGCAAGAACAAGGAAAAGAATGGTCAACGGAATAAGAGTAGAAGCAAATCAAGGAAGAGGGATGTCGAATGCCATTATTGTCATAAGAAAGGACACATGAAGAAAGACTGTGATGCATTAAAGAATGCTAAATGTAAAGGACAAAATGTTGATAGGCATGTTAAACAATTACCTGCACCATCTACTTTGACTGTCAAGATTGAAGAAATTAATGCTATTTTTTATGATGCTGAGACAACTGAGTCTCTTGTGGAAGATTCTCTTTACCACATGTGGCTGCTAGATTATGGTGCTTCTTTCCATGTGACACCACACAGAGAATGGTTCTCTAATTATGCAGCAAAGTCTCTTGGTATCGTGAGACTTGGTGACTCTTACTAGTGTGACATTGTGGGGATTGGAGATGTGGTTGTGAAGGTCATTGATGGTTCAAAATTTATTATGCATAATGTATGCCATGTACCTCAGTTATCATGCAATTTGATGTCAGTTGGTCAACTTGATGACCTTGGTTACAAGGTGTTCTTCTATGCTCAGTCCTTTTGCATATCAAAGGGCAATATGGTTATCGCAAAAGGAAGCAAAGTTGGCTCACTTTATCCTTTATTTGTATCACAAAAAGAACACTTGTTAGCTATTAATAAACAACCTATGGCTTGTATTTGGCATGGTCGTTTGGGCCATATATCTCGTAGTGGAATGGAAAATCTTTCTCGTTTTGACTATTTACCTGTGTTATCTTTCTCTGATTTTTCATTTTGTGAACATTGTCAATATGGAAGGCAAACCAAAAATGTGCATAGAATGCACGTTGACTCTTCAATTCAGCCTTTAGATCTCGTTCATATAGATGTTTGTGGTCCTATTCCCACAAGCTCATTAGGTGGTTCTCTTTACTTTGTCACTATCATAGATGATGCTACTAGAAAAGTTTGGGTATATCCTATCAAATCAAAGGATGAGGTATTCCCTTCTTTCAAAAAATGGCTTGCTTTAGTTGAGACTGAGAAAGGAACTAAGCTCAAAGCTTTACGTTCAGATAATGGGGGTCAGTATACCTCACATGAATTTAGTGTTTTTTGTCACTCTAGAGGAAGTCGTAGAGAGTTTACAGCTCCTTATACCCCAATACAAAATGGTGTAGCTGAAAGGATGAATAGAACTATTCAAGATAGAGTAGTCTCTATGCTGCATCATGCAAACCTTTCACAAGGTTTTTGGGCAAAAGTAATATTGACTGCACTTCATGTGATTAACCTTTAACCTAGTATTGCCAAAGGTCTGAAAGTGGCACAAGAGTTATGGACAGGGAAGCCACCATACTATGATCATCTTTGAGTTTTTGGGTGTGAAGCATATGTTCATACACGCAAGGATGTTAGACAAAAGTTGGACTAGAAGTAGTGATGTCATTTTGAATGATTCTAAGATGCATAAACAACCCATTAACGTGGTTGAAGTGAGAAGAGTGATATTTGAGGATATTAGTCCTCCAGTTAGCATGCATAAAAATGTTGCACATAGGGATGTTCAAGAGAATGTCTAATTAGATCAGTCTGCAAATCTTCTTGTTCAGCAACCATTGAGATGCTCTGCACATGTCTCACATCCACCTAATAGATACGTTCCAAGTTTAGATTTTGTTATGCTAACAGATGTTGGTGAGCCTTCTTGCTATAAAGAGGCTATGCAGACAAACGATCATGTCAAGTGGGAGCATGCCATGAAGAGTGACTTGGATTCTATTCACAAGAATGGTACTTCGGATTTAGTACCTTTGCCAAAGGGCAGGAAAGGTTTACCATGTAAATGGGTATATAAGCTAAACTTCATATTATAGAGTGCTTCTCCAAAGTATAAAGCACGACTTGTTGCAAAGGGTTTTACGCAACAACATGGTGTTGATTTCGAGGAAATCTTCTCTCCAATGGTCAAGATGACTACCCTGCACATGTTGCTTGGATTCATTGCAATGGAGGACTTAGAGCTAGTCCAAATGGATGTGAAAACTGCTTTCTTGCA
Organism: Ceratopteris richardii; assembly: GCA_020310875.1. Lineage (NCBI taxonomy): Eukaryota > Viridiplantae > Streptophyta > Polypodiopsida > Polypodiales > Pteridaceae > Ceratopteris > Ceratopteris richardii. The sequence continues at coordinate 24,161,288 of CM035435.1, read as the reverse complement.
TGGAGATTTAACAGATGAGATCTATATGGAACAATCAGAGGGTTATGTCATTCCTGGCAAGGAAAGTCTAGTTTATAAGCTCAAGAAGAGCTTGTATGGACTTCAACAATCCCCTAGACAATGGTACCAAAAGTTTGATGCTTTTATGAAGTCTCAAGGCTATTTTAGAAGACATGAGGATCATTGTCTCTACACAAAGAGATGCTCAGATGGCAGCTTGATATGCGTGATACTTTATGTCGATGACATGTTGATTGCTAGGAAGTCCTCTTATGACTTATCAATTCTAAAAAAGAAGTTGAGTCATTCATTTGATGTGAAGGATTTGGGGGATGCCAAACATATTTTTGGCATGCGCATTACTCGTGATAGGAGTAAAGGATGCATACACTTATCTCAAAGTGAGTATATATCCAAAGTACTTCACAGGTTCAATATGCAGGGTGAAAAGGCATTGAGTACACCTTTACCCACATATGTGAAATTGAGCAAGGATGATTGCCCCAAATCAAATGAGGAAAAGGAATTCATGACCAAAATTCCCTATCAGTCTGTTGTTGGTAGTCTCATGTATGCTATGGTAGCTACGAGACAAGACATTGCATTTGCAGTGGGAGTTGTGAGCAGATATATGTCTAATCCTGGCAAGAAACATTGGGCAATGTTCAAGATGATTTTGAGATATCTGAGTGGCACTAAGGACAAGTGTCTATGCTTAGATAGAGGGAAATCATCCATTATTGGTTACACAGATTTTGACTATGCTGGTTGTGTAGACAATCGTAAGTCTACATCAGGGTACATTTTTCATTTTGTTGGAGGTGCTAGTGCCATTGCTTTGGCTAAGAATCCAGTCGATCATGCAAAGACCAAGCACATTGATATTCAAATGTCCAAATACTATAAAAATCATATCAATGAAATTATGTGTATTTATCTATATTCTTTCTAAATTTTGAAGAATTTAGAGATCAATTGATAGGGCAAATGACCTATTCTTCTTAGAACCATCTCTAGCACGGATTTGCCAAAGATTGCTATATATGTCTCATAAACACATGATTGTTCCATGTTGGAAGCTCCAATTATAAAAATATTTATTGGAGCCAATACTCTAGTATAGACCCTATATCATACCTAAAACTCAAAGAATTTAGGATTTATCTTCGTAGTTGTAAGATATTCTAAATGCAAGTGCATTGTTTCTTGGCTCACCTAAATGTAGGTTTGGTAGAGATATAATGATAAATTTTTATCTAGATTTGTGCACAAGAAAAATGAAATCTGAAATTAGTTTCATTAGTCTAAGGGCTTCAATAAGATGACCCTATACATTTTCAAAGTTGGTCATTAAGTGTTCAACCCCTCCAAAAAAATGGTAATAAAACTCTGAGGAGATGTCCAAATCAAGTGATTTTTGAGTGTAATCAAAGCTTGAGAAAAGCTATAGAAGATTGCAAAATTTCATAAAATTTACATGAGTAAAAGTTAGCTAAAATTAAGATTTAGTATGCTATGATTGAAAATTATTTATGTAAGCACTACAACATATGAGCCCCATATCAGCTTTTGAACTAATAATATTGAGTGTTGGAGTTAGACGTCTGCGGAAGCACGCGAACAACACAAGGAAGAAAAAGAAGCTTGGAGCACAAACACACAATACTGAATGTATTACTAGAGAATGTACCAAGGTAAGTAGCCCATTAGGGCAACAGGCATATATACAAGCCGGGGGAAAAAAACCTCCTAAAGAGGGAAAAAAGTGCCCCGGCGGTCCTAGTGTGTTCACACACATCACTACCTAAATATATCAAGAAATCCCCCCTGGGAGTGATGCGGTGAACAAGGAGCTGGCACTCATGTATAAGGAAGTGCCAAGCTATGTGGAAATCACTCCACAAAAGGAAGTAAGCCCAAAGCTTTGCAGAAAGCTTCAAACTTCTCCCTAGGCAGAGCCTTCGTGAAAAGGTATGCAATGTTCTCCTGCGTGGACACATATGCCAAGATGATCTCCCCAGTAGAGAACCTCTCCCTGACATAGTGATAATGCACCTCAATGTGCTTAGTGCGAGCATGGAACACAGGGTTCCTCGCAACTGCTAATGCGCTCTGACTGTCAGTGAAGATGGTGGTGGCAGAAGACTGGCAACACCCAAATCAGCCATAAGGCGTCTAAGCCACACACACTCAACAGTCGCTGTGAAAGCTTCCCTATACTCAGCCTCACAACTGGAAGTGGCCACAGTAGGCTGCTTCTTGCTCAACCAAGATATACATGAGCTACCAAGCATGAAGCAAAAACCACTGGTGGACACACGAGTGTCATAGCAACCAACCCAATCTGAGTCAGAAAAAGCATGCAAATCTGGCGGTAGTGATCCCCCCTTGGGATAAAACAACCCAAGTTGCCGAGTACCACTCAAGTAGCAAAAGATGCGCTTAAACGCCTACCAATGCGTGACTCTTGGGCAATGCATAAACCTGCTCATCTGTGAGACAACAAACTGAATATCTGGCCGAGTAATGCATAAGTAAATCAAGCATCCAACAGCCTGCTGATAGAGACCAACATCAAATGCATCTCCAGCATCATGAAAACTCAATCGTAAACCTGTCTCCATAGGAGTGGCAATAGGCTTACAGTCTTCAAGGCCAAAACGCTGCAATAATGTGTCAATATATTTCGTTTGACACAAAGCCATTCCACCATCAACTTGCATAAACTGAATGCCCAAATAGTGATGCAAATGCCCCAAATCAGACATCTCAAATGAGGCATGCAAATCAGCCTTTAAAATCAGCAATATGCTTCTCAATAGGACCAGTGAGCAACATGTCGTCAACATAGACAACAATGATCAGAAGCACACCATTAACACGCTTAACATATAAGGTGCTTTCAGTTGGATTGTTCTCAAAACCATGTGCAATCAGATAGGCATGTATCTTCTCATACCAAGCACGTGGTGCTTGCTTTAAACCATATAATGCCTTCTTTAACCTGCACACTTGGTTTTCATTCCCTTTCTGCACAAAGCCACGGGGCTGAAAAACATACACTTCTTCATGCAAGTCACCATTCAGAAATGCTGTTTTAATGTCCAACTGATGTACATTCCAACCATGATGGGCTGTAAGTGCACAAATACTCCGAATAGTAGTCATACGGCATGTAGGTGCAAAGATCTCATCAAAATCAATGCCTCTTTCCTGCACATAACCCTTTGCAACAAGCCTAGCCTTATACCTGTCAACTGTACCATCAAGTTTACGCTTCAGCTTGTATACCCACTTAGTGCCAATGGCCTTCTTGCCAGGAGGCAAGTCACATAAAGACCATGTACCATTCTTCATTATAGCATCATATTCAGATTGCATAGCAGCCATCCAACTTTCTGAATTATGTGCTTCATCAAAAGAAACAGGCTCATTCTCATCACAGAGACTAGATGCAGCCATAACATAGCAATCTGATGCAAAGGAGGCACTATGAGAGCCTAAACGAGTACGATATGACAAAGGTGCATCTAATGTGCTATCACGCAAAGTCTGCACAAGCCATTTTGGCATAGTTTTTGCATGCTCAATATCAGCTCTCAGATAAGAGGAGTTGTTGGTGCATGTGACAGTATTCCCTGTAGGGGCAGGCTCGAGTGAAGAGAAGAAACTGCCCTGCGAGGTAATATGTTTAGTCGCCCCACTGTCAAAGTACCAAACATTTGAGTCCACTGCAGACATGCACTGCTCATGAGAAGATGGGTCAAAACTGCAAATAGTAGTAAATGCCCATTCTTCTTCCTGCACAAGATTAGGAGACTCTGTTTTTGGTGTAGAGGCTTCTGCAACAACCATTCCAGCTTCCTTTTTCTTTGCCTCTTTTGCAGCCATTTTTGGACAGTTCTTTATGATATGATCATTCCCTTTACAGTACTTGCAAAACAATTTCTGCTTTTCTGATTTCTTCTCATCTTTATCCTGGTTCTTCGAATGTGCAGCACTTGCAGATTTCTGCTTACTAGTAGAAGAGCTCCATTTTCCTTTGCCCTTCTGACTAGCCAGGAAAGCTTGATCTGCAACATGCATAATGGACCTGTTCTGCCTGGACTGATCTTCCTACAACAGAACAGAGACTAACTCCTCAAATGATAAGGCATTCAGATTGCCTTTCATCATCAACCAAAGAGTAGAAGCAAAACTCTGATATGAATCAGGAAGACCATTCAGAACGGTCTGCACAAGTGAGCTATCTGGTATAACCTCATCAGCAGAAATCAACTGCTCCTTCAAGTCTTTGATCTTCGTTAGGAAACTGTCCATAGAATCACCTTCATTCATGTGCTCACTCTCCAACTGTTTTCAGAGGTAAGCAACACGAGCCTCATTCCTAGCTTGGTACAATGTGGTAAGTGTATCCCAAGCATCCCTAGCTGTTCTACAAGAGCGAATATGAGGAATAATGGCACGTTTCACAGACAAAGCTATCAATGCATGTGCCTGGGCATCTCTACCATCCCAACGAATCTGCTCTACAGTAGGTGCAGCAGAAAGAGCAGCACGAACAGGAATCTGCACAACATCATCTTCGACACCATCTTCATCAGCTCCAACACCTGTATTTGCAGTACCTGTTGTTACAGGTGTAACAGGACGTCTTTCAACACCCTGCACAATGTTCCACAATCCTTTTGCAACCAATACATGTCGCATCATATAAGCCCACAATGGGTAGTTGGTACCATCCAACTTATCCTCAACATCCAACATACGGAATACATCACTGCTTTCAACCATGGCCGATGACTAAAATACCTTGATGCAGAAAATTGACTGTATCTCAAAAAGTTGAACGGAACTGCCCAGACGAGTTCTGCTAAACCTGTAGTAGACTTCGAGACGCTTATACTGGCGAACAAAAACTGGTATATACCTTTGGCACAAAAAGACAAAATAGCCTACACAAGCGCTGTGATAGTGCGTTCGGAGGTCGGAACGAGCTCAGATCACGATTTCGGCACCACAGAGCGAAGATATTTTGATCTCTGAAACATCCTGAGTATGCTCACCAAATTTCGTGCAAATCTGAGACTGCAAACGAAGGAGTGTCGACGGCGCCCTAGATGAAGCGACGACCTGCTCTCATACCAATTGTTGGAGTTAGACGTCCGCGGAAGCACGCAAACATCACAAGGAAGAAGAAGAAGCTTGGAGCACAAACACACAATACTGAATGTATTACTAGAGAATGTACAAAGATAAGTAGCCCATTAGGGCATTAGGCGTATATACAAGCCGGGGGAACATTGAGAAGATAGTTGTAGTTCAACTAGTTGCTATATTTTCTTAGCATGTCTTCACTTGGCATGACAGACTTAGTTCCACATAGTGGATTGGGATTTATTTTGTATGCGAGATATTTTAATCCATAGTTTGGATCATTATATATTGGATATGCCAAATTGAGATCTTGGTCCATAGTTTGGATCATTAACAAATTGACATCTTTGATTCTCAGTTTGGATGATGATAAGAACTTCTCAAGTTTCATTTCATTATTGTGAGTAAATCAAACAAATTTACTTGAACTTAGATATTAAACACTATTTGGAAAAGATTTCTATTTATTTTTAGTATTTGCCCATCGAGATTGGGGCATAGTGAGATTGTTTTAGATGAGCATAGTATTTCTCTCAGTTATTGAACTAGTTTGTGGAAGACAACAGGTGACAAGCTGTCACAAGCTAGTGGTCAAGGTCAAGGCATAGAGAGTCTGAGGATATTCCAAGTACTTATGCTACACACATATGCAATCATTGGGCCTCATAGGGATTCAAATAGTATACCCAAGGCAAGGACTACTATTTATTGGTGGAAATGCTAGATAGGAAGTGCAAAGACTATTTGTCTACTTTTTGAGCATCTAGTATTTCAGACACCGAGCACACTTTATTCTTATTAGTTGGAATCACAATTTTGATTCCCAAGCTTGTAGCTCCTTCTATATCTTTGAGGACAATGATCTTTAGAAGGGGGAGAGAGTGTTATATTCTAGACATGTATATGCCTGGAGGAACGAGAACCCCTTGCTCGGGGGATAGCAAGGCCAAAAGCTAGAGAGTTCATATGAGGTACCTACTTGTGATGGCCAGATGTGTAGAAGCATCTTAGAGAGAACTCTAGATGGTGATTAGGCAAGGGATATAAATAGGTTTGGAGGTGAAACCCAGGTATGTCATTCTCCACTTCTTTCAATTGTAGCATTTTGGCCTTGAAGCTTGCAAACCTTTTGCCACTCCTATGGAAATACGTTTATGGTTAAGTCTTCATGATGTTGGAGATGCATTTGATGTTGCTCTCTATCAACAAGCTTTTGGATGCTTGATTTACTTATGCATAACTTGGCTTGATATTCACTTTGTTGTCTCTCAAATGAGCCAGATTATGCATTGCCATTGACATGCCATTAAGCGCATCTTTCGTTACTTGAGTCTACCCGACTACTTGGATTGTTTTATCCCAAGGGGGGATCACTAGCACCAAATTTATATGCTTTTTCTGACTCTAACCGGGCTGGTTGCTATGACACTCGTGTGTCCATTAGTGATTTTTGATTCATGCTTGGTAGCTCATGCATATCTTGGTTGAGCAAGAAGCAACTTATTGTGGCCATGTCTAGTTGTGCGGCTGAGTATAGGGCAACTTTCACAATGATTGTTGAGTGTGTGTGGTTTAGATGCCTTTGATTGATTTGGGTGTTGGCCAATCTTTTGCCACCACCATCTTCCCTAACAATCAGAGCACATTGGCAATTGCGAGGAACCCTGTGTTCCATGCTCGCACAAAGCACAGTGAGGTGCATTATCATTATGTCAAGGAGAGGTTCTCTGCTAGGGAGATTAGTTTGGCATATGTGCCCACATAGGATAACATTGTAGACCTTTTCACAAAGTCTTTGCCTTAGGAGAAGTTTGAAGCTTTTCGCAAAGCTTTGGGCTTACTTCCTTTTGTGGATTGATCTCTTTCCACATAGTTTGACGCTTCCTTATACATGAGTGCCAACTCCTTGCTCGTTGCATCACCCCCAAGGGGGATTTATTGATATATTTTGGTAGTGATGTGTGTGAACACACTAGGACTAGAGGGGCACTTTTTTCCCTCTTAAGGAGGTTTTTTCCCTCGGCTTGTATATACACCCATAACCCTAACATGTCACTTATCTTTGTACATTCACTTGGTAGTACATTTAGTATTGTGTTGTAACAACCTAAGGATTACGACCACCACATGCTAGAGAGATGACTCTCCTCCCAACCTTATGTCTGTATATATAGCTGCTTGAATCAACGAGGACCACAAATGCAACTAGACTCCACAAGTGCATGTGCAACCTCCTCCACTCCTTTCATATCTTTCACTAGAGTCTACTAGTGGCTGGAGTGTCCTCGATCACTTCTTTAGTACCTTCCACTAGAGTCCACTAGTGGTTTGTGTACTCGCCTCTTGAGTTAAGTCTCACTGGACTCAAGTTAACTCATGTTAACTTGAGTTAGAAGGCTCTAGAGCTCCTTGGGCAAAATACTATCTCAACTCCCCATGGGGGTTGAACCCAAGGCCTCTTCCTTCACAACCTTGAGAGTTAACCACTAAGCTAAGTGGATTACTTGATTAAGAGAGCACATGAACTTATCCTTAAGTCTAGTCTCGAGATCTTTGGCCATACACATGAGTGACCAAACAGTGTCCGATTTTAGATATGTCTGAACCGTTCGGACCCTTAGATCATAGAATTACTTTATTACATTCTTTCCCCCTTGGAGAAGATTTTCGTCCTAAAAAATAAAGCTATATATATAACCATAGGCAACCCCCGAGCCTCATGTTCTTAAATCGGAAGAACATGGTCATGTTCTAAAATTAAGAGAACATGCTATGATACCAATGTAACAACCTAAGGATTACGACCACCATGTGCTAAAGAGATGACTCTCCTCCCAACCTTATGCCTGTATATATAGCTGCTTGAATCAACGAGGACCACAAATGTGACTAGAGTCCACAAGTGCATGTGCAATCTCCTCCACTCCTTTCATATCTCCCACTAGAGTCTACTAGTGGTTGGAGTGTTCTCGACCACTGCTTTAGTACCTTCCACTAGAGTCCATTAGTGGTTTGTGTACTCGCCTCTCGAGTTAAGTCTCACTGGACTCAAGTTAACTCATGTTAACTTGAGTTAGAAGGCTCTAGAGCTCCTTGGGCAAAATACTCTCTCAACTCCCCATGGGGGTTGAACCCAAGACCTCTTTCTTCACAACCTTGAGACTTAATCGCTACGCTAAGTGGATTACTTGTTTAAGAAACCACATGAACTTATGCTTAAGTCTAGTCTCGAGATCTTTGGCCATACACATGAGTGACCAAACGATGTCCGATTTCAGATATGTCTGAACCGTTCGGACCCTTAGATCATAGACTTAATTTATTACATGTGTGTTGTGCTCCAAGCTTCTTCTTCTTCCTTGTGCCCTTCAAGTGCTTTCGTAGACCCCAAACTCCAACACATATGTGTTTCTTGCTAGACATTTCTATTAGACCAACATTGTCGTACGTTAGTTTCATATAGTCAATTAAGTGCTTTTATTTCTCGGATCTCTATCACATATTCTCATGCACAATGGAATACCATGAAAAGAGTAACCATGCACATCTAAAAATATAGGTTTAGGAGTGCTAAACATCGTTGTTACAATACTATTGTCAAAGAAAAACAAATTGTGATGGCACTGACATTCGAAAATATCTATATTTGAGCATAGATTGTACTTCAAGAACATAAATTATTTGTTTCTATTTTATTTATGATATATTATGGTTATTATGATGATATATCATAAGTAAGAGAGAAACTTGAGATTAGTTCCATCAACTATCGATCACACCCATTATTATATAATGTGATTATTTTGGTACACTCAAAAAATAATAATAAGAGCAATAATGCGCAATTTTTGGATATTCATATGCAATTTCTATTATAAACATTAAATTTATGTATGTATATACGATATTATGTTTGATTGTAAAATAATTTATATATTTTTAACATTTTTCGATCACATAAGTTCAATTATCATTTTCAAGGTGTTATTATGAGTTGTATGTCCATTTATGAAGAAGAAATGCTTTTTCCTATCCATGATTTAGGTGTGTTTCAAGGGGCGGTAGACAATGAAAGATATTATGAATAATTTTTTTTTTCCTCCACATCTATGGATTTATTTACTAACAACACTATTGTTTTTCCCCCATCTTCTATACCATGTAGCATAAGTGATATGAATTAAGCTAACGAATATTTTTCATTTTTATTTTTTAATTTT